>JAZKJV010009067.1:0-278892 GCA_037367405.1 Ottelia alismoides | reverse complement strand
TTCTCCAGTCAGATCTGCAGAGATGATGACTGGGTACATCTCAGACTCTCCCGCAAGGAATCGATACTTCAGCGAAGTAGGGAGCGGCTTTAGCTCTGGACAGCTAGGTGCTGGCAAATCTGGCTTCTGAAGAAGATGTGTGTATGCGGATAATTCTGCAAAATTTGCCTGGGAAAATGATAATGAACTCTCACAAACTGGATCTGGAGAAGGCGGGTCCTCTACATTGTCTCTGTTCTGCTCTGCCTCTACCTCCTCCTCATCTAAAGGCTCAGGTGGATCCAGATCTGGCATCTGATCATTACAATCTGCCCAATCAGACTCTGAATCCGAGGGATCTATATCAGACTCAGTGGCATCAGTACCACTGGAGAACAAGGTGGTATCAGCACCACCATAGAGCAGGGTGGCCTCAGTACCACCATCACTGGAAATCGTGTCGCGATCAAGATCCGACTCTGCTGACTCAATAGTATCCTGAACCAGGGCTGTGCTCTCCAGACTATCCTCTGCTATCATCTCTGCATCAGATGTATCTGAATATGAGAGGATAGTCTGTGCTGCAGGATCTGCCCAAGCTGCCTCATCATCTGTGATCACAAAATCACAGTCCTGGTGGATGTCTGGCTCTGCGTCTGTCAGCTGCTCTGAGTCTGTACTCCCATGTGAGCGGGATCTAGATCCTGGCTCTGTGGTCCTTAACCGTCTCTATTTGTATACTCTCGCCCTGGACGCGAAAGTATACCTTCCCACTGTCATGGTCAGTCACCGCGTTGGCTGTGGCCAAGAATGGGCGACCGAGGATGATGGGGGAATCGGTCAACGAGTCAGGGGTCTCCATGTCCAGCACTACGAAGTCCACGGGGAATTGCAGACCCTGAATCGTGATGACAACGTCTCGCAACAACCCCTTTGGCCTCTTGACAGACCGATCAGCAAACTGAAGGTATGTCCTGCTCTGTACAAGAGTGCCCAACTCTAAGTGGTCGAGAAGGGCTGCCGGAAGAAGGTTGATCGACGATCCGCTATCTAAGAGAGTACGTCGAACATCTGCTCACTAATCTGACATCTGACATACGGGGCCCCTAAATCTGGCCTCTTAGTCGGCAGATGGTTCTGGATCGCGTAACACGTGGCTTTTGTTAGCACATGAATTTCTGCGGTCTTGTTCCTCTTCTTCCTCCTGATTGTGGTCCTATCTCTTAGGGATCGCTGAAGAAGAGGAATGTGCTGCAAAGCCTCATTGAGGGTCAGCTGGATGTGAAATCGGTCTATCATGCTCTGCTGAACTCCTCCTGCTCTCTCTTTTTTGGGTCTTTTTCTTTTTTCTTCCCTTTCCCTAACTCAAGGGCTTTAGGAAAGGGGATCACAGGGTCCTTCTCAGATGAAGGACTAGGAATAGGCCTAGACGGTTCGATGACTGGATCCTCACAAACATCATTCATCACAGTGGAATCAGAATAAACTAAACCTTTTCCTTTATTCAATTCAGAGTTCCGAGATACATGCATGCGAGGAAAAACAACATTTCTCTCAGAATAGATGTTGGTGGCCTCAGTACCACCTCCTCGATGTGGTGAAATGGCGGCCTCAGTACCGCCGGGTGAATCAGCATCTCGGGTGGCATCAGTACCACCCTCATCAGGATGTGCGGCTTCAGTACCGCTCTCCCTCTTCCTCATCTGGCGCTCTAGATGGATCCTCGTGTTGTCGCTCAGATGAGGCGCCTCCTGCTGGTCTTCTACCGCTCCTAAGTGTGACAAAATCAGCATCAAATAAATCCGACGAGATAACATCAAATGAGTCACTAGAAGTGGTAGGCTCAGTGTGAACTACCTGCTCAGATTTCCTCTTCAAGTTATTCGGATTAGGCTCGATCTGTGCAGGGATGGCGGCCTTCCCTCTCATCAGGTCCCGCATCTCCTGGCGGAACTCGTCCATCTCCCGTCTAAATGTAGCCTGCTGCTCTGTGAAGAGGCGGGCTAGATCATCCATGGCGGGGCTCTCATGGGAGCCCGACGGGTTGCCTCTCTGGTAATGAGCTGCTGGACCTGGTGCTGCTGGGGCTGAGAGGGGTAAGAGGAATGATGCTGCTGCTGGTGAGCCTGCTGCTCACGTCTCCAACTCTGTCCCTGCTGCTGATAGGGACGAGATACGAAGGATGATGGCTGGGATGCTGGGTGCTGCTGGTGATCTCTCTGCTGGGAGTACTGCCCTCCCTGACCGGCTGGCTGCTGCTGGGGTTGGTTACCCCCATTCCCCCACCTGAATCCGGGATGGTCTCGTCGGATTCCAGGTTGAGGACGGTCATACCAAATTCCGTTGACATCCATCAACGGCTCTGCATCGTATGGGCTGGTGGGAGTACATCCAGAGGCTGATCCGGCTGATATACCACCATCTGTAAGTCTGGAGATGGTGGTGCCTGGTAAGAGGGCTGCTGCTGCTGGTACGGCTCCGCCTGTACAAGGTGAACTTGTCTAGGCTGCTGCAAAGAGCTGGAGCGCTGGGACGAGCTGCGGCTGCCACCGGAATCGCCTCGCGACAGAAGACGGGGCTGAGGAGCCGTCTGTGCCTCCTGAAGGCACAAGAGCTGGGTCTTCATGTCGCTCAGAGTCTGTGCCATCTCCTCCATCTGAGTTATGCCCTGGCACTGCTTCTTCTCGATGATTTCCATGCGGTCCAACTTCTCACTAATAATCCCCATGTCCGCAGCGGCCGACTCTGCCTGTGAACTGTGGCGAACTGGAAGGACCTGCATCAACCCGTGCTATCCGCTGATACTGCACGGGTCTGGCGGCTGCTGAGATCTCTGTGTATACAACCGAGTCTGGGACATCACCATGTAATTCTCGGACATCTCCTCATAGATGGCCCAGACTTGGTTGTGGTCCTTGGCAAAGTAGGACCCGCCGCAAGAAGCATTCACCAGACCCTGAAGCTCTGGTGTTAGCCACTGAAGAAGCTCTGAACTAGGTTCGGCTTCGAGATATCATGGTGTGGGCATCTATCCAGAAGCTCTCTGAACCTCTCCCATGCCTCGTGAAATTGCTCGTTAGGGAGCATGGAGAAGTTGTTGATCAGGGCCCTTGCTGCATTCGTCCGCCCGAGTGGATAGTACTTGTTCAAGTACTCGGTGCGGAGCTGATCCCAGGTGTACACAAACTTCCCTAGATGTTTCAGCCAGGCGGCTGCTCTATCTGCCAGTGAAAAAGGGAAGGCCATCATTCGAATCATATCTTGGTCCACACGACGGTCGTGGACAGTGCTGCAGATCATCAAGAACTCCTGTAGATGGAGGTGAGGTTCCTCAGTGGCGAGTCCATGAAAGTGCGGAAGCATCTGCAGGGTGTTCGGAGGGAACTTGAAATCCCCCACGATAGCAGGAATCACCACCCATTGGTGCATCAGTGTAGATCCAGGGTTGTGAAGCTCCCGCATCGGTCTCGCTGCTGCGGCGGCTGCCGCTGCTGCGGCGGCTGCCGCTGCTGCGGCGGCTGCTGCTGCTGCTGCTGCCTCTGCATCAGCATCAGGAATGTCCTCCGGCTCGCTCGGCTCTTCTCGCTCTCTTCGGAGTCTCTCCAACTCCCTCCTCATCTCTATCATGAATGCCCCCTGATCGCGTAACTGGTTCTGAACCGTCTCTAATGATGCGATCAGGGTGGAGTTGATCGCTCCCTGGTCTAAAACAAAGTGTTCGGGCTGGCGATCGTCTGAACTACCGGCTCCAGCCATAGGGATGTCTGCAAAATCAGAAGAGCCCAACTCAGGTTCGGTCAAATGAATTCGTCTCTCCTCGGGCTCATGTCTCTCAGGAACAGAAGAAAGGGGATCGAGGGGGAACAGGGTGGATTCGAACTCGGGCCCGGAGAGCTGGTCTCGACTCTCACGGGCCAACCTAGATGATGGAGTAGATGCGCCTGAAAGCGGTGCAGCCAGAGGCTGCCTAAAGAGATCGTCTGCCCATCATCTTGATCTTGGCGAGTTGGGCGGATGGGATCTGGAGAAAATATGATCGCAAGCAAACCCCTGGTTCACCAACGCAACACAATGTGAAGACCGTGAAAGATCGGTCAATTTATCTTGTCAATTTTATTTGGTGAACATCCAAGATATCAGAGCGATTACGTGACCTGCTGGGATACCCGATACTCTCTCAACCGACTGTCCCGCACAGAAGAGTCGGTAATCAGTCGAGATGAGCACCGGAGGGCTTTACCTAGTGTTCGGGTCACTCTCTCGCATAATCAAACCAAACAATGAGGGGGTTGCTCTCCCCAAGACAAATTTTTATGGTGAGTGTCTTTTAGGGTCAATAATGTTATCCAGTCCCAATTTTTTTTTGTTTTTCTTTTTTAAATATTTTTCAAAATAAATACAGGCGGCCTAACGGTTTTTCCAATTCTCCTGATGATTAATAATCCAAACACAGAAGGAGAAGACGAAAAAGCCGATGCACGGAGAAATCAATGATGCATGCAGAGAAAGAAATGCGTACCTTGTCTCCAGCACTCTACATGCAAGTGATCCGCGCAGAATTTAAAGACAGAAATAAAACTACCTAAATGGTGCAGCGGGAAAAGCCGAGTCCTAGATGAGCAACTTCTATTGATCGTGAAGAACAATAGTTAGCTAATCGAATAGAGTCCGGAGTCCGATCTTGGGAGTCACTCGGTGCCCGCCACAACGGGTCCTGCCAGCGCTGTATGTGACTCCTCACGGCACGTGGTCTCAAATCCAATTTCACTAACTTTTTCAATGAATTTTATTAAGGTCCAATTACGTTCTATAGGAACAGATATTCTATTAGGTGTTGGGCCTTAAAAATCTACGTCACAATCAACATAAATTCCTAAATCTAGGGGCTCGAGGAAAACCGCGTAAACACCGGAAAAGGCAGCTAGCTATGAAAACCACGATAAAAGCCGCGAAAATCAGATGGGTCCCCCGAGCACACCGGTGCTCGGCGAAACAGACCCGCTAAGTTACAAATGTCCAAAAGTGTCCAGAGTTCAAGTCCTAAATTATTACAACAAGAATAATGTTCTCTCTCTCTCTCTGAAATTAAAAATCTCTGCTCCTCTCTCTCTCTTCCTGCTCCTCTTCCCGTGCGGGTCCTCAAAAAGTATACTCCAAGATCTCCACGTAGTACCTCGCACAAAAATCAAAGAGAGAGAATGGTCAGAAAACAACAATAATATAGAGAGAGACAAAATGGAAAACTGACTACAAAGCCGTGCTCCCCGGCAACGGCGCCATTCTGATCACCGCCCAAATGACAGAGGTAAAAGGTCTAAAGAAATAAATCACAATGTCGTTGCGACCTCAATCAAATGGACTAGGTAAATCAAGAAAAATAATCAACCACTCGAATAAGATAAAATCAAGCAAGCACAAGAAAGAGCGGTCTAGCTATTAGGTTTAACCTGGTATAGCTCCCAGGGTCGAACTCAAGGAGCACAGATTGGCCTTACGGCCTACGATGTAGTCAAGTATCCAAGGAAGTCTTTTTTAGGGTTTTTATTTGTTTTTAAAATTTTTTTTTTTTAGATTTTTAAAAGATGAGAAAATGACAGGAAGCACACAAACACTGGACTTCAACAATTTATACACCACACAAAAATGATGCAAAAATTCCAGAAAATTGGTTTTTAGGTTTTTTATGTTTTTTACTGTTTTTGGTGAATTTTTGGGATTTTTCTAATGGATAAAATAATTATTAAAAATCAAACAATGCAAAGAATGTAGGGTACTGTCCAGCAGGGCTTAAGATCCAAAAATAAAATAATTTTGGATCTCAAACAGCCCTGAAGGTAATTTTCCTAAAAACTATGAAGAATAAGGAAAATTTAGGCACCCTAATTATTATTTTTGGAGTTTTAAATTTTTTATTACAATTTTTATGAGTTTTTAGGGGTTTTTCAATTTTTAGGGTTTTCAAATGATGAAACTTAGCCAAAATTGGCTAGAAAATCAACCAACAAGCAAATAACAGTACCTAAATTTTTTTTAGAATTTTTGATGAAGTTTTTATATTTTTTTGGTATTTTTAAAGTCAAACAGTAGCAAAAATATGGGTTTTTGAATTTTTAAAAATAATAAATGAAATCCAAAATGTCCCCAAAAATCATAGAAATTCCTACACCATGGCAGGAGCCATGTGTCAAAATTTCATTGGATTTGGAGTTCGTTTGATATTTTATTCAAAAATAAAGATGGGGCACTGTGCACAGGGACCTAAGTGCAAATACCCAAAAGTTCTGGGGTCCTGGTGCAAAATACCCAAGAAGTCACGTGTCAAGCACGTGTCTGGGGCACACAGGGACCTAAATGTAAGAAAAATAAGTTCCAAGGACCTATTGATAACTCGTATCAAAAGTCCAGGGGCTTATATGCAATTTACCCAAAAATAATTCGCACATGTTCAAAATCAATGCTCACAGGGGTATAAATGCAATTTCACAAAACATTTTATTCATTGAATAACATCCAGAACTACAAGGGGTTCTATGCAAATAACCCAACAAAACACGTGCCAAGGCACGTGGGTCTCTACTGGCAGGGGTATAATCGCAAATAAAATTAAGTCCGAGGTCCTTAATGCAAATAACCCACAAAATAAACAACGTGAATTAAAAATTACAGGACTAAAATGAAATACGACAAACAGAGGGGGCCCTATGATATTTACCCCTTTATTAATAGCCGACGGTCGGATAGGCGCCACGTGGTTGATCGAACGGTCTGGATGGCGGCGCCTCTTCTCTCTTCTCCTCTTCGGCTCTGATCAACGGTGGGGAGAGGTCCACGTGTATGATCGGACGTATGAAACGCTGGCACCTCTCTCCTCTGCTATCGATGGTCCAGATGCGATCCTCAAATGGATCAACGGTCGCTGCTCCTCCACAGATGAACGGTCACGATCAGATCTGGAGCAGAGGGTGCATCGGACGGCTCTGGAGGGTCCTCGAAGAACTGGTGGCCGGCGAACTTCGCCGGCCTCGTGAAGGTGTATCCGCCCTCCTCAGCTGCGCCTGAAGGTCGGAGAAGCTCCGCTGAACGATCCCGCAGCTGCTGGTGGTGGCCAAGAGCCCAACCGAGCCCTGAGGGGCTCCGGCGAGACCTGGCGGCTCGAAGCTCCTGGCTGAATGGCGAAGGGCCTCAGACGCCCTCGTTTCGACCTGCAAAGTAGGCAAGAAGCTTCGCGGGTCGAGGGCAAAATGCCTCGACCCAAGAAGGCGGGGTGAAGGTGGGAGGTGCGGCGTGGCGGAAGAGCTCCGGCGAAGCGACGGCGGTGGAGCTCGACTCCCAGATCCTGTGCGATCTGGGTTGTGCGAATGGGTGAAGAAGGTGCGTGGGGACACGGTGAAGGTGATGGAATAGTCGGAAGGTCGAGATGATAAGCGGAGTGATCGGAATCGAAGAAGTGCGTCGGAGATGGGATTTGGGCGTAATCGAAAATTGCTCTAAACTAAAGGAAACTACGGCTACCTGATGGATGCTGGAGACTGTGGTGGAGATGGGCTATCTCCTGGTCGTAGCTTCGAAGGGCGTCAAGGCCTGAAGCTCGGTGCTCAACGCCGGCGGCGGAGCAAGTACGGCGAGGTTACGCCGGATCGATGGTTTCGCTCCCTCGCCTCACTGCAACACGGGCTAACGCTCGCTGTCACTCAGGCGGAGCCAATGGAGGTCACGGGGAAGGAAGAGAAGGGCCAAAGATGGCGCGCGAAGGCGGCGGAGGTGAAGGATATATAGTGTGACCGGGCGATTAGGGTTGCGTGAGGACAGCAAAGGAAGGTGTAGATTTGATGGCTGAAGATCCGGCGAGGGAGAGGGATGTGCGGCGAAGAATTTGGGCGCGGGGGTTGAGTGGAAGACAGCCTGGATGCGCGTGCATAAATCGGCGAAGGAGGCGCGGCGCGCATGGTCCAGAATAGGAAAGGGGTCGCGGGGGAGTTGACCGGGGTCAACATTCCCCCGTGGACCAACCAGACTCTGCCACGTGTTGTTAATTTTTGTTTTATTTTTTTAGGGTAGAAATAGGCTGAATTAGAGAAAACTTAAAACATGAAATATTTTTCTTTTATTTTTTTCTATTTTTTGGTGATTTTTAATTAATTTTTGGGAATAAAAATAGGTTAGCTCTATATATAGGTATATGTACACTGCATGGATTTTTATTTTTGATTTTTTTATTTGTTATTTTTTTTGTGTTTTTATGCTCATTTTGTATTTTATTTATTTACAAGATAAAATATGGAATAAAAGAATATTTTTATTTTATTTTTATCACATATATACAAGGGTGAAATAAATAAATGAATACATTTATATACATGGTATTTATACAATGAATTTTTGTATTTTTCATTTTGTGATTTTTATTTGATTTTTGTTTTGTTTCTTGTTATTTATTTTATTTACAACATGTAACAAAGAATATTTACAAAAATTTTGGAAAATAATTGAATTTATTTATAGGGTTAAATAAATACAATGATGTGGTTTATACACAAGGTGAAGGAAGGGTATTTTTGGAATTTTTGATTTTTATCTTTTTATTTTGTTTTTAATAAAATATACACAATATGTTCAAGCATATTTTTGGTTGAGGAAAATATATAGTTTTATGTATTTACAAATATATACAAATGAGCTCCTATCTCCCTCTACTTTGGCTTTTATGCGGTCAGGCCCATGCTGAGCCCTCCCTTGGGTTAGGTTGCTCAATATTTATTCTAAATATTTCCCTCTTTTTCTTTTTGCTCTTTATTCTTTTATTTTGTGCACAAAAACATGCTAATTATAGGTTTTTACACAATGCATGCTTTTGGTATTTATTTGTATTTACACATATCTACATGTATTTGCAAAGGTTTTTGTAGCTAAAATAGAAGAATAAAGAGTGATGAATGGGTATTCATCACCCCCCTATGCTTAACTTTGCTAGTCCCTTAGCAAACACTTATTTGAAAAAGAAGTGAAAAAGAAAGAAAAAGAAAAAGAAAAAGAGGATGTACATGGATCAAGGTTGACTTATTAAATTTGCCTTCATTAAATTGAAATATGGAGCTCGATCAGATCTTTGGATTATTAATGTGTCGGAACCTTGTTTGGACTTAAGCTTAAAACTCAACAGCCTCCAAGTTCCACCAATCTATAGGCAAGACTCCTCAATGAACCAGATCAGAACAAGTCTACATACACAAACTCTAATGACCATGAATCTTTTCCTTGCGGTGTAAGTGATATGTGGCTCCCCACCTCAGTAGTGACAAAGAAACAACCTCCCTCAACCTGGTAACTCTAATGCCTCGGTCTAGCAACTCTTTCCTCGAGAAGCGGGGTATTCCCTTCTAAGTTCAAGTGCAACCGGCTCAAGAAGAGGGGGTAGAAGTATAGAGTTTTGGAAGCTTAGCCAGTGTAGCTAAGTCTCCCGCTGCAAGCTTCATGAGATGTAACATGGATACCATAAGCTTTTGCTTCATACTCCGGTGGGGTTATTAAATTTTCAATCCGACCCACCACTTTTTTGGAGTTCTTTTTGCATTTTTGCAATTTTTTTTTTTTTTCAACAACTTCTGTACAACATATCTACATGGTGCAGCATATATAAGAAATTTCCCCTTGAGCCAGTAGACTATCCCTCTTTTGAAGCTTTATTGCAACCCACAGCTTCTGTCTTTAGCTTTCAACACCACTAGACCAAGTTGAGGTGCACTTCCTTCACTATAAGAAGAAGAGAGGTTCCGCCTAGAAGTACTACCCTCATATGCTACCCCAAGCCAAAGGAAACTGCCTCCTCACCACCTCGTCCATGGAGAGCCATGTGTAAAGTGCAGGTGCAAGTTAAGCCATTGTCTCTGAGAGTCATGCGTGTGTTGTTAAGTGCTCTACTTAGGCTCATCAAGATGACATATGCTCATAGCCTAGTGGACTCAAAGAATTAAGTCCTTATGGACCTGAAAAGCCTTAACCCTAAGTCCTACAAGGTTCCTCTTGAAGTTAAGTGAATTAAGATCTTATTCAAGCTCCATTTCTCAATTTAATTCCAGGCTCAGTTTAAATGTCAACTCTTATCCAGGAAAAACTATATACATATATGTACACAAGATGCTATTTACAAATATTTTACAATCATGCAAAAAATTTTTGAAAAATGTTTTGAAATCATGAATGAATGATGCATGAAGTGCAAGTTTTGCAAAAAGATATTTACACACATTTACACAAGATTTTTGCAAACTTTTGATTTTCAAAACATTTTGGAAAAATTTTGTACTATATACATAATTTTGATACAAAATATTTTACACAAGCTTTACACAAAAGATTTTTGAAATCATTTTTACAAAAATACTTTGTACACTAGCTATGTATGTGCAAGAATAAAAGAGGTTTATGTACATGAAAAATTTTAATTTTTGTGATTTTTGTGATTTTTAGCCATTTTATTTATTAACACACTCACACAAAGTACGAGTTATGGCTAAAGTATATATGAAATATATACACACCCCCCCTATACTTAGCTCGAACGATGTCCTCAGAGTGATCAAGAGCGATGAAGAAGACATAACTCGTGCTTAGTAAAAAGGAATGACTAAGTACAGGAACGAATAAATGAATAGAATGAGAGGAACTCGGTGGTTTCCCCCTATACTTAGGATTAACTAATCCTAAGTATAGAAAGCTGTACATGAAGGGAAATCCGAGTGAAGAATATACAGAATCTGCCCCCCCTATACTTAGGGTAAAATATCCCTAAGTATAGGCAGCAAAAACAAGAGCAGAAAGAATGAAAAGAATACTCACAGGTCCGACATCCCCCCTATACTTAGGGTAAAGTACACCCTAAGTATAGCATAATCATAAGATGAGAAATGGGATGTGGGACTAAAGAATAGAATGATATGGACAACTGGATCTATACAGGCGGAGGAACAGTGAAAATCAGGCGTGAGATGTAAAAGATGTGAGTCAAAGGACCACATCTCACGCAAAATGAATAGCAGCAATAATAACGTCCCGCGGCTCATGATCTAGAAATGGTTTGAGCCGCTGGCCGTTCACTCGGAAGGTACTCTCAGAAGATAACTCAGATATATCAATGCTACCGTTATCGTGTACCTTTCTGACCAAATAGGGTCCTTTCCATTTGCTCTGTAGCTTCCCTGGAAATAATCTAAGCCTTGCATCAAACAGCCATACTTTCTGTCCAATCTCAAAATGCTTGTGGCTGATATGAGAATCATGCCACTTCTTGATTTTCTCCTTATAATGTAGGCTGTTTGAGAAAGCTGCATCTCTAAGCTCTTCCAAGGCGGCTAACTCTGCCCTCCTCTGGTCTCCTATACCATTTGGATCCATCAATATGTCTGTGACTGCCCAGAGTGACTTGTGCCTCAGCTCAACTGGCAGGTGACAGGGCTTGCCATACACGAGGCGAAAGGGAGATGTTCCCAATGGAGTCTTGAAAGACGTCCGATATGCCCACAAGACCGAGTCCAACAGTTGTGACCAATTCTTTCGGTCAGGGCGGACGACTTTCTGCAAAATATTCTTGATCTCCCTATTCGACACTTCGGCTAGACCATTCGTCTGTGGATGATACGGTGTAGCAACACGATGGTCTATGCCGAACTCTGTAGCAAGTGCCTTCACCTGGTCGTTGATGAAATGAGATCCCCCATCAGAAATCAGAACTCGTGGAACCCCGAACCGCATAATGATGTTTTTCTTCAAAAATCTGCAAACTGTCTTCGCATCTGCGGCTCGGGCGGGGATAGCCTCAACCCAACGACTCACATAATCTACGGCCAACAGAATGTACTCGAATCCCTGACTCTTAGGGAATGGACCCATGAAATCGATGCCCCATGCGTCAAAAACCTCACAGAAGTGAATGGGCTGCATCGGCATCATATCACGCTGTCCACAAGTGCCCATCCTCTGACAGTCAGTACACCTCTTCACGAACTCATCTGAGTCCTTGAAGAGGGTAGGCCACCACAAGCCGGATTGAAGCACTTTCTGTGCCGTTCTCCTCCCAGAATGATGTCCTCCTGCCTCAAGCTTGTGGCAGTACGTGAGGACACTATGATTCTCCTCCTGAGGAATGCACCGACGCCAGATGCTATCCCCTCCTTCGTGGTAAAGGATGGGATCCTCCCAATGGTAATACTTGGCCTTCGCAAGGAAGGTCTCAATCTTCTGCTTGGGCCAATCTTGTGGGACTTTCCCAGCAACGAGAAAGTTCACAATATCGGCGTACCATGGGAGTGAGGTGATAGCAAGGATCGCCTCGTCTGGGAAGGTATCACAAATGGGGTCAATCTGCTCAGAATCCTCAGGCTGCTCTAATCGGGATAAATGGTCCGCCACCACATTCTTGACTCCAGGTTTATCCTTGATCTCAATGTCGAACTCCTGGAGTAGAAAGATCCATCTAGTAAGTCTGGCTTTGGCATCCTTCTTTGACATGAGGTACCTGATGGCGGTGTGGTCTGTGTACAAGGTCACTCGAGATCCAATGATATATGATCTGAATTTATCTAGGGCAAACACTACTGCTAGCATCTCCTTCTCTGTGACTGTATAATTCCGCTGGGCGGAATCCAATGTGCGGCTAGCATAGTGTATCGCAAACGGTACTCCATCCCTCCTCTGTCCTAGCACTGCTCCTACGGCAAAATCGGAGGCGTCCGTCATGATCTCGAATGGGAGAGACCAATCGGGTGGCTGAAGGACAGGAGCCTCAATTACGCACTGCTGGAGAGTCTCAAAGGACGAAAGACACTTGTCATCGACAAGGAACTCGGTGTCTTTCGTCAAGAGGTCAGTCAACGGTCGGGCAATCTTGCTAAAATCATGAATGAATCTTCTATAAAAACCAACGTGCCCCAGAAATGACCGTAACTGCTTCAGATTGGACGGTGGTGTGAGTTTCCGAATGACATCGACCTTGGCCGGATCTACCTCTATGCCTCTGTTGGAGATGATGTGGCCAAGCACCGTCCCTTGAGTCACCATGAAGTGACTCTTTTCCCAAGACAGAACCAAGCGGGTATCAATACATCGCTGGAGCACTCGGTCTAGGCAATCAAGACAGGAATCGAAACCGTCGCCGTAAACCGAGAAGTCGTCCATGAAGACCTCCAAACACTCCCCTACCATGTCCGAAAAGATTGACAGCATGCATCTCTGAAAAGTCGCAGGGGCGTTACATAGCCCGAATGGCATGCGTCGAAAGGCGTAAGTACCGAAGGGACAGGTAAAGGTGGTCTTCTCCTGATCCTCAGGAGCGATGGCCACCTGGTTGTAGCCCGAGTACCCATCTAGGAAGCAGTAATGGCTCTTCCCTGCCAGTCTCTCTATGATCTGATCAATAAAAGGCAGGGGGAAATGGTCCTTCTTGGTGGCCTGGTTGAGTTTCCTGTAGTCAACACAAACCCTCCAAGAGGTGGGTACTCGTGTAGCAATCTCCTCTCCCGACTCATTGATCACAGTCGTGATGCCCGTCTTCTTGGGCACCACATGCAAGGGGCTAACCCACTTGGAGTCGGAAATGGGATAAATAAAATCTGCACTCCACCATTTTGATATTTCCTTCATAACAACCTCTCTTAGGTTGGGGTTCAGTCGCCGCTGGAACTCACGCGACGGCTTTGCCCCTTCCTCGAGATAGATATGGTGGGAGCACAACGAGGGACTAATCCCATGGAGATCTGCTACGCTCCATCCAATTGCCTTGCGGTTCTTTTCAAGAACCTCCATCAGACGGGATTCTTGTTCTCCAGTCAGATCTGCAGAGATGATGACTGGGTACATCTCAGACTCTCCCGCAAGGAATCGATACTTCAGCGAAGTAGGGAGCGGCTTTAGCTCTGGACAGCTAGGTGCTGGCAAATCTGGCTTCTGAAGAAGATGTGTGTATGCGGATAATTCTGCCAAATTTGCCTGGGAAAATGATAATGAACTCTCACAAACTGGATCTGGAGAAGGCGGGTCCTCTACATTGTCTCTGTTCTGCTCTGCCTCTACCTCCTCCTCATCTAAAGGCTCAGGTGGATCCAGATCTGGCATCTGATCATTACAATCTGCCCAATCAGACTCTGAATCCGAGGGATCTATATCAGACTCAGTGGCATCAGTACCACTGGAGAACAAGGTGGTATCAGCACCACCATAGAGCAGGGTGGCCTCAGTACCACCATCACTGGAAATCGTGTCGCGATCAAGATCCGACTCTGCTGACTCAATAGTATCCTGAACCAGGGCTGTGCTCTCCAGACTATCCTCTGTTATCATCTCTGCATCAGATGTATCTGAATATGAGAGGATAGTCTGTGCTGCAGGATCTGCCCAAGCTGCCTCATCATCTGTGATCACAAAATCACAGTCCTGGTGGATGTCTGGCTCTGCGTCTGTCAGCTGCTCTGAGTCTGTACTCCCATGTGAGCGGGATCTAGATCTGGCTCTGTGGTCCTTAACCGTCTCTATTTGTATACTCTCGCCCTGGACGCGAAAGTATACCTTCCCACTGTCATGGTCAGTCACCGCCTTGGCTGTGGCCAAGAATGGGCGACCGAGGATGATGGGGGAATCGGTCAACGAGTCAGGGGTCTCCATGTCCAGCACTACGAAGTCCACGGGGAATTGCAGACCCTGAATCGTGATGACAACGTCTCGCAACAACCCCTTTGGCCTCTTGACAGACCGATCAGCAAACTGAAGGTATGTCCTGCTCTGTACAAGAGTGCCCAACTCTAAGTGGTCGAGAAGGGCTGCCGGAAGAAGGTTGATCGACGATCCGCTATCTAAGAGAGTACGGTCGAACATCTGCTCACTAATCTGACATCTGACATACGGGGCCCCTAAATCTGGCCTCTTAGTCGGCAGATGGTTCTGGATCGCGTAACACGTGGCTTTTGTTAGCACATGAATTTCTGCGGTCTTGTTCCTCTTCTTCCTCCTGATTGTGGTCCTATCTCTTAGGGATCGCTGAAGAAGAGGAATGTGCTGCAAAGCCTCATTGAGGGTCAGCTGGATGTGAAATCGGTCTATCATGCTCTGGCTGAACTCCTCCTGCTCTCTCTTTTTTGGGTCTTTTTCTTTTTTCTTCCCTTTCCCTAACTCAAGGGCTCTAGGAAAGGGGATCACAGGGTCCTTCTCAGATGAAGGACTAGGAATAGGCCTAGACGGTTCGATGACTGGATCCTCACAAACATCATTCATCACAGTGGAATCAGAATAAACTAAACCTTTTCCTTTATTCAATTCAGAGTTCCGAGATACATGCATGCGAGGAAAAACAACATTTCTCTCAGAATAGATGTTGGTGGCCTCAGTACCACCTCCTCGATGTGGTGAAATGGCGGCCTCAGTACCGCCGGGTGAATCAGCATCTCGGGTGGCATCAGTACCACCCTCATCAGGATGTGCGGCTTCAGTACCGCTCTCCTCTTCCTCATCTGGCGCTCTAGATGGATCCTCGTGTTGTCGCTCAGATGAGGCGCCTCCTGCTGGTCTTCTACCGCTCCTAAGTGTGACAAAATCAGCATCAAATAAATCCGACGAGATAACATCAAATGAGTCACTAGAAGTGGTAGGCTCAGTGTGAACTACCTGCTCAGATTTCCTCTTCAAGTTATTCGGATTAGGCTCGATCTGTGCAGGGATGGCGGCCTTCCCTCTCATCAGGTCCCGCATCTCCTGGCGGAACTCGTCCATCTCCCGTCTAAATGTAGCCTGCTGCTCTGTGAAGAGGCGGGCTAGATCATCCATGGCGGGGCTCTCATGGGAGCCCGACGGGTTGCCTCTCTGGTAATGAGGCTGCTGGACCTGGTGCTGCTGGGGCTGAGAGGGGTAAGAGGAATGATGCTGCTGCTGGTGAGCCTGCTGCTCACGTCTCCAACTCTGTCCCTGCTGCTGATAGGGACGAGATACGAAGGATGATGGCTGGGATGCTGGGTGCTGCTGGTGATCTCTCTGCTGGGAGTACTGCCCTCCCTGACCGGCTGGCTGCTGCTGGGGTTGGTTACCCCCATTCCCCCACCTGAATCCGGGATGGTCTCGTCGGATTCCAGGTTGAGGACGGTCATACCAAATTCCGTTGACATCCATCAACGGCTCTGCATCGTATGGGGCTGGTGGGAGTACATCCAGAGGCTGATCCGGCTGATATACCACCATCTGTAAGTCTGGAGATGGTGGTGCCTGGTAAGAGGGCTGCTGCTGCTGGTACGGCTCCGCCTGTACAAGGTGAACTTGTCTAGGCTGCTGCAAAGAGCTGGAGCGCTGGGACGAGCTGCGGCTGCCACCGGAATCGCCTCGCGACAGAAGACGGGGCTGAGGAGCCGTCTGTGCCTCCTGAAGGCACAAGAGCTGGGTCTTCATGTCGCTCAGAGTCTGTGCCATCTCCTCCATCTGAGTTATGCCCTGGCACTGCTTCTTCTCGATGATTTCCATGCGGTCCAACTTCTCACTAATAATCCCCATGTCCGCAGCGGCCGACTCTGCCTGTGCGGCTGCAACTGTGGACGAACTGGAAGGACCTGCATCAACCCGTGCTATCCGCTGATACTGCACGGGTCCTGGCGGCTGCTGAGATCTCTGTGTATACAACCGAGTCTGGGACATCACCATGTAATTCTCGGACATCTCCTCATAGATGGCCCAGACTTGGTTGTGGTCCTTGGCAAAGTAGGACCCGCCGCAAGAAGCATTCACCAGACCCTGAAGCTCTGGTGTTAGCCCACTGAAGAAGCTCTGAACTAGGTTCGGCTTCGAGATATCATGGTGTGGGCATCTATCCAGAAGCTCTCTGAACCTCTCCCATGCC
The DNA here is from genome assembly GCA_037367405.1 of Ottelia alismoides. Classification (NCBI taxonomy): domain Eukaryota; kingdom Viridiplantae; phylum Streptophyta; class Magnoliopsida; order Alismatales; family Hydrocharitaceae; genus Ottelia; species Ottelia alismoides. The sequence continues at coordinate 262,049 of JAZKJV010009067.1, read as the reverse complement.
TCGTGAAATTGCTCGTTAGGGAGCATGGAGAAGTTGTTGATCAGGGCCCTTGCTGCATTCGTCCGCCCGAGTGGATAGTACTTGTTCAAGTACTCGGTGCGGAGCTGATCCCAGGTGTACACAAACTTCCCTAGATGTTTCAGCCAGGCGGCTGCTCTATCTGCCAGTGAAAAAGGGAAGGCCATCATTCGAATCATATCTTGGTCCACACGACGGTCGTGGACAGTGCTGCAGATCATCAAGAACTCCTGTAGATGGAGGTGAGGTTCCTCAGTGGCGAGTCCATGAAAGTGCGGAAGCATCTGCAGGGTGTTCGGAGGGAACTTGAAATCCCCCACGATAGCAGGAATCACCACCCATTGGTGCATCAGTGTAGATCCAGGGTTGTGAAGCTCCCGCATCGGTCTCGCTGCTGCGGCGGCTGCCGCTGCTGCGGCGGCTGCCGCTGCTGCGGCGGCTGCTGCCTCTGCATCAGCATCAGGAATGTCCTCCGGCTCGCTCGGCTCTTCTCGCTCTCTTCGGAGTCTCTCCAACTCCCTCCTCATCTCTATCATGAATGCCCCCTGATCGCGTAACTGGTTCTGAACCGTCTCTAATGATGCGATCAGGGTGGAGTTGATCGCTCCCTGGTCTAAAACAAAGTGTTCGGGCTGGCGATCGTCTGAACTACCGGCTCCAGCCATAGGGATGTCTGCAAAATCAGAAGAGCCCAACTCAGGTTCGGTCAAATGAATTCGTCTCTCCTCGGGCTCATGTCTCTCAGGAACAGAAGAAAGGGGATCGAGGGGGAACAGGGTGGATTCGAACTCGGGCCCGGAGAGCTGGTCTCGACTCTCACGGGCCAACCTAGATGATGGAGTAGATGCGCCTGAAAGCGGTGCAGCCAGAGGCTGCCTAAGAGATCGTCTGCCCATCATCTTGATCTTGGCGAGTTGGGCGGATGGGATCTGGAGAAAATATGATCGCAAGCAAACCCCTGGTTCACCAACGCAACACAATGTGAAGACCGTGAAAGATCGGTCAATTTATCTTGTCAATTTTATTTGGTGAACATCCAAGATATCAGAGCGATTACGTGACCTGCTGGGATACCCGATACTCTCTCAACCGACTGTCCCGCACAGAAGAGTCGGTAATCAGTCGAGATGAGCACCGGAGGGCTTTACCTAGTGTTCGGGTCACTCTCTCGCACAATCAAACCAAACAATGAGGGGGTTGCTCTCCCCAAGACAAATTTTTATGGTGAGTGTCTTTTAGGGTCAATAATGTTATCCAGTCCCAATTTTTTTTTGTTTTTCTTTTTTAAATATTTTTCAAAATAAATACAGGCGGCCTAACGGTTTTTCCAATTCTCCTGATGATTAATAATCCAAACACAGAAGGAGAAGACGAAAAAGCCGATGCACGGAGAAATCAATGATGCATGCAGAGAAAGAAATGCGTACCTTGTCTCCAGCACTCTACATGCAAGTGATCCGCGCAGAATTTAAAGACAGAAATAAAACTACCTAAATGGTGCAGCGGGAAAAGCCGAGTCCTAGATGAGCAACTTCTATTGATCGTGAAGAACAATAGTTAGCTAATCGAATAGAGTCCGGAGTCCGATCTTGGGAGTCACTCGGTGCCCGCCACAACGGGTCCTGCCAGCGCTGTATGTGACTCCTCACGGCACGTGGTCTCAAATCCAATTTCACTAACTTTTTCAATGAATTTTATTAAGGTCCAATTACGTTCTATAGGAACAGATATTCTATTAGGTGTTGGGCCTTAAAAATCTACGTCACAATCAACATAAATTCCTAAATCTAGGGGCTCGAGGAAAACCGCGTAAACACCGGAAAAGGCAGCTAGCTATGAAAACCACGATAAAAGCCGCGAAAATCAGATGGGTCCCCCGAGCACACCGGTGCTCGGCGAAACAGACCCGCTAAGTTACAAATGTCCAAAAGTGTCCAGAGTTCAAGTCCTAAATTATTACAACAAGAATAATGTTCTCTCTCTCTCTCTGAAATTAAAAATCTCTGCTCCTCTCTCTCTCTTCCTGCTCCTCTTCCCGTGCGGGTCCTCAAAAAGTATACTCCAAGATCTCCACGTAGTACCTCGCACAAAAATCAAAGAGAGAGAATGGTCAGAAAACAACAATAATATAGAGAGAGACAAAATGGAAAACTGACTACAAAGCCGTGCTCCCCGGCAACGGCGCCATTCTGATCACCGCCCAAATGACAGAGGTAAAAGGTCTAAAGAAATAAATCACAATGTCGTTGTGACCTCAATCAAATGGACTAGGTAAATCAAGAAAAATAATCAACCACTCGAATAAGATAAAATCAAGCAAGCACAAGAAAGAGCGGTCTAGCTATTAGGTTTAACCTGGTATAGCTCCCAGGGTCGAACTCAAGGAGCACAGATTGGCCTTACGGCCTACGATGTAGTCAAGTATCCAAGGAAGTCTTTTTTAGGGTTTTTATTTGTTTTTAAAATTTTTTTTTTTTTAGATTTTTAAAAGATGAGAAAATGACAGGAAGCACACAAACACTGGACTTCAACAATTTATACACCACACAAAAATGATGCAAAAATTCCAGAAAATTGGTTTTTAGGTTTTTTATGTTTTTTACTGTTTTTGGTGAATTTTTGGGATTTTTCTAATGGATAAAATAATTATTAAAAATCAAACAATGCAAAGAATGTAGGGTACTGTCCAGCAGGGCTTAAGATCCAAAAATAAAATAATTTTGGATCTCAAACAGCCCTGAAGGTAATTTTCCTAAAAACTATGAAGAATAAGGAAAATTTAGGCACCCTAATTATTATTTTTGGAGTTTTAAATTTTTTATTACAATTTTTATGAGTTTTTAGGGGTTTTTCAATTTTTAGGGTTTTCAAATGATGAAACTTAGCCAAAATTGGCTAGAAAATCAACCAACAAGCAAATAACAGTACCTAAATTTTTTTTAGAATTTTTGATGAAGTTTTTATATTTTTTTGGTATTTTTAAAGTCAAACAGTAGCAAAAATATGGGTTTTTGAATTTTTAAAAATAATAAATGAAATCCAAAATGTCCCCAAAAATCATAGAAATTCCTACACCATGGCAGGAGCCATGTGTCAAAATTTCATTGGATTTGGAGTTCGTTTGATATTTTATTCAAAAATAAAGATGGGGCACTGTGCACAGGGACCTAAGTGCAAATACCCAAAAGTTCTGGGGTCCTGGTGCAAAATACCCAAGAAGTCACGTGTCAAGCACGTGTCTGGGGCACACAGGGACCTAAATGTAAGAAAAATAAGTTCCAAGGACCTATTGATAACTCGTATCAAAAGTCCAGGGGCTTATATGCAATTTACCCAAAAATAATTCGCACATGTTCAAAATCAATGCTCACAGGGGTATAAATGCAATTTCACAAAACATTTTATTCATTGAATAACATCCAGAACTACAAGGGGTTCTATGCAAATAACCCAACAAAACACGTGCCAAGGCACGTGGGTCTCTACTGGCAGGGGTATAATCGCAAATAAAATTAAGTCCGAGGTCCTTAATGCAAATAACCCACAAAATAAACAACGTGAATTAAAAATTACAGGACTAAAATGAAATACGACAAACAGAGGGGGCCCTATGATATTTACCCCTTTATTAATAGCCGACGGTCGGATAGGCGCCACGTGGTTGATCGAACGGTCTGGATGGCGGCGCCTCTTCTCTCTTCTCCTCTTCGGCTCTGATCAACGGTGGGGAGAGGTCCACGTGTATGATCGGACGTATGAAACGCTGGCACCTCTCTCCTCTGCTATCGATGGTCCAGATGCGATCCTCAAATGGATCAACGGTCGCTGCTCCTCCACAGATGAACGGTCACGATCAGATCTGGAGCAGAGGGTGCATCGGACGGCTCTGGAGGGTCCTCGAAGAACTGGTGGCCGGCGAACTTCGCCGGCCTCGTGAAGGTGTATCCGCCCTCCTCAGCTGCGCCTGAAGGTCGGAGAAGCTCCGCTGAACGATCCCGCAGCTGCTGGTGGTGGCCAAGAGCCCAACCGAGCCCTGAGGGGCTCCGGCGAGACCTGGCGGCTCGAAGCTCCTGGCTGAATGGCGAAGGGCCTCAGACGCCCTCGTTTCGACCTGCAAAGTAGGCAAGAAGCTTCGCGGGTCGAGGGCAAAATGCCTCGACCCAAGAAGGCGGGGTGAAGGTGGGAGGTGCGGCGTGGCGGAAGAGCTCCGGCGAAGCGACGGCGGTGGAGCTCGACTCCCAGATCCTGTGCGATCTGGGTTGTGCGAATGGGTGAAGAAGGTGCGTGGGGACACGGTGAAGGTGATGGAATAGTCGGAAGGTCGAGATGATAAGCGGAGTGATCGGAATCGAAGAAGTGCGTCGGAGATGGGATTTGGGCGTAATCGAAAATTGCTCTAAACTAAAGGAAACTACGGCTACCTGATGGATGCTGGAGACTGTGGTGGAGATGGGCTATCTCCTGGTCGTAGCTTCGAAGGGCGTCAAGGCCTGAAGCTCGGTGCTCAACGCCGGCGGCGGAGCAAGTACGGCGAGGTTACGCCGGATCGATGGTTTCGCTCCCTCGCCTCACTGCAACACGGGCTAACGCTCGCTGTCACTCAGGCGGAGCCAATGGAGGTCACGGGGAAGGAAGAGAAGGGCCAAAGATGGCGCGCGAAGGCGGCGGAGGTGAAGGATATATAGTGTGACCGGGCGATTAGGGTTGCGTGAGGACAGCAAAGGAAGGTGTAGATTTGATGGCTGAAGATCCGGCGAGGGAGAGGGATGTGCGGCGAAGAATTTGGGCGCGGGGGTTGAGTGGAAGACAGCCTGGATGCGCGTGCATAAATCGGCGAAGGAGGCGCGGCGCGCATGGTCCAGAATAGGAAAGGGGTCGCGGGGGAGTTGACCGGGGTCAACATTCCCCCGTGGACCAACCAGACTCTGCCACGTGTTGTTAATTTTTGTTTTATTTTTTTAGGGTAGAAATAGGCTGAATTAGAGAAAACTTAAAACATGAAATATTTTTCTTTTATTTTTTTCTATTTTTTGGTGATTTTTAATTAATTTTTGGGAATAAAAATAGGTTAGCTCTATATATAGGTATATGTACACTGCATGGATTTTTATTTTTGATTTTTTTATTTGTTATTTTTTTTGTGTTTTTATGCTCATTTTGTATTTTATTTATTTACAAGATAAAATATGGAATAAAAGAATATTTTTATTTTATTTTTATCACATATATACAAGGGTGAAATAAATAAATGAATACATTTATATACATGGTATTTATACAATGAATTTTTGTATTTTTCATTTTGTGATTTTTATTTGATTTTTGTTTTGTTTCTTGTTATTTATTTTATTTACAACATGTAACAAAGAATATTTACAAAAATTTTGGAAAATAATTGAATTTATTTATAGGGTTAAATAAATACAATGATGTGGTTTATACACAAGGTGAAGGAAGGGTATTTTTGGAATTTTTGATTTTTATCTTTTTATTTTGTTTTTAATAAAATATACACAATATGTTCAAGCATATTTTTGGTTGAGGAAAATATATAGTTTTATGTATTTACAAATATATACAAATGAGCTCCTATCTCCCTCTACTTTGGCTTTTATGCGGTCAGGCCCATGCTGAGCCCTCCCTTGGGTTAGGTTGCTCAATATTTATTCTAAATATTTCCCTCTTTTTCTTTTTGCTCTTTATTCTTTTATTTTGTGCACAAAAACATGCTAATTATAGGTTTTTACACAATGCATGCTTTTGGTATTTATTTGTATTTACACATATCTACATGTATTTGCAAAGGTTTTTGTAGCTAAAATAGAAGAATTAAAGAGTGATGAATGGGTATTCATCAGACATCTCCTACGAGGCGGAGTGGAGACGTTGATCTCCAGATCCACGAAGGATCTGAGTGGATGAGATGATGCGTCATGCGGAGAAATAAGGGGGTGAGGTGATGAGATGAATCGGGGTGGCCAAAACAAGATGGTATGGCGAAGAACGATGATCGGAGATCAAGATCTCTAATGAACTTAAATCCTAGGATTAAGCTAAAATTGTTGATTAAAAACAAAATAAAGACACGAAATGAAACCCAAGGCTAAAATCTAACAAAGAAAGCAGCTCACCGGACCTCGGGAGGACCAGGAGCGAGGCCCATGGGTGAGCTGGTCGATCGAGATCAGTCAAAATCAACACCTCCTTCCTTGCAGAACCGTCGGAGAAGTTCATGCTATCACCATGAGTTCGATCGAGCTTTAGTGTTAGGCTTTAGTTGGTGGGCAATGGATCAAAATTCAAATATGGGGGAGGAGGCAACTTATGTACATGCGAGGTTGATTGGGGAGTGGTGCTCGATACAATGATTCATTGATCAAGATAAGATGCATGCGTGAAGGGTCATTGATCGAGGAACAATAGTAAAAAAGGAATAGCATCATTTTGGTGAAAGGATCGGGCCCCTAAATTAGGCAAAACGAGGTCAAGACCTCTGATAGATGCCAGGCCTATGAGGATCAGGGAGTTGACCTGGGTTAATCAAGACCGGACTGCCATTAGTCCACGCCAGGCCACTAAATGGCAAAATAAGCTGAAAAAGCCTTATTAGTTGAATTTAAAATAAGAAATGATTTTATTAGTTTTTTGGTTAAACATAAAAAATACTTTTTTATTTAATATTTTATTATATTTTATTTATTTTTACAAGTTAATATATTAGGTTTTTATTTTTACAAGTGTATTTATAGATATAATTACCTAAATTATATGTATTTTATTTTGTATTTTCTATTTCATTATTTTATATACGTATTTTTATAAATTTATAACTTATTTAAATAAACTTAAGTATAGTTTTATTATATTTTTCTAAAGTTATTTATATCCTTAATTAAATAGATATGTTAATTATATAGGTATCTGTATAAGTAATTTCTCTATGTATTTTACACACTTATTATTATATTGTATTTTTAATGATTTTATTTTATTATAATTGTGTACATATATTATAAATAATAGTTACAATCTTATAAAAATTATAAAATTGTGAAAAATGTAAAGAACAAATAAAATTAACACTTTATTCAGGTATATTGTACAATAAGGTTCCTACATCTTAAATCAAATTAAATGAAACAACATTCATTAAATAACTAACATAGAGTTATATTAAAGGTGATTTTGACGAATTTTGAGTTCATAAAGAGAAGATATGGATCTGAGAAGTTTGGATTTTGGATTCTTATTTTGAGTGTAGAAGGTACAATATGTATTATGTTTTTGTGAAATTAATTTTGTATTTTTCTATGCATTTTTATCTACAGTTTCATGTACAAAGTTTCTATATTTGATGTATAAATAATAGAGAATAAAATAGGCCTAAAAATACATTATTGGGCATTTATGAATTATGATTTCTTTTATTTCTTGACCTTTATCTCTCCCTACTCTATTCTTTATCGACCCAGTCATCATGATGCCTAGGTCTCAGGATTTAGGCTCATTCAATTCCTTTGATATTTCATTTCTTTTTCTTTTCTTTATTATCTTATTTTATCTTTAAATACAATATTTTATATGATATTTACACAATAAATACTAAATGTTAATTTATGCAAAATAATGGAATATAGATGCATTTAGCTAGGGTTTAAAGGTAAAAATGAAAGAATAAAGGTGATGAAATGGAGATTCATGAGGCCCTTGTTCTTGCAAACTCAATTCCCCTCCCAAAGTTCTTTTCTGAAAAATCGATCTGTGGGAGATGCATTCCTCATAACTTCCACGAATACTAACAAATGGGATTGATTAGGCACCAAAGCACTAATCCTCAAAATAGACTTTCGCAAAGCCTTTGATGCATTAAGGTGTTCTTTCATCATTAGTTCTCTTAAGGCGGCAAATTACTTGAATATCTTCATAAATCAATTGCTGCTTTCTTGGAAACTACATGCATCTCTTTTAGGATCAACGAAAATTCAGTTGGTTTTCTTAATTTGGTAAGAGAGGTTAGACTGGGGGATCCCTTGTCACCTTTTCTTTTCATTCACTCATCATCGATGCTTGATGCAATGTTGACCAATTTCGCTAAGAGTGGAAAATATTGAGGGTTCATTAAGAAGGGAATGTAGACTATGATAATCAACATATAATTTACTGATGACCTTCTCTTCTTCTTAGAATATAATAAAGATGAACTTAAGAATGTATTCACTGCCATAAAGATTTTTAGTTGTCTTTTTTAATCGAAATAAATCATTCAAAATCGTATTTCTGTGGTATAAATTTATCTCCTTTTGAAATTGGGCTGACAAAAGAAATCCGGAGATGGAATGTGGATTCCTTCCCAATGGATTACTTGGGTTTTTCGATGCCTAAGAAGAGGTTAAAAACTAAAGAGTGGTCGAATTTGGTCGATAAATTCCCGACCAAATTCCAATTGTAGAAGGCAAAGATCCTCCCCCTTTCGGTGAGAGTTACTCTTCTAAATTGTACGCAACCTTGATTATCAACCACATGATGTCTTGGCTAAATATTTAAGCATGGATTATAAGAAAAATGATAAGAAAAATTCTTTAGAATGAAAATGCATACACCTTGAAATGAAATATGGTAGCTTGCACGAAAAATTATAAACCTAAGGAGAAGGATGTGTGGGGAATTATTGATTTAGAATGATTTATTTGTACTTTGATATCTAAGTACATGCTATCTGTCATGGATGGAGAGAATTAATGACCACGAAATCATACATGTGTCCTACATTCGAGAAAAAACAAACCCCTTTAAGATGGCAAATACAAGGGAGATCTCGAACACCCGACAAAGTTTGAAAAAAGGGAATGAAATGCTCGAGATGCTTCCTCAAAATACTTGCTTTAGGGGAATACTCACTTATCTGGCTAGATGAACTAAAGGCTAGCCTAGACAAAAGAGGATTTTCATAAGCGTTGATCCTTTGTTAGTGATAAAAAAAGACACTTGAAAATATGGCAATGCAATACTCACAGTGCTGAATAATTGGCTCAAAATTTTGAAAACTAGGGTTGTTCTTAGATTCTGCACCATGTTGACTTGCTAAAAAGAAAGTTAGCAGGCATCGTGCTAGAAGATGGGAAGACAAAATAAATTTTCCTTCTAGAGAAAACAAAGGAGGAATCCCATACATAAAAAAATACTCGATCATTCAGTGTGGAGGCATTACATTGGACTTCTAATCAAAAATCGTTAATGAAAAAGTGGTCATGCTTTGATCGGTCTATTTGAACCTACCATGATAACTGGAAATGAGTCATCGAGAGGCATATTATATATTCCACTTCTTTTGCGAGTACGCAAAGACCCCATTCCTATCTTTACCACGTGAGGTGGTCTAAGGTAAGGAAGAAGTGATGAACTAGGGGAAAGAAAGGGGTGAGCGGGCCGTATGCTACTAACTAAGAAGAGGGCTAAAGCATATGAAAGCAGAAAGGGATAGGAAGAAGATGCCAGGTAATGAGATAGGGGAAGGTGAGATAGGGGAAGGCAATTCTCTCCGATGAGGACACCTTTCTCTGCCATTTTTTGTTTCAGAAAAAAATTAAAGACCTAGGGCACCAAACAACTAGAAGGCTTTACTAAGTACGTAGAAGGTCAAGTGCTTTTTGAACCAGCTCAGTTCTCTTATCCATCAGTCCAATGCACAGGACTCATCCTCGGGGAGGGAAAAATCGAGACGGACAAAGACATTTCGAATCAACCATTTCATCCGAGGGTGCCTTCTTTCTTTGGCTCATTTTTTAAAATAAGTGTGAGATCCATGCCAGGCTATTTAAAAGCAGAATAATATCTATAAATAGATATTTTCCTTGTAAAGAGAACGAAGAAACATGGGATCATTTGCTATGCCATTGCCCTTTTTGCAATCAACCAACATATTTAACTAACTGAATCTACCCATGACATACTCTCTGTACAAAATTTTTTTTTCCCATATTAAAGAGGAAGATACCAATCTAAATTAATACGGACAGGCAAAAGTAAAGGTGGCATCAAACTGGTGGTTTATGTGAAGGGGGCGATGCAAAAGAGCTCACGAATGTACTGAAATCACATTTGGCGAGCTTCTAAAAACCCAAATGAATTTTTATTTCCATTTTAACTAATCTGTAGCAGATTGCTTTTCATTTTTTGTAAAAAGTTATTTTCTGATTCAAAATCCTTGTTGCAACTGTGCCTGCATATCTCGTGGAAAACTAAAAAATCATCTGTTGAAAAAAATTGGCGATCTATTTGGAAAAGAGCTCCCTCAATATGTATGCTGAAATACTGGTATAACAACATTATAAACGATATCTTATAGTTTTTCTAATCAAATTTAAGATGATTATTACATTTACTCATATTTGATGGAAAATCAAATAATATATTCTAAATGATTATGTAAAGAAATTACATAGAGATTGATGGAAGACAGGCAACAAGCTGCACCGCCAATCCCTTTTGGATGGCAAATCCAATTCTTCGAAATACAACATCTATAGATCTGGGAACCATAACATTGCTATGTATAATTCGTTGGACCCTTTTGAGGAGCCCTACTGCTTCAGTTGCCAAGAATCCGAAGGTGTCAAAACCAAAAGGAATGAATACATGTTGATTGTCAATAGAAGCCTTCTCATGCTTATCAACTTTAGCCGAGGCAGCTTTCTGTGCAGCGTATCCCGCAATAAAATCACTCCTTATCGGACTCATCAATGGAGAAACTCCATGCAAATCAATACATGCATGCTTCCCTCTAGCCCATCCAAATATCAAAACATCTGCCGGTCTGAGTGTCGATCTCCCGTCTTGTGAATCCGTCAAAAAATTCACATGTGCTTCTTTCTCGGAAGCAACTCCAACCTGTCTGAGAACATCATAAAGGACATCCCTGACAAAATCATGTCTATATTTAAAATCTGGGAGTTCACGACAATGAACTGCATGTTCCCCAAAAGCGTCCAAGCATGATTGATGGCATATTGGGCAAGGCCCATCAGCTAGAAAAAGAGGAATCATAAGACGCTATTTGAGGATAGTACGATACCCAATAGGTGACATATGCATTCTCAGACCCTCAATAGGAATAGCAAGAAGGAAGTCTTGAGCATGATCAGCCTGTAAGCAATGAAAAACTGCATGATCCATATGATATATATGCATGTATAATATTCAAGCTTTTCTTCAAGACTGCAACTTATTAATTTATACCACTATTTTTCTTTCCAGTTTACAGTGTAGCCATTCATCTTACAGCAACAAAACAGATTAGATGGATGCATCCCTGAAAAGATGTCACGATACAGAAATCACGATCTAAGCACACCTGAACAGACTCGAGAAAAATCACGAACCGTTCTCGAATCCTCAAAGAATTAATTTCCTAATCATCATCTATATGAAACAGAAACAAGAAACAAGAAAAAAAATACATGCAGGAGCTTATTGCATAGGGCACGTTGATTAGGTAGTCTCTGATCAGAGGTAGAGAGGGAAGTCCTTTTTAACGATATTGCCAACGATGATCTCATAGGCCCTCTGCGTGGGGTGAACACTGTCCCAGAACAAGTAGTCTCTAACATTGCTGCATGTGGACGCTGTCATGCTGTTGCACAGTATCGCCGACTCCAGCATCCCCGTCCCGCAGCACCCCTTCGTTGTCTCCACAAAACCTGATCATCGTTCAAATGCACCAAGTTATTTGTGTTCGATATGATCTAGCAAGGATGTCGAGAATCGCGCGTTACCGTAGGCTGACGGTCGGTGAACAATGTCGAAGAATGGAGTGAATATGTCATGGTAGAGGATCCTCGCACCGTGGAGCTTGCCCGCTAGCTGATCGACTGCCTGTGATAGCCTCGTGTTGTAGTGGACCGCGGCCTGGTTGTGCGCCGCGACGCAGTCTCTCTGGGCACCCCCAGCTAGCGTCCGCTGCGACGGGATGCAGCCCAGTGGCGGCAGCGAGATGACTCCGATCTTCCTGGCTCCTGATCGGTACAACTCCTGTGAAATGTTGAAATGTTGGATCTTGAAGTAATCAAGGCAAAGATTTTATGCATAGTATTAGAAGCTAGTGCATGTGCATTGTGCACCCATGCACAAGAGCACTAAAAATGTGCCAATACTAGGGATGGAAGCTGATACACATATTGATATTGATGAATGTGAAAATTGTATTATCACATATATCCTTAAAATGAATACAAATATAAAATAAATATGAATCGATGCGAATATAATTGAAATACTTAATAACCTAATTTAAATATATTTTTATGACGGTTTACGCATAATAAAATATAATAAATATATTCATTTAATATTAATTATATCAATAATGGTGAATAAAGCTGTAATTATAAATAAAATTGTAAATCTATTTATGTATTAACTTGTGCATATGAATACGAATACATACGAATGGTAAAGTATTGTCAATATTCAAATCTAGTTTTAGTCATACATGAACATGAATGCCAAAATCTTATATAAAATATATACGATGACGAATCGAATAGGAATATATTCTTATTCATTTTCACTCCTAGTCTATACTATGTAAAACAAACGTGTTTAATCATCATATCTTCAAAATCCAATTTTTAATTTCTTTAGAATGATTTTATTGCTTATGTTAGGTGGTGGCAGTCGTTGTTATATCAAAAAATATTGATGTACACAAATTATTTGACATAATTATTCATTTTGTGGATAAAAAAATATAAAAAATCAGATGATATTTTCACATTTGATGAAGTAAATATTTGGGAATAATTCGAAATATTTTATCAATGCCATGGACTAACATAAAATTAGATTTCTACCTTCTCACTGAAATTAAATAAATTCGCAGAAACGTGTGATTGCATATTATTAATAAAGCTAAAATAGAGCCGGCTACAGATAATGAATAAAATTAAATGGAATGATCTTGACGGGGACATGATCATTTAGTCCTTATTTTTTGTATTAAATTTTAAATCTGATTTGCTGCAAGTTCCCGCATGAAAAGGGATTGTTACACTTGTGTTCTTGCAAGATTTTACAATTACTTTAATATCCCAACTTTTTTAATAACACACATGCCCTTATATTCGTGCAAAATTACAGTAACCACTTTCGATTTAGGTAAAATAGGAGTATATGTGTAATAACATAAAAGCAATACTGTGAATTTTTTAAGAAAACCACACACAAGTGTTCTTGCAGAAGAGGTAGCAATACTATAACCATGCATAGCACTGTTATAGTTCCTACATCTATGAATATTGTATTTCGAAGGATTGGATTTACCATCTAAAAGGGATTGATGGCGCAGTTTGTTGTCCGTCTCCCGTCAATTTCTATGTAATGTTGTTTTCTTATTTGTGATTGAATAAGTTTATACTATAATTGTAGAATCTTAGAGAAGCACAAGTATAAAAAATAAAAAAAAATCCTGATACAATATTTCGTCTGAGCTCAATAATGGATATCCGATGAACATGATATATACTAAGCCCCTAAACAATAACTGCTGCGTATTACTGTCCGATGGACCATATCAAAAATATTTCTCAGGAAAATCGTATCGTTACGAAATCTATTGGCAGTATGTGCATGAAAACAAATAAATGTAAGGAAACAAGAAGAACACCAGTTGCCCACTAACACCAGTGAAGCAAGCAATAAAAGAAGTGTCAGAAAGAAGGTAAGCTGTTAATTAATGGCGGAAAAATCAGACAGATGCGAGGTATGGATCTGCAGCTCCTACTCTATTCATCGGTAGAGATCGTTCCACTAGAATCTGAGGACCATCATTTAAATCACTGATGTAGGGTTGTCAGAAATTTCTAAGTTCGACATTCGCTCTAATTCGGCTCGTTAAAAGTTCAATTCAGATTCGAAGATAAACGAACCGAACTTGAACACGAGTTTGAGCTCAATTAAATAAACGAACCGAACCTCAAAATCATAAGTTCGCTCAGGTTCGGTTCGTTAAAAGTTCGATTATATACTCACAAACATACATAAAAGTATATATACATGCATATTGTATATATACAAGGAAAAATACATTCTATATTAACATAAGGGTATTCACTTATTTTTTCAAACCCATCTAGTCATCCACTCCCTAAGTTCCTATTCCCTATTCTCGAAATCCCACAACCCCCCCCCCCCCACCCCCCACCCCGCAACTGCGGGTTTTCCCTTTGAACGGAAACACGTGCACAACATTTATTCTTAAACGAACCTTTAACGCGTCCAATCGAACATTTACGAACCTTACCCGAGCCGAACCGAACCTGATTACACTTTTCATTTTATCTAGCCGAACCGAGCCCGAGCCTGTAAATGTGCTAAAGGAGCCGAACCGAGCCTGGGTTGGTTCGTTCAGGTTCGGCTCGTTTACACCCCTACACTGAGGTGAAACAACAGTAGATTCATTTATCTAGTTGTTTGATACCGGGAGCTCATCGACTGCGGTACTACATACTCTGCAGTAAAATCAGGAGACCGCTTGATCCGCTCAATCTTTCGAGCGAATTGCACGAATTTCTATAGTACGGATCTACGAAAAGTGTGAATTCGTGTGAACTGCTCCGTCAACATCGAGCGGCTTGGATAATCCATGATTTTACTGCAGAAGAGTCTGCAGAATTGCAGACGATCATCTCGTGTTTGATGCCATGTAATCATATTTCAAGAGAACCCTAATTTTACTCCAATATCCAAACCAGACGTGCCTACTACAAAGCCGAACTAGTTGATAGTACAAGTTGAGCAAATTTAAGTACACGTAAATTACAGGTCATTCTAGCCCTACACTCCTGCCAAATCTATACAATGATGAGGCAATTCATATAATTGTGAATCCATTTTTGCCATAATACACACAAAAATAATCACATTGAACATTCCATCAGCAGGTCATCCAACTTAAAGTTAATCAGTACAGTATTTATCCTAGGAAAATAAGGTACGTACCTGAATGAAACTGGAAGCGGAGTTAACCAGAAATCCTGCGTACGTCGAGAAGTTATACTGAGCCATTATCATCGGAGAGGCGAAGTAGTTCATCACGTCGTTGCTGCCTTCGCATACGATGTATATGCCATTGGATAGGATCCAACTCGCTCGATCCTGGCCTGCAATCGACGCCAGTCTCGTTTTGTACTCTCTGAATAGGGCCAGTTGATCCGTGATCGTCAAAACGCCCTACGAGTAGATCAAAGTATGCGCAATCCAACATTGCATTAGAATCGACTTGTATAGATTATTTTCTCTGTAAAATTATATTCTACGTTCTCTGACAGAAATAGCGGACGAACAAGCTAGTTTGAAATTTCACAAGTTGATGATAGGCCACCATGACGTACGCCTGGTTATGGAAGATGACATCGATCGTGCTTTTTATTAAACATTGGGATGTTAGAAATAAAGAAGGAAAGTAGATATTTATTACCGCTAATCTGTCAGATATGGGATCATATCCAGAGCCTCCAGAAGCAAAGCAAACTCCCGTGAGGAACTCCTCATCTTGCGTTGTTGTCAGGTAAGGTGGCAAGAGCTCCTTCACCCCAATTGCAGAGGCTGCACCATTTTATTCTTTATATTAGACATATTAAACGTTATTTTCTCGCTAGTAATAAATTTTCCATTTGACGCTAGCCCCTGTTTCGCTGGAGAATTGAAGCATTGGGCATTAGGATTTCTTTTCCTAGATTATCATGCAGTACTACATCAGACCGTAAAGAACTTACTTCTGCTTAGGAATCTGTGCCCCTCTGTTAATTTATGTCAAAAAGCAAACAAATGCTGTCATTGATGGTTTAAAAGGTCTGAATACGACGAGCAATTTGGAAGACTGTAAAATTCAACAATTATCGTATTAATTTAATTTGGCACTGTATTCATGAAACAGTTCGACGTGTTATTTATCGAGAAAAAATAGAAACAGTCATCTGGAATTAGCGTGATTGATCCAATCAGATAAATAGACCGAAAAAGTTAACTGGGTTGAATAAACTCAGAAATCGTATCCCAGTGTGAACATTATTCTTCCGTAGCAAAATTTCCGAATTCAAACTGTCAGGATCGTAGACAGCAACCACTCAAGTTGCCATAGTGGTGTCCATGGAGGCAAAGGGATATGAATGAGAGCGTACCATCAAGAGTCATAATGGCAACACAAACGTACAATTTAGATGGCACTACGGATGGGAGTGGGTTCTCTGCTATATTGTTGTAACGCACCACAGCCGCAAGAGCTTGATCGAGCGGCTGTGGTACGTTACAGCACTGCATCACCATAACAAACGATCTTGACGCTTACGGATGACCCTTATTCTATCAAACTTATTAAAGATACACTTGTCAACCATCATATCATTTAAGTAAGTTAAGAATGAAACATTTTCTAAGGAAACGCTCATTAGTCGGACGAAAAAATAATTGGATAACAGTGTCCGTGATGTATTTTTCAAAACCTGTCACTGTATCACCCGTTCTTAAATATATAACAAAAATATAATTCGTTGCTAAATAATTTTTTATATTGAAAATTAATAGCGAATATTCTCTTATGAAAAAAGAAAAAGAGTGGGATTTTTTATTATTCAAGAAACGATCAAATTATGTCTAAGGGCAGTTGAATTTCATATATCACTCTTCTCCTCGAGAAAATTCTGATTTAATGGGAAAGAGTTGATCAAATAGATATATAATTTCATTACAATATTCCGATAAAGAGGAATTAATATTTAATAAGTATGGTATGTAGCTAGTCCTTCATATAGCTTTGGCATGAATTCCACACCTATAGTAGTTCAATTCGACGAGGAATGTCATCTACTCTGCTTCCTTATCCGCGGAGCGGAAGACTGGATTCGACCTTGAAGTCAAATTATATTATATCTTTCGCTATGTTGTTAGCGGCAATCCATGTAGCGATGCTTATATATTAATATTTTTCAAAATTTTAACTAATTGTTACTAAATTATGAGCTAAGAACGTAGCGAAAGATTAATTTAAATATTGAACTAGAACAATGAATACGCATTGTTATGGATTGTTATTAATGTTATAACGACGGATACACTTGTCTGTCGCTAATCTCAAATATACAAGAAGATAATTTTGTAACGATTAATATCATCATTATATACAGTTCTTTAAAAAACATAATGATAATCTTATTTTGTTGCAGTTGTCATAATCATAGAAAAAGATTACCAATGAGGTCGGAGGGGACCTTGCCATTGCTGAACCTCCCGGTGGAACGGTGATCGGCGAAGTCCTTCCCGTAAGGGGGGAAGTTGCACTTGGAAATGGTGGGGAGCACATTGTTGTTCCCGGTGTCCATGATCGAGTCTCCGAACGTGAACACCGCAGGTATCTTCCCCTTCACCCAACCTAGATTTTCGGCAGACGCTGCCATCCGATGTGCTCCGACGATCACAACCAAAGCGACAACCACGGCACCCTTCAATTCCATGCTCTCCTTCAACTCTGTGGAGATAAATTTGAAGGTGGTGCTAGACTATATTACATGAGCTTATATATGCAGCAAAGAGGAGCCACATGATGCATGATAACGAGGGCATGGTGGTAGTTGGGGACAGCTCGATCGAAGTAAAAAGCTTCAGTTTACTGCAACTGAGGAGGAGATAGGGTTGGAAGATATGATGGTGTGGGAGTCCTTGATCAGTTTGGACTTGAAAATGGGTAGACAGCTTTCTGTGCAAATGCACGTCTCATTCGTAGCAAAAGGACGGTAATGATTGCTGAGGAATTTAAGAAGATGGGGTATACGTATAGGAGGGGACCAAGTTTACTGAAGCGGATCCTCTGCTGGACAGCAGGGATCTGCTACAACCCGGAGATTACTCGAGCCGCTCGATCGAGATAGAGCGGTTCGCACGAAATCAAGGGTTTTGTGGGCCCTTACCGTGCGAACTGCTCGATCTCGATCGAGCGGCTAGGGTACACTCCCGGGTTGCAGCAGATCCGTGCTGCAGAGCAGAAGATCCGCTCCCCCAAGTTTACATGAGAAATCGAAGGTTTTTCTTTACCAAAGCGACACCGCGTGATATTGTGATAATCATCAAGAACAGCTGCCCGACTTCAGACAGCATACTGATTCTAAACAAAATCAAATGCCAATCGAACGCTTGGAAAGGGAGAGTTATGTCACAGTTCTCATCTCCTCATCACTCTCTGCCAGTATGATTTGCAACTGATCTCAGAATTTCTGGAAGTTAATGGCATGGAACAGGACAAACTTCCTCACATTTTGTTACACCATGACTCAGGAAGATATATATATATAATAGCATTGAGAAGGATCCAGGGAAAGATATTACTGCAATTATGAAAAAGTAGTAGAATGGGACTGGTTGAGTTCATCTACAGATCTAGAACAACCAAGTGGATGGACGGAAAGTGTCACTGAAATCGCATGATCAGACAGTTCTGGAAGCTGCTTCAGAAAACATGGATGACTGTTCCTTTGAAATTACTGAAAGTGGAGCCCTCTTGATGGGAGTTTACTCGGCTCGTGCATACGATGGTTATCAGACGTTGATTATTAATGACTGCGTTAATATGATTAGATCAGTGCTAAGTTATCTAGCTTGGGTTAATTATGGAAGGATCGTAGCTAGAGCAGCATCAATCAGAAACTCTACAACTAGTATGAGGGTTTGGGTTTCACACAGTCTGCAGCACCCGTCTACTTTGTCATGTAATATTTAAACAAATCAAAGAAAAGTGTTAGGAAATTGTTTTGGAAGTTAATTCATTCGGATTTCACAATAAAAAAACAGTTGTAGACACAGAATATGATTACGGAAACTTGTGGTCACGATAATTACGTGGTAATTAGTTTCACATATCCGTGGTTAGAGTCTTCAAAGATTTAAGGACATTCATGCCAAAATTGTTCTCATGACAACTTCTGTGATTATTTGTAGTGACCATGATATATTCATGATCAGAGAACTCTCACGACAAGACTTCTAACTATGACTACAAGATAGGCCGTGAATTAAGTGCTTATTAGCTAGAGCAAAGTCCATGACCACAAGCCCCAAATCCTTAAGCATAATTCTATCACCACACTTCGTTTTTCTTGTAGTGTAAGGATTTAGGGTTATGGTGATGTTTTGTTAATTTATCATATTTTGATATTCACCATGGTCTGCGCTTTTTCTTTTTTTATGTATATAGACACTTGATGTATGGCTTGTATGCTACTATGCATGTTCTGTAGCCTCTGCCATGCTCTCCATCTCTCTGTTTGATGAATGTAAGCATGTATTTACAAGAACACAAAAAGTAAATATTCATACAATGTCTCGGACTTAAGTCTCTGGACTGCTGTCGAAAAAAACTGACCGTCACAACTTATAGAGTTCAGGCCGAAATGTACCTGTTAATAAACGTACAAAATGTTTAAACATAAGTTGTCACGTATTGATCCCTACTCTTATAAGCAGCTCTCGGACTTTGTGAGCTTTTGAGGTGAGATTATATTCGGATTGAGAGATTACAATTTAAATTTAAACTACGGTGTTATATTTGTTAAAAAAACAAATTGTTGATAGAGTAGAACAAATATTTTTAGAATTGATAACAAAAAATTCCTACATAAATTTTTGAACATATCTCGTTCGCCAATGGATCCAAAATGACATCAATTTGATAGTTTATGTGCCCAAGCCATTCCCAAAAAATTGTCTCCGTGAAGAAGTGTCCACATATACTTCTTGTTGGCAGATGAAATCCAATATACATAACATCAATTTGTAGTCTATTCGGAACGAGAGATACCAGAGAATGCTCGACGGTATGGTTTCTTTTGCATCAAACGAGGCACGTTGAGTTGTTCCTTTATTTGAGGAACTAATTTCGATTTTTTTATTTTTTAAAAAGAAGTGGCGGGATAGGATCCCTTATTTGAGACGGTACAGATCCTCTTGTTTGGTTACTGGGTTGGGCTGGGTTGGGTGGGATGGGGTATCCTCCTTTGAATAGTAGCTGTTTGGAGGGTTGGGAGGGTTGAATGATAACTGTGATGTGATGTGATATTTATTATGTGTTATATTAACTTTTTAATATTTATAACATATTTTTTATGTCAATAAGTTTATTTAAACATGGTTAAAAATATTATACCAAAGAAATTGTAGGATTAATACAAGCAATCCCAACCCAGGAATGCAGGGTTGGAGCTAAGGATATGCCAGGATATCTTGGTGTACCCTGGCAACCAAACAGGCCCCTAATGATACAGCATGTGCTGTGAAACAGGAAACTACCCGGGATGAATATATATGCGCTCCAATCACAACCCATTAGCCATGAGTGCCCTTGGATCCCCATCGGACGGTTCCACCGACTGAGGATCTACTCCTTATAGACCAAAATAAACATCACCCTTCAATCAAACAATGTAATATTCATGCTAAATATGGAGTATCAATTATTAGTTCTTGATAATCAGTACAAACAACTTCTTGTGATCCATGGTTAGACGAGGGATGACATCCATTTATCTCGGAGAAACTATCTTATGATAAGTATTTACATCGTGATTATATCATCCATCATGTCACTTCTCTTTAACCAATCAACAAGAATTTTGCAATGAATTTTGTTGTGGCAGCATTCGAATAATAATCGAATCAACCTGTTAGGACAGGTGAATCTACTGTTGAGCCATTTACAGTGGAAAAATCACATGTTTTCCTTTCTGGAAGCAACAGTAGGGAGCTTAATCTGTAAGCACTGAACAGTAATCTTGAGCTAACCTTCAGTTAAACTAATGGTTGATATTAAATCAAAGTTTATTCCAATCTCTTCCATATTGTACTCTCCCCATTGCACTGTCATGTGGGCCAATGGGGTCGATTGACCTTTGGCTCGCGTGTAGATCATGCACAGTATAGTAATGCTAAGGTTAATAATAATAGTCTACTGTTCATGAACAGGGGTTGTATTTATGGACAATGCAGACAGATAGATTTGGGATCAGATCTACCCAAACACGAAAAAGTCTACCTGCTGCGATTATGTATATCACTAACACCAACTTGTTACTCGTGTTTTTTATGGAATGTGAACTAAATAATTTGATTCCACAGTCACTCTCGTGCCAAACATAAAACAGCTGCCTTTTTGTTGGTCCTTTTTTACATGATTGGAGTAGTGAGAAGCTTGTGTTATAATATAGATTTTTTTTACTTGGTGTGACCTTCAGGTGATGTTCGTTTACAACATAGTGCGAGCGATAGGGAAGTATATGGGTGAGTTCGATCCCACTTCTTAACCCACATGCTATTCTCATTATTTGTACTATTAAGCTCTTCTTGCGGAAGGAGGGATAGGTTATCACTCGG
Organism: Ottelia alismoides; assembly: GCA_037367405.1. Taxonomy (NCBI): domain Eukaryota; kingdom Viridiplantae; phylum Streptophyta; class Magnoliopsida; order Alismatales; family Hydrocharitaceae; genus Ottelia; species Ottelia alismoides. Next base: position 240,623 of record JAZKJV010009067.1, on the reverse strand, counting down.
CTTCCCTCGCTTCCCCCATCACGCAACTACCTCTCCCTAACTTACAAACCTTATCCATCTTTATTGCTCCTAACTTACAAACCTTATTCATCCTTATTCCCTCTATACTAATAAGACATAGAATCGCAAATAACTACATGTTATCCATCCTTATTCACCTTTATTCATCCTTATTATCCCCCTCCAAATGAACAAATACAGTGTATTATCCCTTGTTTACCTGCGAAACGTACTATTGACCTAACAAGGTAGATCAATAATCGTTGTGATTATCAACTCTCGAATATACGCAACAATTAACTGACAATATGATAAATAATGCAATGAAGTATGTAAGTTAAAATTTATTAAAACTCTACAAAATGTATGTATAATGCAAGTAGTGTAGAGTGTCAAACTCCATGAGCAAAATGGTACGGTAGTTGATTATTAGTAATTATTGCTAATTAATAATAATTATTTTTGTATATTTTTTGTTTTTCTCTTATTTCTATGTGGGTTTTTATTATATTTTATTTTTATATTTTTAATTTTTAGTTTTTTTATTTTTCTTCAATTTTACAAATTTTCGATTTTTTATTTTTAAAATAAGATATATTTATATATAATAATATAGATATTTTACATATTATAAATAATATATATTATATATGATAGGGGATACTTCAAATGGGATATGTCCTTCTTGATTTCAAGAAGTCCATCCCTTTTTTATAAAATAATCCAGCAATTTTGTAAAATAGGTAAATGGTTTGTATTATAACGTGCAATTTTGATATTTGTTTCAGTAAAAAGTACAATGTATAGTTTTATATCTTACAATGTATAATTGTGCATTATAATGTGTAATTATAATATGAATTGTTTATCTATTCTACTAAAGTATTGATGTTTTAAGAAAAAAGAGTGTCCTTGCTGAAATCATGAAGGACCAAATCATGTTGGATAGGCCCCCTATATTGTGTGTATGCATGTGTGTGCGTGTGTGTAGGGAAAAAGGATTATGCTCTTTGAGAGCATGTAACATACATGTACCCACCCTTTTTTCCTTTTATTTTTTTTATTTTTCTGAAATAAAACCTAGTGGAATTTATATCACAATACGTAACCATGGTGTCATTCAAAATTCGACTTAATTCGATACTTCTATCCCCTCCATCAAGATTGTCAAATTTTAATGGATGGTGTCATTCAAAATTCGACTTAATTCGATACTTCTATCCCCTCCATCAAGATTGTCAAATTTTAATGGTCTCTATATTACTAAAATCGACGCCCTTCAGATGGAAGTGTTAAGAATGTCTATCTTACACGAATTTGAAACACATATTCCACTTAATATTCTAAGTAAATCCCCATAGTTTCATTTCAAAAAAATAAAAAAATACAAAAAGAAAGGTGGGAGCATACTCTTATATGCTCCCAAGGAGCGTACTCATTTAACCCATATATATTGATGAATCTCCGTATCACCTTTATTCTTTCATTTTTGTCGTTAGACCCTAACTAAATGCATGTATATAGCGTTGTATTGCATACAATGACACATTATTTATAGTGTAAATATTGCATAAAATAGCCTATTTAAAGCTTAAATAAAAGAATAAAGAAAAGAAAGGAAAATCAAATACCAAAGTTATTGAATGACCCTGAACTCCAAGACCTAGGTATCATGATGACTGGGTCGGCAAGGAATAAAGTAGGGAGAGGTAAGGGCCAAAAATATAAGAAAATCCTAACTTATAGTTCTCCAATAAATAGGTTTTGGGACCTATTTTATTCTTTATTATTTATGCCTTAAATCAAAAAAAATTGTACATGAAAGTTATAGATAAATAAATAAATATATATATATAAATACAAAATTTATTTCATGTAAAAATAATGCACAATGTTCCCTAGACCTTCAAAATAAAGAGCTAAAATCCAAACTTCGTAGACATATATCTCCTCCATAGTGTATCAAATTGACCAAACTTCACACTTCAATTATATATAAAATTTAATAAGCTATTTAATGAAGGTAGTTTCATTCAATTAGTAGATAAGATGTAAAAGTTAGGTTTTTTTGACCCCTATTGTACATTATACTCGAAATAATTTTTTTATTCATTCTTATATTTTTCATACTTTAATAATTTTATGCTTTTGTAAATATTATTTGTTATATATGTGCATAATTAGATTAAAGTAAAATCATTAAAAATACAATAAAAGAAATTAGTATACTAAAATGAATAGATGAATTATACATATATATATATCTATATAATAAATAGACATATTTATTTAAGTGTATAGTTTACTTCAAAAAATACAATAAAAATACATTTATCTGTGTCTAAATAAGTTGTAAATATATAAATTATATATATGGTAATAAAATATGAAATACAAAATAAAAATAAAGCGCATATTATATAGGTAAATATACCTATATTTATACTTGTAAAAATTAACATATAAAAAATAACTTCTAAAAATAAATAAAAATCATAATAAAATACTACATAAAATAAAAAATATTTTTCATGTTTTAACCAACAAATAAATCATTTATTATTTTATTTCGATTTATTTTTAATTTATTTTATGGCTTGTCTTTTTGTAGGTGATGTAGTCTAATCATGGCAGTCTACCATTAACTCGCGGTCAACTCTCCTGACCCTGGGCCTAGGCATGTCAGACTTGTAATAGCTCTGTCTTCCTTGATCTATCCCCTTTAATTCCTTCAATATTTTTGATCAATTTGTTCTTGACTTTACCTCCTCGATCCTTGTTGTTTCATGCCACATTGATTCCTCGGTCTATGAAGTGCTGAAGCGATCAGAAGTCTTAGTCAAAGTCCCCCTTGTACATATACCTTCTGTCTTCCTCCTTTTCAAAATTGATCCCCCCTTTGGCCTCGAAATCCATCGATGTCTTTGTGTTTAGTTGCCTAGTGAAAGAAGGAATATGGCCTTGTCGTCTAGAGTGGAGGAAGAGTCCTACATGTGGTGATCCCAGCCTCCCCGACCTTCTGTGGCGGAGCTCCGACTGGCTCCCTTCTCCAATAAGGTAGAGCCCTAGCTTTAGCTCTTTTTCTATTCTTAGCACTTAGGTTAGAGTAATTTAGGTTTTTGTTTCCGTTAAAATAGCAGTTTAATTTGTAAAATCAAGAATATTCGTAGTTCGTCGGAGTTGAGCTCCAGCGATTGTTCCCACCGTGCCTCATCGTTCTCTGACCATCATATCACCTCAACTTCATTTCCCATTGATTCTTCTTCTCCCTGATGCACTTCATCCCCCCTCATCCTCTTTGTATCAGGATATCAGGGTCTCCCCTCCGTCACTCATTAGACACCCTCCACTGGACCTCGACCTGCTCCATTTCACACCTATCAAACCCCCAGAACCCCCTTTTTTGTGTGTTACACTTTTATGCAAGTTATGGACGGTCAAAGACCCCTCGTGTGTCGAGTTTTGCTAAAGTCAAGGTACCTGGACCTACAAAGGGTCCTCCGACCTCTAGGGACTCATCCGAGTCCCCATACCCATCTGACATCTCCAGCAGCTTTGGGACGCTTCCAGAAAGCTTCAACACCTTTTTTTCATGACCAAGACCATCGAAGTTACTCAGAAGATCATATTGATGTTTGCATCTTCAAGTGTTCTTCCATGTTCTTCCTCCAGGCTTCTCAATTGTTTGATCAATCATCTCCTCCATGTCTTCCAGGTGTTGTCAGATACTCACATCCTTAGCCATCAGATTAGCCGTCCAAATCTAATCTGGGTCATCCAAAGTCGAAGCATCATCCAATGTCGAGCAAGCAACTCACGTATCAGTGGAAGAAGATCCGTCGCCTGTCCGCACCTAATGGGAATAATTTTACTAGATACCCCTGCCCTTTTGTCTTTTATTTCAAGTCCATAAACATTTTTTATCGTTGTCATATTTTTGCCCGTGAGCTTTTAGTTATTACACTTAGGTCCCTTGCCACATTACCTCGCGTGCATGTGCGCATGAGGTGGTGGGCTTTTTTAGGGACCGCTCTGAGGTTTTGGGTGCATAAAACTTGTAATCCAGTTCAAATATTTTACATGTATGCCTTGTCGCTTTTTGTAAAATACATTTATACCCCTGTCAACATTGGATGATTTAAATATTTGTGTGGAAAATACGTAGAGGCCCCTAGACATGGCATTTTATTCGAGATTGCATTTTTAGTTAATTATAATTGCATTGCGGTCCCTATAAGTATTGCATATTATTTATGGTATTCTTTGTATTAAAAATAGCATTTTGCATCTAAAATTTTTAGGAAATTTATTTTAAGTACCTTATAATATTTAAAATCACATATATTTTTCACATTACTATTGAAAATATTTTCCTATATTTAAACATCCTAAAAATTGCATTTTATCCCTAATTGCAATAAAAAATACATAAAATTTAAAAAAATTTTGAAAATTGAAAATTTTAGGAGCTTCTTATTATTGTATTTCTAGACTATAAACTAAAAATCATTAAAAATCTCAAAAGAGAAAACACTAAAAGTTGCAAAACCCTAAATTTCTTATAAAAATTATAAGAAAAATTGAAAAATTATAAAGTTGAGTTTTCTGTATCATACTTATTATATATTATATATATAAATTACCTTTGGAAATTTTTGACTATTTATCTAATTTTAAATTCGAAAACAACCTGGCCATAAATTTTTGCTCATTGTTTTTCCATTTTTAACCAATGAAAAATACATAAAAATAGAAAAAATTAAAATAAAAATACCAAAAATAGACTAAAATATAAAATAGACAAAAATATTTTTCTTTTATGCATTTTCAGTGTGTGTGTGTATAGCTATATATACTAGCCTACATTATATATAGTTATATTTTTCTATTGTTATTGTTATTATTAAAATATCAAAAATAGTTTTAATACCCTTAGAAAATAAAAAAGACTATACCTAGGGAATTTCTAATTTTTATCTATGTTATATATATTTATATCTTATCTATTATATTATATATAGTATCTATTTGTTAATATATTTATATATTTATATATTTATATATTATATATTATATATCTTTATTAAAAAGAAAATTAACAGTAAGAAATTTAAAAATATAAAAATTTAAAAATATATATAAACAAAAAATATAAACTAAAAATTGCAAAAATTAAATGTTTAACCCCACTAAAAACCAAAAATCACTATAAACACGAAAAAGTATTTATTGTCTTTTAGTCAATTTTTGTGTTTTATGCCTCGTGCTCCTTGTGTTTGACCTCTACACATACTTACACCTACACATTATTGGTAGAGTTATAATAAATTTTAACTCCATGTCTTTTTTTGTATTGTTTAATCTATTTATGGGTTAATTATTGAATTATTCAGGTCTCGTAAGCAGTTGCCTCAACGACAATATTCTCGCCTTATGTGGAGCATTTTAGACCCTCGTACGATACGAGTTTGAAAATGGAATTGTTGCCACGCATATGATAGAGTTTTGTGTGTATTTTTTCATTATTTTTTCTTTTATTTTCCTTTATTTGAGATAATTATTTATCTATGCTTTAGGAATATCCATTTCATCACATTTATTCTTCCATTCTGGCATTTAAACTCTAGCTAAATGCATGCATATATCATTATTTTGCATAAATTAACATCTATTTTTTTTATTGTATAAATATTGCATAAAATATTGTATTTAAAGTCAAAATAAAATAATAGATTAAAGAAAAGAAAAAGAAATGAAATACAAAAGGTATTGAATGACCCTAAACCTCGAAACCTAGGCATGATGACTAGTCAACAAGGAATAAAGTAGGCGGGGTAAAGTATTGAATGACCCTTTTTGTAAGTTCTCCACCTTTTGAGTAATCGACAGCTTAGAATATATCTGAAATATGCATCGTGGCCTTCCGTCATAACACGTGTCACGGATAGATCTGTGGAGATGGGCATTGTTGTTCTTTGTTCTTTTGTCTCCGGATAGCTCGGCTATTGAAGAAGCTCGCGAGATCGGGGCAGAGACGTCAGAAGTCTCGGCTCACCCAACTGAGATCACCTGCAAAATGTAATTTCTCTTCTCGGTTCTGTTGAAATCGGATCCCAAACGTGAGCAAAGAAGATCTGCTCTAAACATTCATTCTCAATCTGATCTATCTCAACATAACATAGCCGACTATTTCCAATAAAATCTTGGAAATATAAATATGCACTGGAGTGCACACGTACCAAATCAGCCAAAAAAAATACCACCTACGATTTCTTAAGAAGATACAAATGCATCCAAATCTCTGGTTGATACATTGATTTGTTCAAAAGTTAATGCTCGGAAATTAAACTCTTTTCGTGTCAACTTGAATTAATAGCACTGCAGATTCACAGGGAACTCGAAGTTCGAATTGCAAGAATCAAACACAGTTTCTACGTCTGTAGATCTAAACCATTAGAGACCAGTGATACACTTACGATCAGAGGATGGATGAGAGGTCCTGCCTAGTGGAAGAATTGGACCTGACCTCAAATCGGGATGCAATCTGAGTTGAGCAGCTATGATAAGAAGTGCGTGGAAGCATGTGATCATGGATGAGTTGAATCGCGTGAATTGAGTGATGTGTATGGGTGTCGAGATGAGGTGATATGTGTAAATGGAATTCAGAACACAGCAGATGAACACAGAAAAACAAGTCGGAAGAGGAAGAAAAAGAAAGGGGGGTCTGATCTACCTGGGATGAAGGATGGAATGATTCGTCGGAGAAGATTGTCACCTCAATGGGAAGGTGAAGGCCTGGAGGCTGTGTTACTCGCGCGAGATGGCTTACAGCGGTTCACACCAGACTCAGATGAACTTTCCCGTAAGCTGGTGCGTGCAAGTGAAAGTGTCAAGGTTCACATAGTGAGCCTGAGCAGGGAAGCGAGAGGTTTATGTAGAATATATGTTAGTTGCACATCTTCAAAAGGCTTCGGAAATATAGTATCGGCAATTCCCTAGGATAGAACGAAGTGTATAGATAGCTCTCCTTGAGATTGAGCGTCCGACTCTGAACCACAGGTTCGCTGGCTCACAAGCTCGACGCTTGCGGGTGGGGTCCCACATGCCTGTCCTCTTTTTATTTTCGCAATTCCGGGCTTGAATGTATACTCCCTCAACGGTTGTCACTCGGAGAATGGATGCAGAAGCTCTCGACCTCCCGAATATGACGAATCAGGAGTAAATGGAGCTCATGGAGGGGTATTTAAGTGAAGGGGATTCAAATTTGGAGGGAAAAGAAGGGCGTGTGAGTTTGCTGGGAAAGGTACGTCAGGTGGTTGAGGGTCTAAATGGGTTGTCGGGAGCGAGAAGAATGGAGGTGGATGATGGCCGGAGTCGGGCGCGGACGGAGGTGGAAGTGGGTTGCCGGATGACAAAACCTTAATGAATAATTGAAAATAAATAGAAAATGGATTTAAATTAAAAATAATTAAAACAAAAGATGGTTACTAATTTTTAATAAAATATTCATGGTGAATTTTAATAAATTAAATAATTTAATTTAGGGTTTTATCAGTTGTGCCCCTTCGAGATATTCCAATATTAGTTATGCTCATCTCTTTTTAGGAATATCCATTGTGTCCTGACTTCTTGTCATTTTATCACTTGTACCCCTCCGGTTAGTTACTGTTTATCCCCAATAGAAACGGACGTTATCTTTGAGGATACAACAGGAATTAAATTTAAAAAATGGTTAGAAAAGTACATCTACATTCTCTTCTTCTTGCTCATCTTCCCCATCCTCTTCCTCCTCCCCCAACCTCCTCCTCCCCCCTATCTGCTCGGAACTCATCCTACACCCCTATTTGCCTCCCCTCCATCCGCGACTCCTCCCCCCACGACCTCCCCCTCCCCCTACGCCAGCAGCTCCTCCCCCGGCCCCGGTTGCTCCACCTCTGCTAGCGGCTCCTCCCCTCAACTCCACCTCCTCAGCTTCTCTCCCTCTACCCGCAGCTCCTCCCCAACCCTCGATTGTTGCCCCTTGCTTGTAGCTCCTCCCCCCATGACCTCCTCCTCCCCCTACGCCAGCAGCTCCTCCCCCGACCTCGATTTCTCCCCCTCTGCCCGCAACTCCTCCCCCAAACCTCCTCCCCCTCCGTTGCAACTCCTCCCCCACCCCCAACTATTGCCCCTTTGCCCTTCCTCCAACAACCCTTCCCTGACCCTGTCTTCTCCCCCTCCACCAAGAGCCACCCCCCCACCCCACACACACACACACCCACCACCACCTCCCACTCTGCCCACGCACCTCCCCCTCCGCCCCTAGCACCCCCCTCTGTCCCCAGCTCCTTCCACCACCATTGTACCTTCCCCTTACCTCGAACTCCTCCACTCGCACCTCCCCTCCGCCCCAGCTCCTCTCGTCGCTCATGCACTTGCCCCTCCACCCCGAGCTCCTCTACGCACACTCCCCTCCACCCATGCATCTCCCCTCTACCCCCAGCACCATCCCTCAGCGCCTGCACCTCCCTCTCCGCCCCTAACTCATCCCTGTCGTGTCATGCCTCGCTGCCTTGCTGCTGCTTCAGATACTCACAACGGGATGAGCGTCTGGAGACAAAACGGGAGCGGAGGAGGATGAAGAAGTGATGGCGGTTCAGTATTTGTTTAGTATAGATAATTTTTTGATTAATTTATTCATTAAAATTCACCGAAAAAACTCAATAAAATTCACTAATTGATCGGCAATGAGTGATATATCCTTGAAAATGCAAAATTTTTAGTGATTTGATGGATGCATGAAGGTATGATTAAGAGAGAAATTATGAAGAGAAATGAAAAAGAACAAATGGAGGAAGAAGATAAAGAAGAAGCATGGACAGTTATACCCCTCTTAACAGCACCATGGTCTGAAAAAACCATGGTTAAGTTCAACTCATTGACGGTTCAACTAACGAAGGGACACAAGTGATAGAACGGCAAGAAATTAAGGGCACAATCGATTTTCTCAAAAAGGGAGGCACGTAACTAATATTGGAATATCTCCGAGGGGCACAACTGATAAAAACCCTTTATATGATTCAATTAATTAAACTGTATAAAACACATAAATGGAAGGTATACATATATAATTTTTTAATTTTTTACAAGTAATTTATATTTTTTATATTTTCTTAATTTAAAGCATTATTAAAGGGTTATAAATTCATTTTGTTTTGATTGTATAAGTTTATTTATAAATACAAATATAATAAAAATGTGTACACTGTACCTATATAAGAAATACACTTATTTATTTTTGTTGATTTTTGAATTTTATCATTTTTGTTGATATTTTAAATAATTAATATAAAATATATACATTACTTTAAAAATACAAGTATGTAAAAATACAAAGAATAAAATAAATACATAATGGATAATATACAATTGTGCATATATCATGGTACCCAAAAAAGTCAACTTTCACATCTTAATCTGATTTTAATGAAACCAACCTCATTTTAAAGATAATTTTATGATGAATACAATGAAAGTGAGTTTGATGAATTTTAACTTTATACAAAGTCAATATGAATCTTTATTTATTGGTATTATGGCTTTATCTTATTATTTAATCAATACAAGATTTATTTTTTAAAATAATTTTATTATTTAGTATACATTTGTATATACAAGTTTCAATAAGAAAATATTTTTATTTAGATTAGTCTGAATGATAAAAAATAAGTAAATATGATAAATGTGTACATCATTTCTTTTGATTTTCCAGAATTTTATAAGTTATTCACCCTATCTCCTTCTTTATCCCATGTTGACTAGGTCAATGCTTGACCTTATCTTAGGCATTCTTTGTCTATGTTATATATATACAACCTTCATTTTTTTCTTTTCTTTATTCTTTTATTTTGGTGTAAATGTTAAATATATAATATTAACAAATGACGTAAGATATTAATTAATGAGAATTAATTATTATTTACGTGTATTTTACTATAGATTTTAAGCCAAAATGAAGAATAAAGATGATGAATTAACAATTCGTCAATCATTCATCCTCCTTATACACAGGAGACTTGATTCATTTTCCAACTTCAATACCCGTCATTTCATGCAAGTCCCCTCTTCGTGCACCCACTCGAAATATCAACCAATGTGACCTACACCAAACAATACACTAATATCAATCCTAAGTGAAAAAGCGAAGCGATAGACTACCAATCACAACTACTTGGCATATTCTCTAAGTACTGAGCTGAAGGCACACAAGTACTGAAGCTGAACAACCGTATAGTGAGTCCTCGATATGCCAAGCAACATGTCCTCCAACCATCGTAACTTTAAAGTAGTGATTAGGAACACAATCATTTAGGCTTCTTCATGGGATCCTAAGGGTGCATGCTCCTCCCTTGACAGCACCTAGCTCCATACTACTATGCCATCGTGATATCTCACCAAACGATACATACCCCGGATCATTGCCATAATCATTTTGATATGTGCATCTCATGCTATGCTCGGAATTTGGATCATTGGTAATCTCATAATTTCAATCTTAGATCCCCATGGCACATGGATTTAATACTTTGAATACTTGTCCCAAAGAAGAAATATGTTTGAATCCATTACACAAGCCCATTGAATCCATAATTCTAAGCTTAAGTTCACACACTCTTGAGAAAGCCTATTGGATTTAGCTTCATCCATGATTGTTCTCATCGGTTTCGCATCTTCTCCGGAAAAACAAAGAAATGAATTTTTGCAGATCTATCTTGAAAGGAAAAAGTCCTTTTTGGTTTTCCTCTAAGTTGGTCAGTGCTTTATCTCCCGTTATAGAAGAGAAAATCTTCAAACAAGTGGTGACATCTCAATGCACAAGTAGAAACAAATCTCGGAATCAAACTATTATGACTAAAAAAAGCACATACATCACCCACAACAATGACATAATAGAGTGAATAGCATTGAATCTACGCAACCCATGCACAACTGCCTCCGTGCAAAATTTGAAAATGTACCATAGAATTATAATCAGAAAGATATATCTCTATCATCATCAATACTCAAATGCCCAGCTTCCTCAATTAATAGAAAAATAAATAAACACATGATGATCTACAGGCTAAGCACACACTTGAACGGTAAGTGGAACAAAAATCTTTGCCAAAATCTAATATGACAACACTTAACCGGTTCTGTACAACTATAGAATATGCCCTGCGAACTCAGTCGAAAAAGCATACTCCTCTGCCTGAGTGAGTCCTCCCCGTCATAGACTCGGACACATTGAGCTTGATTGGTTGGTGGTATGCCCCAGGTTACCCCGGAGTAACCCGGTAAACCACCCTACAAACTTTGATAGGGATTCTATCACAAATCAATGTGACATCACATCACATTCCTTATTCCAATCCTCTACCAACCCTCATAACCATCCATACAACTATTCACAGCAGGTTACACCAACCCAACCTAATCCAATAACCAAACTAACCCATTAGCTTCAATCATTATAGTTAAAACATCGAACTTTGCATTCGATTTATGAGCTGTTAAGTTCTCCTACGCCATCCCAGAAGGGGTAATGCATTTTTTTTCATATTATGGGATCAATTTTCACCAGTAGGACTACAAATATGTATTTGCAAAAAAAAACTCTACTCTATGAAAATAGCAGATTAAAGTCTTTGTCCCTATGCCACTGAGTGAGATCAGCAATACACCTTATTTTTCTCTAAATATAGTTACTTTGATGCGTGCAATAAGAACACTTATATCTCAGAAAAAGGGTGAATAAATTAAAAAAAAACAAATCAAACAGCGAAGGCCAAGCCCAACAGACACAGGAAGAACTACGCAAACATGTGAGAATATATACATCCTTGTAACGTAACGTAGCGAAAATGGAATGATATTTGCAAGACCGTATGCAGAAGAAGCCTGCCATCATCATCATCAGCTAGCACTAACAAGAAAGGGACTTTGGCAAACACCACATTCAATTGTTTCGGAGCCATAACTTGGAACTTGAACCTGGGAAAAAGGAGGCAAAGTTGATTCACAAACAATTTAAGAAAGATTCTAAAAATGTGTTCCTGAATTAGGACCTGCAGATGAACTGTGCATGTGGGGCAAGCAACCTCTCTCATTTTCATTCCAGATCCACTCGAGGATTTGGAACCTGCATCATAAATAATGGAAACAGATATATCAGAGGAAAGCCCTTCCAAGGCATCGAGTTTGTCAGGTTTATCGACACACTTACCAGCTCTACGATTCCTTTCCATTTCATCCTACATGAAAGCAAGTAAAGTTAAAACTACAGCAAAAATATCAAGCTTAGCAAAAATAAAAGTTCAGTTGCAGTGATTTCCCAAAGCGAAGGAAAGAATTAAGTAAATATACGAAAACAGAATCAGAAATTCCCAAAAGCTCATAGAGCTCGATGGCTTCATTGCTGGAGCATAGTAGCATCTACGGTTCAGTTGTAAAATCAACAAAAAATATAAAACAGCAGACGAATTTATATCAGGTCCCACAGCAGCATCAGCATGTTCCTGGATGAGTTATTAAGCACACTAAACATGGAAGAGAATGGTCAAGATTTTTTTATCCTTTACTGTAACCAAGAATAAGAAGCACTAAGATCTTTAAAGTTGTAGAAAGAGAGAGATCACAAGCACTAGCATCTAAATCCCAATGGAAAATATGTAACAAATAAGGGTGGAAGAGAGGCCCTAGGATTCTCTTATACGGAAGAGAAACCGGTTGAGCAAATTAAAAGACAAGAAGAAAAAAATTACATAAACAATATAAAAGATAAATAATCTCAACACTCCCCCTCAAGTTGGAGCGTAGATATCAATCATGCTCAGCTTGGAGCAGCATCTCAGGTAAGGCCCTCTGACTAAGGCCTTAGTAAGTACATATGTTGTCTGATCTCTAGAGATGATGTGAGTAGTGGTGATGAGACCCTTTTGTATCATGTCCATAGATGGCCATATCGCAATATATCGGCGATGTATCGGTATCGACAGGTGACCGATATATCGCCGATATGACCGATATTGGACCTTCCGAGGCCATTTTCTTCACAATATTGATTCGATATCGGCAATATGGAGTCGATATATCATCGATATATCAACGATATATCGTATCGACACGATACCGATACCGAAAATGAAACTGATATGACCTCCCTGATCCTGTCACGAGTGTAGTGAAAGTCCACCTCTATGTGCTTGGTCCTCTCGTGGAAGGCAGGATTGTTTGCAATGAAAAGGGCAGCTTGGTTGTCGCATTGGAGGCGCATGGGAAGAGATACCTTGATAGTCAGCTCAGTAAGAACAGATCTGACCCACATCATCTCTATGCTAGCATGTGACATGGCCCTGTATTATGACTCGACACTAGATCTGGCAACCACAATCTGATTCTTGCTCTTCCATGACACCAGGGAATTTCCTATGAACACTGTGAAGCCTGAAGTAGACTTCATATGCTTGAGACACCCAGCATAATCTGCATCTACACTTGTTGTAACTGAAAGTGATGTACATCTACTGAATAGAAGTCTCGTGTCAAGTGATGCCTTCAGATACCTCATAAGCATATGGACTACATTCATATGTATATGTAGAGACCGATATTATTATTATGTTTTGTACCTTTTCGTAATTCCTGTTTACTCTATGGACTACTATGTATTTTACCCATGAGATCTCTCCCTATATAAGAGAGCCTAGGGTTTGTTGGAATAATAGATTGCTCATTTTTCCAACATGGTATCAAAGCCCAGGGGTTAACCCTAACCCCAACCCTAGGGTTCCTTGTTGCCGTCACCTCTCTCCTCCACCGCCACCTTTCCACCGATGGGCCCTCCCCTTCTCCACGTCGGGCTCCTCCTCCACTCTGGGCCCCTCCCCCCGTCGCCGGGCCCCTACATGCCGCCGCCGGGCCCCTCCACGCCGCCACCGGACCCTTCCCTCCTCCACGCGGGGCCCCCAGCCGTCCTGTAGGCCACCCTACGCCACCATCCATCGCCGAGTCAAGCCCTAGGGGACCCCAACCGCCGGGTTCCCCTCCCTTACACGTCGACACCTACTCTTTCGTCGGCCGGTCTATCTCCATGGATTTGAGTGCGTAACGTCTACATATGCACTCAAATCCGATCAAGTTTTTGTAGACACCAGTTTCTAGTCTACAATCCCTAGTTCTTCATCTATGGCGACATGTCAGAGAACAAAGTTGATATGCCCTCCATAGGCGCCTTCAACAGTCCTGCGCCTATAGTCAAGATGGACGGCACAAATTATGAGCTCTGGGCGATGCAGTTTATGAGTCTCATGAAGTCAAACGATAAGGAGCATATTCTGACCGAAGAGGAGTCGGTAGAGAAGACTGGGATATATGCCTCGTGGGAGGCTGATGATTCTTACGCCAAGGTTTGGCTGTCAGGCACACTGTCGATGGAGATTACCAATGATGTCCTCCATCAGCCCATTGTCAAGGCAATGTGGGATATTCTGGCCGTTATGTACTCCCAAGCGCGGAATGAGACCAAGATGTTACAGCTCCAGCATGATATATTCACGATGAAGCAGAATGGCAGGCCACTTCACTCATTGTACACGTCCCTGAGAGGGATGTTTGAGAAGTTATACAGTACCATACCACTCACGACGACTCCTGAGCAGCAGAAGACATTTCGGAATGCTACCATGGTGAGCGTTCTACTTGCAGCCCTAGATCCTGAGTACGAGGCAGCCCGCTCTCAGATTTTGGCCGATACAGTTATTCCTCCAATGGAGGATGTTTACCAGACGCTCGATCGCATATCAGTTTCTTCCAGCACATCTACTCCAACCCCATCGGCGATGGCAGTATCGCGTAGGAGAGGTAATCAGTCTTCTGGTCGTGGACGTGGACTCCGTGGTAGGGGTGGTCGCTTTCGCCAGCCATGTTCGTTCTACCATCGCACAGGCCACTCGGAGGATACATGCTACTACTCTAAGCATGGGTTTCCAACATCGACGCGTGTAACCGAGCATGTTCTTCCCCAGTCAGCATCCACTGCAGATAACCGATTCGAGGAGCTTGTGGCACGTCTACGTGATATTATACCACAATCATCTACTGATTCTACTGGTGGACCTTCCGATGTTGCTGCTACAGCTTCTGTCGGTTCCTCTGTTGCTGCTAGTACCTCAGGTAGTGCTACTGCATTTACATCTTGTCATGATATATCTGATTGGATTATAGATTCTGGCTCCACACATCACCTCTGCCATGATAGGGAGAGACTTGAGTCCTGTAGGGACATCCCACATGGCTGCTCAGTGAAGATCGCAGATGGTACTCATTCCCCCCTTGTTGGACAGGGGGAGGTTTTCCTATCACCTTCTATGCGTCTACAGAACGTTCTACATGCTCCTGAGTTTTCTATGAATATGTTGTCTATTAGTCAGATTACGAAGGATTTGCACTGTCGTGCTATATTTGACCCCTCATCTCTTATTTTTCAGGACATACTAACGGGCAGGGTGATTGGTTGTGGCTCTGAGCAGAATGGTCTGTATCGGCTGGTCCGGAATTCTTATGTTGGCGTCTCTTCTCATTCCGTCGGACCAGTATCTCCGTACATCTGGCATCTTCGCTTTGGTCATCTCCCGCTCCAGAAAATGCGACATCTACTGCCTCAGATCTCTCCCAGTTCATCATTTCGCTGTGAAGCGTGTCAGTTGGGAAAGCATCATCGGTCTAGCTTTCCTGGTCGTCAGAGTTGGAGCAGTAGCTCCCCGTTTGAGTTATTTCACATTGATATTTGGGGTCCAAGTCGTGCACCTGATCATCAGGTACACAGGTTCTATCTAGTTGTAGTGGATGATTTCTCTCGTGTATCTTGGATCTTTCTTTTAAAGAATAAATCTGAAGCAGGGGATGTTAAAATTTTGATTAATGAAGTGCAGAATGTTTTTTCTTCTACTGTCAAATATGTTCGTACAGATAATGCACTGGACTTTTGCAACCGGTCTCTCTCTCAGTTTCTCTCGTCTAAGGGCATTATTCACCAAACCACTTGTCCTTACACATCTCAACAGAATGGCGTGGCAGAAAGAAAGTATCGCCACCTTCTTGACATTACTCGAACTCTCCTAATTCAGAGTTTTGCTCCTATCACTTTCTGGGAGGATGATGTCCTTACAGCTTGCTACCTAATCAATCCTATGCCATCATCTGTCCTTGGTGAGAAAATTCCTTTCTATCATTTTTGCTGATAAGGAATTATTCTCACTTACTCCGTGTGTCTTTGGTACTGTTGTGTTTGTTCATCTCATGTCTCCTGGACTTGACAAGCTCTCTCTTAGAGTTGTCAAGTGCGTCTTTGTAGGTTACTCTCGGATTCAGAAAGGCTATTGTTGTTATGACCCCATAAACAAGAAATACTTTGTCAGTGCCGATGTCACGTTTTTTGAGTCTGTTATGTATTTTTCCCCTGCAGACGACGGGCTGGTCCCATCCACTACCAATGATGATGTCTATGTCCCTCCGCCTCCAAGTTTGACTGTTTGAGTTCACCTGAGTCCACTCCTGCTCCAGTTGCTACGTCACCTTCACCACCACCACCTCCACAACCTCCTATTCCACCTTTACCAAAATTCTATACGCGTCGGTAGGTCCTGCTCAGGCTATACGTCAGGCATCCATCACGCCTCAGGTATGTTTAGATGGCATCACTACTGACGGGTCAGATATGGTACATGTGCATGATTCTTCATTGCGGGAGGAGACTATACCATCCAGTACAGTGGACCACAACCTTGATATTCCTATTGCTATCCGGAAGCAGAAGCGGACGTGTGCGTCTTATCCTTTTGCTTCTCAGGTGTCTTTTCATCGCCTCACAGGCGACTTTCGGAGATTTGCTGCAGCTTTGTCTTCCGTGGACATACCACGGACATATCAAGAAGCCATGAAGATTGATTGCTGGCGACTGGTTATGGAAGACGAGATGCGTGCCTTACAGTCTCGTGGTACATGGAGCTTGGTTAATGCTCCTTCTGATGCATCCATTGTTAGTTGTAAATGGGTATTTACAGTAAATACCATGCTGATGGCAGTCTAGATAGATACAAGGCAAGGTTGGTCGTGAGAGGTTTCACACAAACCTATGGTGTGGACTATATGGATACATTTTCTCCAGTGGCTCGTCACTCTACTCTTCGCATTCTCTTATCGGTTGTTGTGGTACGTGACTGGACTATATCTCAACTTGATGTCAAGAATGCATTCTTGTATGGAGATTTGCAGGAGGAAGTATACATGCAGCAGCCACCAGGGTTCACTGCTGAGGGGGAGAAGCATATGGCATGTAGACTTCACAAGGCAATTTATGGCCTGAGAGCCCAAGGGCGTGGTTCCAGAAGCTTTCACATCTGATTGAATGACAGGGGTTCAAAAGATCAAATGCAGATCACTCGTTTATTCAGAAGTCTTCTACAGGTACGGTTGTCATCATGGTCTATGTTGATAATATTCTGATTACAGGAGATGATGTTCAGGGAATGGAGAGGGTAAAAGCAATTCTGGGCCGTCAATTCGTCACGAAAGATCTTGGAACCCTAAGATACTTTCTGGGGTTGGAATTTGCCAGGAATGCACAGGGTCTGGTGATGACCCAAAGGAAGTACATTACAGATCTTTTGACTGAGACAGGCATGGTTGGATGCAGACCATCGAGTATTCCCATGGATCCAAGCATGAAGTTGTATGACGATGGCACTGCTGAAGTAGACAAGAGGAGATATAGAGAAATGGTGGGTAAGCTTCTTTATATTACCATAACTCGACCCGATATTGGCTTTACAGTAAGACGGGTAAGTCAATTTATGGAGCAGCCAAGACAAGTTCATATGGATGCCATATATATGATACTGAGGTATCTAAAGTCTTCTCCAGGTTCAGGGTTGCTATTTCGAAATGGCACAGATTTATCTATTTCAGTATGTACAGACGTCGATTATGCAGGGTGTCCTAAGGATCGAAAATCAACCTCAAGATTTGTTATTTTTGTTGGGAGCTCTATGGTTTCTTGGAAAAGCAAGAAACAAACTATTGTGGCAAGGTCCAGTGCTGAATCTGAATATAGGGCGATGACGCAAGCGAGCACGAAGATGATGTGGGTTCGATCTGTGCTAGAGGATCTACATATAGTCGTACCTTTACCCATGCAGCTTCAGTGTGACAATCATGCAGCATTGTTTATTGCCAACAATCCAACATTTCATGAAAGAACAAAGCATATTGAAGTTGACTGCCACTACACTAGAGACTTGATCCAAAGAGGCTTGATATCTACATCTCACGTGAGCTCAGGGGATCAGACTGCTGACATATTCACCAAGCCGTTGCTCAGAGGACCCTTCCAGAGATGTTCTTCCAAGCTAAGAATGATAGACATCTATGCTCCACCTTGAGGGGGATTGTAGAGACCGATACTATTATTATGTTTTGTACTTTTTCGTAATTCATGTTTACTCTATGGACTATTATGTATTTTACCCGTGAGGTCTCTCCCTATATAAGAGAGCCGAGAGTTTCTTGGAATAATAGATTGCTCATTTTTCCAACAGTATCTGCATGGGCTGCTCCATAAACTGGCTCACTTTACTCACGGCAAAGAATATGTCCGGTATGGTAATGGTCACATACAGGAGCTTGCCAACAAGCTCCATGTACCTCCACTTGTCGACCTCTTCAATGTCATCGTCGTAAAGCTTCATGTTCGGGTCCATAGGAGTAGTGCCAAGTCTATAATCTGCCATGCATGTCTCAGAAAGAAGATCTGTAACGTACTTCCTTTGGGTCATCACAAGACCTCACTGATTCTTGGCAAACTCCAGTCCAAGGAAGTAACATAAACTACAAACGGCCTTGCTCACAAACAGCTGACGTAGGATGTCCTTGGCAACCCGAATGCCCTGCTCATCATCCTCTGTTATAATAATATCATCAACATAGACAAGAATAACGATTGTGCCTCTCTGAGACCTATGCACAAACAAAGAATGGTAGCCAATAGATCGCATAAATTTGTGTTGCTTTATCAAGTCCGAGAGCTTCTAAAACCATGCTCTTGGACTCTGCTTAAGGCTATAGATAGCCTTGTGTAGCATGCTAACCTTCTGATACTCCCTCTCAACAGCAAACCCAGGTGGTTGTTGCATGTAGACCTCTTGCAGACCACCATATATGAAGGCATTCTTTACATCAAGTTGGTAAAGGGGTTGATCTCGTGTCACAGCAACAGATAGAAGGATACGAAGTAGAATGTCTGGCAACTGGAGAAAAGGTATCCCGATAGTCCACCCCATATGTTTGGGTGAACCCACGTGCCAGAGGTCTCGCCTTATAGCAATCCATACCGCCATCCTTCACAGTGAACACCCACTTACACCCAACAACGGATGCACCAACTGGAGCTAAAACAAGACTCCAAGTGCCACACGAATGTAGCACGACCATCTCCTCCTCAATGGTTGATGCCACTGACTATCCTGAATAGCCTCCTGATATGTTCGTGATATCTCCACAGCTGATAGTGCCAAGGTAAACCTCATGAAACACTCTTACTGTCTGCTTAAGGAAACCTGGGAAGCAAGTGGATATGTAGCGCGTGTACGTCTCTACTTTCGCATAGCAATCAACACATCAAGATCATATATCAAGTCTTAAACCTGTAAGTTCCCCTCTTAAGAGAACACCTGCTCATCCTGTATGAAATCCTGCTGCACAGACAACTCGGTAGTACCTTCAGTAGAAACAATGTGCTCATTACATACCTGAGGTGTACTAGATGATGAGAAAGACATGTGAGCAGGGGAACAGAGTGAGACCTGCGAGTAAACAAACGTGGTAAAAACTCAGTCAAGGTAGATGGTGGTCCAGGGCAGCCACAGGAGCAGGTGGAGGAAGTAGGAGTAAGTGTAAGTGGTGGCGGTGGTGGTGGTAGAGCAGGAGTAGGTATATGTGGTGGTATAACAGTAGGAGGTGGAGGCATACAGATATCTGTGTCAGAGTCTAGTGGGGCTAATTTGTCACCTTTAGGAGAAAAATACATGATCACAGCAACAGTACCCCTTCTAGGTACTAGAGTAGCCAACAAAAACACACTTGACAGCTCTGGGAGAGAGCTTTTCACGACCTGAAGAGAAATCATGAATAAAAGCAACCAAGCCAAACACATGTGGTGTAAGGGAGAACATATCCTTCTCAAGAAACGCAATCGAGAAAAGGGTCTTCTCTCCCAACACAAAAGAGGGTATGTGGTTCACTAGGTAGTAAGCAGTAAGGATCCTGGAAAGCCGTATCGGCAATATATCGGCAATACATCGATATCAAGATGAGACTGATATGGTTACCGATATGGCGATATATCATTCTTTTCTGGCATTTCCTTCACAAAATGTGTCAATATGGGCGATATTTCGACGATATATCGCCGAAATATCGTCAAAATATCGTATCGATACGATATCGAAATCGATATGACCTTCCATGGTAAGGATCGCATCACCTCAGTAAGCGTGAGCACGACTTTGGATCAACAAGGTTCTGGTCATATTAAGCGACGGTGTTTGCACTCGGCAATACTGTTCTGCTGGTATGTATACGCACATAAGGTATGGTAAACAATGCCAAGGGATTTAAGAAACTCAGAAAGTTGTAAGGTGCAAAACTTCAAGTCATTATCAGAATGTAGATATTTGACACTGGCAGAAAATTATTCTTTATCTCAACAATGAAAGATTTGATAACAGAACCAGTTTAGAAAAATTATCAACAACGAACAGATAAAAACGGTGTCCCTGATGATCAAGGATCCGATTCGAATCCCAGATATCTAAATGGAGGAGCTCAAACAATTAAGAACTGCTCCAACTCTGACGAGATGGAAAGGAGGAATGATGGTGCTTCCCAAGCTGACATGCCTCGCACTGGAAGGAGGATCGTGTGGAAATCTGTGGGAGGAGTCTATATTCACATGTCATCTTGATTGGTCTAAGTAGAATATCTCGTGCACACGCATGATCCTTTTAGACAGTGACCTAACTTGGACAAGCACCATGCACGTAGCTCTTCATTGATGAGGTGGTGAGGAGGTAGAATCCTTTAGCTGGGAGTAGCACACGGGTGGAAAGATCCGTCCTCCTCTAGGGAGGGTAGTGCATCTCAACCTAGTCTGGTGGTGTTAATGTCTGAGGACGGAATGTTGTGGGTTGCAATAATGCTTCAAAAGAGGGATAGTCTACTGGCTCAAGAGGAAAAACTCCTGATGTACATGCTGCACCTTGTATATAGTTCAAAAAAAAGAAAGAAAAAATGCAAGAACTCCAAAAAAAAGACAGGCCAAAAAAATTGTCTGTCGGAGTATGTATATTAGCAAGAAGTTTGCAGCAGGATGACTTGGCTACACTGGTCATGCATCCCGGGATAAGTAGCTACACTGGCTACCGTCCATTCTTTTCTCCACCCCCTCCTCTAGAGTTGGTTGCACTTGAACTTAGAAGGGAATACCCCGCTCCTCGAGGAAAGAGTTACTGGACCGGGTTACTTGAGTTACCTTGTTATAGGAGGTTGTTTCTGAGCCATTTCTGATGTGGAGAGTTACATTTCACTTAAACAGTACAAGTAAGAATCATAGTCATCAAAAATTTATTGATGATGGAAAGGATAATATTCTAATCTGGTTCTCAATTCTATCTAACTTTTCAAGTTTAGTGGATAGTCTGTGATCTTGCTTTATGTATGACCTCGCCCTATGACTCTAAGGCGTGAATAATGTCTTAGGGTTGAGGTGCCTCCGTAGGCATTCAATGTTGTGTAATACATCCTAACTAAGTTCCCAACACGTCCACTAACTTAATTTTAATCATCTCTAGCCAAAACAACTTATAATTGACTTCATCTCTTAGACAAGATTCATAATGCTTCATTTTGAGTTCTACTATAACTCTTACAAATTCAAATGTAATTGACTCAGATGTAATCCTAGATGATTCAGATGTAGACATAATGATTCGGATGTAGCATCGCCAAGTCTGTTGACGGAAAGTAATCAAAGCTCAAGCGGTGAGGTAGTCTTCTAAGAGACTCTTCTGTCTCACCATCTAATTGGAAGTGTGGTGAAGAGGGATATGTTTACTCTAAAACTACGCCACCAAGACAGGTGAGAGAGACTCTTCGGAAAAGTCACTCTATAATCCGACCCGACTAGTACGGGCAAAGGAGCTCGACGAAAAAACTAAAATCGAAGAGCCCCCGCATGGGCATCCAAAAACAAAGGGTCAACGGAATTGGTCAAAAGTCGGGATCCCAACGAGGCATAATAACACTGCGAGCTCACGTATAAACCTTTAAAAAGACTTGGATTCTAGACCCGCGCGCTTGGTGGTCGCTGCCCTAACTAGATTTCCAATCTCCCGTCCAGTTGAGAGTCAATGTGCTCTCGCACGGTCTGGTGTAAGATTCACCATGACCGGCACTATTAAAAAAAGTAGTCGTCATTAATCATCGGTGCTTACTTAATTCATAACAAGTATCTCATAGTTTCACCGAAATGTACCTGAGAAATCTTAACTCCAGCTCCTATAAGGTTCCTCTGAAATTAGGTGGATTAAGGTCAACTCCAACCGTGGAGTTCTTGTATGCAAGCTGATGCTCTGATGCAGCGCGGAACCAACAGATAGGACCCCATATTTGTCTAATATTATTGGTCAATTTTATTTACGTTTATTTAAATTGTCGTGTCTTTAATTAAATAAACGAGATCGCCTGTGATCTCCAATAATTAGTTATAGAGTTGATTTTTTAAATTAGTGGGTTAATTAGTTAGAGTTAATTAAGATAATTAGTTGTCAATTTAAATTAGTTTTCTATTTTTGTAATGTCATCACTCCTATATAAAGGGATGAGGGTCCAATGTTTTTAAACAGTTCAGTATGTTATCAAATTGAGATTTATTCTCTCTCTTTATCTCTCTCTCTCCTCGCGGTCTACGCGTTCTTTCTCCTTCAACCTCGCGCAACAGGCGTGTTCTTCTCCTCAACCCCTCTATCTTCTTCCACCGAAAAATCCCCACGTTCAAATCTTTATTTTTCGTCGCGCCAAAATTTCGATCCGCATCAATTGGTATCAGAGCATGGCTTACAGATCGTCCCCACGATCTGACGATCCGTCCAGACGTTCGCGTCGACATGCGACGAAACACCATCATTCGTCGGAGCGTACACGGCGAGCCGAAGAAGATTTCCGGACCAAATGGCAAGAATTTGAGGCCCAAGATCGATATTTCCAATCCAGATATCAAGAATCCCAGTCCAAAGGTCGAGAGATAATGGCTAATCTCAAGGCGATGTGCGCCTTATCGAAGCCTCCAACCCCCGACGTCGTTGACACGAGTTTTAACGAAGAAAGCCCCGCAGTTGAGGAAGATTCACCCGCTGTCCAGCACCTCCCAGATCTGATTCCGCCACCGGAATCGATTCCGCCACCGGAATCGATTCCGTTGGCCCCTTTGACCGTCCCGGCACAACCCCAGCCACCCCGGGTAACTCCCCTACCCTCCCCATCTCCGCTACTTTGTCCAACCCTCACGGCCGTCATCCCCACCCCAACAGCCCCTCCGTCACCAGTGACCCCGGCGCCATCCCGGCCGCCACCTCTCCCCCTCGCCGGATCCACTGTCTCCGCCAACCAATCACGCCATCTCCCCGCACGCCAGCAACCCCAACCCTCCCGCATGCGCCTCCCCTTCCCCTGCCAGCCCTCGCCGCCAGCACCCCCCCCCCCATCACCTTTCCCCGTCGCGCCAACGCCAGCCGCGGCCCTCCTAGCCCCCCCCCCCCCCCCCCCCCCGCGATCTTCCGTCCTCCTAGCTGCTGTACCCTCACAGCCACGAACCCCAATCCCATCAGCCACCCTCCAGACCACGTTTCCCCCCTCCAGACCACGAACCCCAAACCCCGCGATACCCTTGCGCCACCAACCGATACCCCCGCGATTTTCCGCACCCACCCACGCGCTAGCCACCCCACCCAGCGCGCGTCCCCATCCCCTCCTCCTCCTGCACGCCAATCCCCTCGCCCCGCCTTCCCGCGCCGCCGCAACCTCTGCAAGCAACGCCTCCCTCGCTGCCGCACCTCGCCTCTCTCTCTTCCCGGCCACCCCTTTCCTCTACAACCCCCGACCGCCACTCCCAACCCCCCTGCGATGCCGCCCCCACCACCCCTCCAAGCCACCTCGCCCCCTCCTCTGCTTTTCGGTGCCGCCGACGAGACCCGCCCTAAACCCCGCCCTGCCTTGGCTGTAGCCCCCCCGAAACCGCGGCGCCGGTTTCGGCTCCCTTGGGGGAAAAGCGCCCGAGTCCTTCGGACTCGTGGATTGCTTCCCCGTGATGTCATCCAGTTAGGGAAAATTTGCACAAGAAAATCCCCTGAATACCCTATTTGCAGAAAGGTCAAGATTGATAGGAAACTAAGGAAGGATGAAGGGGTGTGAAAATTGCGCCTAAGCCTTTAGCGGCAAAAATATTTAAAAAAGAAGGCTGCAAATCAGAAATCTGGGAACCCCCCTTATCCAAATAGGACTAGGGCCTTGGGCTTCCCCTATATAAGAACCCCATGGCTTCATTCCTTGGACACATCTCCTCCCCTGCTCTCCTTGTGTCATTGCTTCGCTATGGATTCTCCAAAGGCCATGTTGTTCATGCCTCATCAATTCTTCGATCATCACAAGGAGGAGACAACAATCAAGAAGACGCCGCCGTTCGCGCCACACATGTTCTTCAACCACGAAGGTCGCGTCACCCACGCCCGCGTATGGATTCCGCCATTCGCTCCACACCAATTCTTTCAGAAGATGACTGAGCACGCAGATTCGATCTCCAAGCCGGTAGATCCAGCAATTCGTCGGGAGACGAATTTTTAAAGCGGAGGAGAGTTGATGCAGGCATGCAGCACGGAACCAACAGATAGGGCCCCATATTTGTCTAATATTATTGGTCAATTTTATTTACGTTTATTTAAATTGTCGTGTCTTTAATTAAATAAACGAGATCGCTTGTGATCTCCAATAACTAGTTATAGAGTTGATTTTTAAATTAGTCGGTTAATTAGTTAGAGTCTAATTAGGATAATTAGTTGTCAATTTAAATTAGTTTTCTATTTTTGTAATGTCATCCCTCCTATATAAAGGGATGAGGGTCCAATGTTTTTAAACAGTTCAGTATGTTATCAAATTGAGATTTATTCTCTCTCTTTATCTCTCTCTCCTCGCGGTCTACGCGTTCTTTCTCCTTCAACCTCGCGCAACAGGCGTGTTCTTCTCCTCAACCCCTCTATCTTCTTCCACCGAAAAATCCCCATGTTCAAATCTTTATTTTTCGTCGCGACAAATTTCCGATCCACGTCATGCTCTATAGATGTTGTAATAGGCATGAAGCAGTGAAGCTTCTCGAACATGCCACGAAGCGAGGAATAAAACACGTACAGAGGATGATCATTCTACTTGGCTCTGTAAATGTCAAACTGAAGATGAAGAATCTTTACCTCATTCTTTGTTTGGACATAGGTAGATGCCAAAATGTCCCACATCACCTTGACAGTGGGCTGATTCACAATATCATTGGTTATCTTCATGGTGAGGAACCCGGATAGTCAAATACGTGCATACGTGTCATCTTGCTTACAAGAAGCACTGGTCTCAGTCATATCTATCGGCTATGTCTGTGTCAGGATGTGCTCCTTGTTATTGCACTGCATGAGAGTGAGAAACAACATATACCACAACTCATAGTTGGTCTCATCTATCTTTACGATAGGAGCCGAGCACTTGAAGGTACTGGATGAATAAAAAATGTCACCCTTGCTCTCTAACATGATGGAAGAACGACCGAAAACGGAACTCCACTGGGAAGCAAACCGATCTGAGCGAGTCTACATGATCATACGGAGGATCGATTGTATGTGTAGACTCATACAACCACCCTCGTCAATCCTCGATGTGCGCTAGGGCCGGAAAACGTGATTTATAGGTCTGAAATCACGTTTTCCAATCAAAATCAGATCGTTTTAGGGTCAAATCAGACTGTTAGGTGCCGCACGAAGTCAGAGGAGGGACTAGCAATGCCCTCCAGCCACGGCAGCAACCCAGAGGAGAGTCGGAGATGGTTCTGTAGCAACGCAAACCCCTGGCGACGGTGCTGGTTGCCACACGAATTGCAGCAGCACACCTGCGGTGGCCAGAAGTGGTGTCAAAACGGCGCTAGGCATTGTTGGCGGTGTCGGCTGCCACCTTGGAGTGACGATAGGCGCTGGAGCACCGCTGTTGTGCAGCGGCGATGGCGCTAGAGAGCAGCAGAGAGCAGCGATGCCGCGTGGAGGATGGAGGGTGGCAGTGATACCACGTGGAGGGTGGCGGTGATGCCACACGGAGGCTAGGGCTGGCGGTGGGTAGGGGATTAGGTCAGGGCACCGGTCTAGGACCGTCGTTCCGATACTATGTAGAGATGAAAGAATGAATTACATTATGGAGATTCTCTAGGGTTCTCTTATAAAGGATAGAAACTAGTTGAGCAAATTATAAGAACACAAGACAAAAGAAATTACATAAACAATATAAAAGATAAATAATATCTCAATAAAATGAAATCAATATTTTCAAATTTGAAAATTTATATACAATATATAATCTTTTTTATTAATATATCTTCTCGATGAACACTAATCTCTAGTACCATTTGACTTATTAAAAAAATCGATTCGAAAGGAAAAGTCCACATACACGTCAACACAGACAGCAAAGAAAAAAGTTTCCAAGTCAAAAAATATCAAAAGACAGAGCCACCAAAGCAGAAAAACCCAGAAGCTTTTATACTGCCAAGAGGAGAGAAGCTCCAAGAAAAAACTGCTCGTATCACCAAGAAACATAATAAAATCAAAATATGGGGGCACTGGTGATTGTATCCAACTAACTAATCATTTCTAGCTATCAGCCCAAACCACGAGCTCAGAGAATTTAAAATGCAACCCCCGTCCCAGAAAGTCAGCAGTTCAGCAGACATGCCCCTCTTGAAAAGCACAGAGGTAATTTATCAAAAGATGCATTCACTAACAAGAGCAACCTCCACATGGAGAATCCTTAATATAAAGAAAGCAAAGCAATACAGCTGCATTTGCGCATATTAAGGAAATCCTTCCAACTTTTTTTACAATTTGCACAAATAAACCAATTTAGGAAAGTCCAAACTACAAAAGTAGACATGGATCAACAATAACCTTTGCGAGAAATTTTGAAATTCCAAATGCCCGCAAAAGAAAATAAGGATATATTAGTCTAAATTTGCTAAAATCACCTGGAGTTTCTTGGCGAGATCCGCATGACTCTGGAGTCCAGAAGTAGGTCTACTGAGTGAGTCCTTAGCATGACTTAGCCTTTGCGTTACTTCTGCCTGTATAATCATAAATAACACGATATTTAGCTAGGCTGGATTGCAAATGTAAGGTATTACCATAATATTCAAGGATGCAGAACTGTCGAGCTTTTTATCAAGACTAATATCCATAACTAAAATAATATTTATCATTGCTCAGATAAGAAAGATGTTTCGATGCTTCGTGCAAGCAGATAGGATTCTAAAAGTCCAATCACTAACATAACTTGCTTGAAAAGACTAGACCAATAGTTTAACATATATTAAAATGTTGGATGGTACCGAAAAACACAATACCTTTTTGAGTCAAAAAACACAATACTTGTGCAAGGTTGGATATGCAGTGCCATAATATTCATGGATGCAAAAAAAATCTAGCTTTTATCATGATTAACATTCACAGCTAAAACACTTTGAGCAGAACACACAATAATAATAGAAAGAAGGAAAAACCTACTCTCTTTGGAGTCAATGATCAAAATAAGAAGTATTTAGATGGCCGGTGCCAGTAGATAAGATTTTAATCCAATCGCTGGCTACTTGTTTCGCATCAGGTGAACATCTTCTCATCTCATTTCTGCAAATTTACCATAGCTCATTTTTTGTCATCCAAAAATAAAAAAAATGAAACCTTCTCCCACTTTAACTAGGGTGGGTTACATGGATTCTTGCTCAAATCCATGTAGAAAAATCCGACTATTTTTTACGTTGGTTGTTGGCTACATGGATTGTTGCTCAAATCCACAAGAGGGATTTGAACCATGGTCTTTTATCATCCAAAAATCATCAACCAAAAACAAATACAGTAACAACCACAAAGCACCCTGCAGGAGCACATTCTCAACACGGCACCTTTCTAAACGGAAACACGCAGCATTTTGAATCCACTCTGATGGTAAATGTGCCTACCACGCCCAAAAGAACGTGGTTCAAATCCTAAGGCAGACACGGTGCGTTTTTCCCCTCTTGTTTAAAAAAACATGCAGCAGTTCTGCAATACAGTACCATCACATTGTAGATAGCTATGGTTTTTTGTCCCTTCAAAATCCCTCCGTACTCTGAAGCTTCTCCAAAACACACAAGGTTGTTCTATCGACCTATATTGCCAATTTTCCAGTCTCACCCCCAAAACTTACTTGCTAAGGGAGCCAGAAAAAAACTGATTAATGTCTTCCTCAAAACACAGGTTATGTTAACATTAATGCCCCCACGTACTTCTATAGACCTTCATCGTAAGCAGGCTCCACCTCAGAAGCAAAGCATGAATTGGTGCCTTTACTAGTACCTTCAAACAAGTAGAGAGTCGAATGTGATCTTACTAGAGCACATTTTTAACCTCATCAATCCAATCCCAAATATCTACTCTCCTAGTGTATGCCAAAATCACTGATCCATGGAAGGGGATTTTTGAAGTTGAACCCATGATGAAGCGATCATCAACCCACCCTCAAACATCTTCCATAACATGCTAACCAAAGCCCTATTATAAAGTGCAGTTTCTTTACCCAGAACCTTTAAAAAACACTTTGCCAACAAGGCATTATTTGGTTGGCGGGCAAAACAAACATATCGCATGTCACTACGGGAAGTCGAGGTGCGTCATTAGAGGGGGAGGTCTTGTGAGAGGAGTGAGAAAAAAGAGAAGAGCCTTTTTGTTTGATAGTTAATTCCTTCTTGGATTCCCGCTTGACTATCGCGTACTGTAATGCGTGGTGCGCCGCCACCGCCGGGATTGGGGGGTCTCCTGGGTGCCCTGTGCAAGTGTCAAACAAGGTAGAAAGGGCTAGGATCCGCTCTGATGGAAGTGTGCCAATCAGCCGCCGAGGTCAATTTTCCGTTATCTTCATTACCCCCCTATCGCCCCCCTTCTTTTCCATCCTACAGGTTGAGGCCAATGAGTATGTCAAACCTACACTGATTGTGATTTTCAGAAGATGGAAAAAAACCCTCGGTGTCAAAGACTCTATGCTCCTCAAATTCATTCAGATATCCGATGTGTTCGATGCATGGGGCATTGATTTCATGAGTCGGTTTCCTAAACCGTCAGGGCTATGAATACATCATGCTTGTCGTGGATTACGTGAGTCAATGAGTTGAAGCTATCCCTGCTCGAGCCGTCGATAGTTGCACAGTGTGCCGGTTTCTGAAAGAGAACATTATTTCATGGTTCGGTATATCGAAGATACTAACATCAGACAGGAGTAGCCACTTCATCAATAAGGAGGTTAAGAAACTTGTCAATGAGTACAGCATCGACCATCGAGTGGCATCTCCTTATCATCCTCAATCCAATGGCCTGTCTAAATTATCAAACAGAGAAATCAAGACAATCCTGCAGAAATTTGTAAGGCCGGACAGAAAGAATTAGTCACAACTCCTGGACTTAGTTTTCTGGGCATACAGTGCCGCCTACAAGTCTCCCTTAGGCATGTTGCCCTACCATCTTGTCTATGGAAAGTCATGTCATCTGTCTGTGGAACTCATTCATAAATCACTTTGGGCAGTAAATATATGTAACCTCGACTCACAGAAAGATGGTAAGAATAGGCTGATTGATCTGAATAAGCTCCTAGAATTCAAAAACTATACTTACGACAACAGCTTGATGTACAAAGAAAAGGTCAAACGCTAGCACGACAAGCATATCAGAAGAAAGACCTTCGAACATGGACAGGAAGTATAGTTGTTTGACGCGAAGTTGAAGAAATTCCCAAGTAACTTAAAAAGTAAATGAATAGGACCCCTCATAGTCAGAATCGTGCATGATAACGATAGCATCCTCATATCAGAAATGTCATCTGACGAGCAGCCATTCATCGTCAATGGTCAGTTGCTGAAGCCGTATCTAAAGCATGACACATTCCTAACCTTTGTCAATTCCATTCAAGTTTCTATGAAGATTTCACAGCAACAACATCAGTGGAGCGGGGCAAAGCCTCCCAAAACATCGTTGATTAATTTTCTTCTTTTTGTTTCAATTTTCAAATATTTTTTTCTTTTGTGTTGCACTCATTCCATTCATCTATGATATACTTAGAATATGCTTCATCCTAAGTATAGGGGAAGAGTGTATTTGAGTCATTCATTATTTAGTATCTCGTTTATCTCATAACTTGTTGATATTCTTTATATACCCAGGGATATTTCATTCTAAGTATAAGGGGGGACAAGCCGAGCCCATTGCAACATCCGGATCCGAATAACTCGACCCAATTATGGTCCATTTAATCCGATATAACTATCAATCAATAATAAATTATTCAAATCGGTCAATAGATCGTATATAAATTTTTTATTTGGGTTCAATCGAACATAAATTGATTATATTGTAAAATGTGCCATCGGAAAAGCCATGACACAATTGGAAACCGTAAAAATAATCCGAGACCATTAGAAAATATGTCTTGACAAAATATGACCAACGAAATCAATCGTTCGTTGATCGAAGGTTGTTTGATAATTTAAAATCAAAAAATTTAATCACAAATCAAGACCATATGTCGTCAATTTCTAAATTCATCCTAGATCAAAAATATATGAATATTATACTCATTTTGATCGTCATTCAGAAACGGTCAAAACAATCTACTGTACATCGGAAAAGAGATTCAAGGTGTAAAACGGGTGACTTTGGTATTCTAAATAAAAGAGAGGAGATGGTTTTAAATATATAAAATAAAATAAATTTCTGTTGTATAGTTTTAGTTGTAGCAGCCAGCACTTGGACCCCCTTTTTTCTTCTCCAAGTGGCTTTCAAAAATCTCTCCACTTGGCAACACCAAAGCTCTCCTCCCCCCTTACAAATATCACCTAAGTCCCCTTTAGTTTCCCTCATAATTCCTCTCCTTTTCTCTCTTTTTCTTTCCAAAATTCCACCAAAGAAAGTTGCTGGAGTTCTTTTTTTGCTACTTTTTTCCAAGGTTCAGGAAAGCGGTATGCGTATGCGTTCGGACAGGTCACTGAATAGCGCTTAAGCGGTATGCGGGGGCATATGCGGGGTATATGCGGTTCTACGCGGTTTCCTAATTTTTTATTTAAAAATAAATAAATATATACAAAAGTAACTACAACAGAACCAAACTTATGTATAATTGTGGTCCAACAGAAGATCTAAGAAAAATAACTTTCATATAGAGTTCAAAACAATCTCTATCAATCAAATATCAATACTTCACTAGAACGATTAGCACAAAAAATAATTGATAACAATCAAGAAAATAAAAAAGTTAGCGCACAAAATGCCTCTATTGTTGAATATAATGTCATTCTCTGTCGTTATATTTATAATTGATCCTCCATCAAAAGTACCAAACTTTACATATAATATATTACATTCATAATAACTATTAATTGAGTAAATTAGTTTGCAAAATTATTAGTATATTATTATTTTTCTTCCTTGCGTTTTTACTCCAATCTCGAAGTACAACTACTTTAATGATTCAAATAATCATGTAATGCTTGGTTAGCATGCATGCAAAAGTAAGGATAACATGGCATAAACAACCCAACAAAACATGGCACAAATAAAAAAAATAAAAAATAAATAAAAAAATGTGGATGCGGCCGCACAGACCGCATATTCGGCCGCATAGCCCGCATATGCGGCCCGCATAAGCGCACAGGGCGCATAAAGGGGTGCTTCAGGAAAGCGGTGCGCTGAGGGCACCGCATACGCATATGCGGCCGCATAAGCGGCCGCACGGGCCGCTTTCGTGAACACTGCTTTTTTCACCTTCCAGTAGCTGGAGGAGCTGTTGCATGATGCTGGAAACCTCCCTACTGTTGCTGTCCAACAGCTCTGGAGCAACCCCCAGCCCTCTTCCTCTTCTCTCCTGGAAGTTGTTGTCCAGGCTCCTACCAAGAGGAACTGTTGTCCCATAAAGCCCCTCCAGCTGGAGCCCTATAACAGCCCTCTTGCATGCCTTATTGCATGCAAGATCAAGCCTAAATTTATCCCCAATTCTTAGAGATACAAAGGTACAATCTCCCCTTCCTCTTGTTGTCTTTCATGTATGATTAAAACCAAGTTCAAAATCAATTAGCATTGCTTCTATTTTGAAGTTATACATAAAAATAATCCAAATTTCAGATCACATATGCTCCAGACTTTATGTTTAAAATTGAAAGAAATTGGAAGAGAATAGCATGCAATTGAGACAAAATTCAGTCCACCTTTGTAGTCCAATTTCATGTTTGATTTGAGGAAAAGTTTGAGGTGTTTTAGCATGCAATTAGATCGGAAATCAGACTTGTAATTGTTCTTGTTTGCATGCACAAAAGATGAGAAATTTGTGGTGATTTGCATACATTACTTTAAATTTCAGACCATCAAATATGTCAAAATTGTATGCTCCTTATTTCTTAAGTATTTTAGGAAAAATTAGGAGTTTTGCATACAAATTAATCCAAGTTTAGATCATTAATTAGCTACAGTTTTTTTGAGCTTTTGAGATATCAAATTTGAGGGGTTTTGCATAAAGATTTTACTCTCTAGAAGCTACTGAAATTGTGAATTTCAGATCTGAGTTTAAGATCAAATTATGGCATGCAGGAGGTTCCTGGGATCTTGCTAGGTGGGGGAGGCAATGGGAGCATTGTTATCACTATAGGAGGTCCATCAAGATCTAGCAAACTTCTTTGCAGCGTTGAGAGCTTTGGATGTGACCATAAAGTGGTTGTTCATCCTTCTGTTGAGAAAACTAGTGCTGAATGAACATGCAATTGTGTACATGGAGACGTTTAGATTCTTTAGGTAAGAGAGTGGGCTTCGATAGCGAAGTCCACGAGAATTAACGAGGTTTTCATAGTCCGGCAGGCAGAATGTAGGTTATAGACTAGTTGCGGTCCATCTATGCCCTAAATTCCAAGAAGATCTCTGCATTCAGCAAAATATGGGGACTAATTGCGGTCCCTCTATGCCTTAATTCCAACAAGATCTCCGCCTTCAGCAAAATATGAGAGGTGGAGTGATTTCTCGGTCACAATGAAGTAGATGGCCCCACCCAGAAAAATAGATAGGATTTTGGTTACATTGAAGTAAATAGAACCAGGCAATGCAAGCAGTCTAGAGTCTAGACTACCTAGTTAAAACCCCCCAACATATTCCAACAACACCTTCTTTAGGACAGGAAACAAAAAGAAGCGGTAATCAAAATTAAACAAATCCGGTTGTTATCATATCCACAATGACAAATCCAATGTATTCATATCCACATAGTACTATATATACTAGTATCCTTTCAAAAAAATATTTTTTGAGAGAGAAAAAGTGTATATGCTTGTAAAATTAAATTTTGCAAATTAAAAAAAGTAAATTGGTTTTAAGACATTAGACCAAATCATTGTATTCCATTCGTGAAGTCAAAAGTTAAAAACATGTGAACTTGTAATGAAATGAAGTAATCAAAAACAACAAAGTAGGAAGAATGTGAGTATAATATATAACAACAAAGTTACAAGGCCTTTAATCTTTCTGCAAAATAGGAAGCAAAGAAGAACGTACAGGCTGTAGCATATCTTGCGAGAGAAAAGAGGTTGTTTGTTCAAGATAGAATAGCATAAATAGTTCAATAAAGACAACAGTCTAGTGCAGGAGTTCGACAACATACCAGGCATCCATCACAAACACGGACTGGTTGAGCTTGCTCATCAGCAGTGAGAGAAATTCTACCACTACTACATTTGTCACAGAAGATATCACCACAATTTCTACAATGATGCTGCAAAAAATAAATAGATTACTCTAATCAGTAATACCTCCAAATGCATCCTTTACCTATTTATAATGGTTACCAACTTTCAGATGAATACCGATTCAAGATGCCATCCTTGGCTTTTCAAAGAAACAAATATCAAAACTGCATACATTATCTGAAGAACTTGGAAAGAAAAGAAAGTGTACCCGGCGCACGAATGCACCAAAATCTGCCCTGCAAGATGTGCATTTCGTGACTGCTTCATCTGGGACCTGTACCAGATAAAAAAGTATTATTTTTATGGCCAACGGATTCATTAGCAGTGGCTTAAAAGCTGGTTCAATGCCGGAACAAAACAATGAAAACAATGAGCTTGAGAATTCTCATTCCAACTGACATTAGTATGCCTGGAAACTAGGTATGATGTCCCTCTCTATAAAAAAAAATAGGCTATGTATCATGGACAAAGACAGTCTACATTGGAAATGACCAGGAATTCACAAGTTTTAGATACCTATACTATGCAAAATTGAGAAAATGGTTTCAAAAAGATGGATGGATGCACGACAAAAGAACTATTAAGGGAGGGATTCAGAAGCCTCAACAGGTCATCAGCATGCTTACAGCACATGGTGTACAAGTGTGCCATTTCATTACAGGCGTGCTCCCATTCCCAAAAGTCCATGGCATGCCAATTATTCTGTGATAAAGGCGAAACTAAAGGGTAGATAATCTGAGATATCAAGCGATGCATGTGATATAGGGGTACATGTCATGATTGTTGGTAGGTCTAGAACTTGGAAACTTCAAGAGCTTCTGCAATTTTGTAAGGATGGTTTTCCATTCTATTGTGTTTCTCCCTTGCATCCTGCATACTTTTATGTTCACCCTTTTTCCTCCAATCTCGATCCCTTCTTTGCTTTTCTCTTCACTGTCTTGCACCTTTCTCGACATGAGGTTTGGTTAGATGATGATTTTGGATTTATCCTTCTCTACTTGAGTAAGATTTGTTGGTTGATCTGTTCCATGCTATTTATAATCATCAATTTGACAACTTTGCATATTCAATATCTCAATGGTATAAGCTAGATTAAGTAATTTCAGTAAAAAATGAAAGGAATTTATTTTAGTAAATTGTTTTTTTAAAGGAAAAAGGAGACCATATAGGTGTGCGTCCAAAACTTCAGCATTAATTCACAATGTTACGAGTACAAGGTTTTTTTAAAGCTAAATAATTACATGACCCATTTCTTGCAAGCCATAGGGCCCAAACAACAGCTACGGTACTTGTTCTATCAGCCCCCCACCCCCCAACTAGACCTGATAAGACTCCCAAAAGTTTGTCGTGCAATCCATCTTAATCAATTTATTATCATGATTCACTCAGACACCTGCAAAGCCCGCACATGAGAAGAAAAGGTCCACATCCTCATTGACCTCCAAGCATCATGCACAAGTAGAATTCATGCCACGTCTCCCGTCAACGGCCGTCCTTTTTTGCTTTTCTCTTCACTATCTTGCACCTTTATTGACATGAGGTTTGGTTATGTGTTTTGATATAGAGAATTGGTAAATAGTTAGTAAAATGACTAAAATTAAGATCACATGGTTAATATCATTTATTTACATAGGTATCAGCGAAATTTCGCCCATATCGGTCGAAATTTGAGAAATTTTGAACTGAAAACATGAATTTCGACTGATACGGGTCGAAATGTCGAAATATCACCAATATTTCGACCCATTTCAGTCGAAATCCAGGAAATAGGCATATATATATATGTGTGTGTGTGTGTTTCGAAAGACCCTCCCTATCGAAACCGAAATTTCAACAAACAACAACAAAGCCTTTTCCCACAATTAAGTAGGGTCGGCTACATGGATTCTTCGCCTCCATTCAGATCTATCTTAGGCCAATCCCGGGCTTATATCCACAAAACTAAGATCCCTTCGTATGGTCTCTTTCCAACACTTCTTAGGTCGTCCTCGCCCTCTCTTAGCCGGCTCAACATCCCCACACTCCCATCTCCTAACTGGTGCATCAACTGATCTTCTTTGCAAATGTCCAAACCATCTTAAGCGGTTTTCTCGCATCTTATCCTCGATCGGAGCTACACCAACTTTCTTTCTGATTGCATCATTCCGATCTTTACGTATGTGTCCACACATCCACCTTAGCATTTTCATTTCTGCTACATTCATTCTCTGCACATGTCTATGGTTCACAGGCCAACATTCAGATCCATAAAGCATAGCAGGTCTCACGGCTGCTTTGTAAAACTTTCCTTTAAACTTTAAAGGAATTTTCTGTCACAGAGAATAGCAGAGGCTCCTCTCCACTTTAGCCAGCCTGCATTTATTCTATTAGTAACATCTCCATCAATTTCCCCATCATGTTGAGAATAGCTCCCAGATATCTAAAGGAATCTCTCTTCTGAATGCTATCGTCACCAATCTTCACCTCGATTCCTTCACCATTGCTCCCATCAAAGGTGCACTCCATATATTCCGTCTTAGCCCTACTTATACAAAATCCTTTAGTCTCCAACTCATGTCTCCAGACCTCAAGCTTCTCATTAACTCCATCTCTAGTCTTGTCAATTAACACAATATCATCAGCAAATAACATATACCAAGGTAACTCATCCTGAATATGACTGGTCAACTCGTCCATAATCAAAGTAAAAAGAAATGGACTCAAAGCAGAACCTTGATGTAAACCAATGTTGATGTCAAAATATCCAGTCTTCCTAGACGGGGTCCTTGCAAAAGATAAAGCCCTATCATACATGTCCTTTATGAGGTTAATGTATAAGACAGTTACTTGTCTCCTCTCCAACACTCTCCACAATATCTCTCGTGGGACAGAATCATAAGACTTCTCCAAATCAATAAAGATCATGTAGAGGTTCTTCCTTTTAGCTCTATAAATCTCCATTGTTCTCCTCAGCAAATGGATGGCTTTAGTCGTTGAGCGACCCGGCATGAATCCGAATTGGTTTTCTTTTACATTGGAAAGTTGCCTCAACCTGCTTTCGATCACACATTCCCAAATTTTAATAGTGTGACACATCAGCTTGATACCTCTATAATTTGAACAGTTTTGAATGTCTCCTTTATTCTTATAAAGAGGCACCATGATACTCCTCCAATCTTCAGGCATTTTCTTGCTTCTCCAAATAACATTGAATAGATTCGTAAGCCAAGTCAAACTACGCTCACCTAAAACTCTAAATACTTCTACAGGGATGTCATCCGGTCCTACACCATTTCCAGGTCTCATAACCTACAAAGCCTCATCTATTTCCTTTCTTTGTATCCGTCTATAGCATGCACGATTCAAGTAACTTTCACTACAAGCTAGATCACCCAAAGTGATATCTCTATTTCCTTCCCCAATGAAAAGTTTATGGAAGTACTGCTCTCATCTAGTCTTTATATCCTTCTGAGTAACAATCACATGACCTTCCTCGTCCTTAATGCATCTCACTTGAGAAAGGTCTTTGGTTTTTCTTTCTCTTGCTTTGGCCAACCTGAATATATCTTTCTGTCCCTCCTTAGAGTCAAGATTTTTATACAAAACTTCATAAGCTTTTGACTTAGCTTCGCTTACGGTATTCTTTGCTTCCTTCTTCGCTATTTTGTAGTTTGTGACAGTTTCCTCTGTTCTATCCTTAGACATAGCTTTAAAGCAAGCTCTTTTTATTTTTAGCTTCTCTTGCACCCCTTCACTCCACAACCAAGCCTCCTTTTGAATTTCGCGAAATTTAAACATGTGAGATTCGTATACGGATCTTAAAATCCAGATCCGATTACACAATTGAACCTTAAACGGGCTCACGAGCACATATGAGGCCGCACAGCCCGCATATGTGGTCTGCATATGCGCAAATGGTGCATAAAGGGGGGCTTCATGTAATCGG
Source organism: Ottelia alismoides (assembly GCA_037367405.1). Lineage (NCBI taxonomy): Eukaryota > Viridiplantae > Streptophyta > Magnoliopsida > Alismatales > Hydrocharitaceae > Ottelia > Ottelia alismoides. The sequence goes on along the minus strand of JAZKJV010009067.1, from coordinate 202,530 downwards.
TGCGTGAGGAGGCCGATTAAGCATATGTGATCGCATATGCAGCCGCATGGGCCGCTTTTATGAACATTGCCCTTGTGCATACCTTCCACTTCTAGGGTCCGTTTGGTTGCAGGGTTGGGCAGGGTTGGGTTGGCCCAACCCGGGGTACCCCTCCTTCCAACCCTCCCAATCCTCCTCACAGTTTACTATTCACAGGGGTACCCCAACCCTGCCCAACCCTGCAACCAAACGGACCCCTAGAGTCTTGTACAGTCAGCATTACATCCACCTGGATCAAAGACACCGACTCCATCAAAATCATGTACACTTTCTGAAAGGAAAATCATCCATCAAACCTACTCCAATAATCATGCCCCTACGGAGGACCCTCTTGTCCTTCCAAAATCTCCAAATCCGTTGATCTGAAATTTCAGATCAAAAAGACAAGAAAAAGGAGGAACCATCCCAAGTATCTGCCACTGAAATTTCTGGGTTATGCGCCAAGTAGGCCCTAAACATCGATGTCGGTCACCCTTTTGGTGACCGACCGAAATGGAATTTTGATCAAATTTCGGTTGAAATTCGACCGAAATTTCGGTCATTTTTTGTACTAGGACCCCCATATTTCGATCATTTCGGCAATTTCAGTCGAATTTCCATTTCGACTTCGACAACAATTCGACTGAATTTCGTTGAAATTTGAGGTCATGACGCCAACACCATCAATTGTGGGAACCTAATCCCAAGAGTCTCTCCTTCTGTCCAATAATCATGCAAGAACCGAAACCATACACAAACAAGCAGACTTCAGACAGCATCAAACATATCCCCTTCCTGAAATGAGAAGGTGCAACATCAGATTCCTCGTATCCTGGCAGGGAAAAAGATGTCCCATAGAACTTCCGAATCAAAGAACACACTAGACTGTCACAATCAACCGAGATGCAGGTGGGTCCACTTGCATGACAAAACCTTGTTCATCTCTATCAAAATATGAACACTAGGTCCCCCGTCATCCTTGGACAATGTAACGGTCCTCCAATCAACCAGTGCTACACTGAATCACCAGACTTAAACCAAAAGAATCGTCTCATAATGGTTTCCAGTCTTTTTCGAACACTCGTTAGGAGAAGTCTGGAAGAAATAAAAAGACGAGAATAGCTGAAAGGATCGAGTTTTATAGCACCAATCTCTCACCTCTAGGTAGGCAAGTGAACTACCAACCAACAAGTCATTGCTCCATCTTCTCAATCAAAGGTATCCAACCAGGCTATCACACCATCCCACCGACCAAGGGCAAGCCCAGTCTCCTAGACTCCAAGGTATTGTAGTAGTTAACACGCATGGGAGATCTCAACCGGTCCAAACAAACATAAATCTCTCCTCCATTCGGGATAAATAGAAAAACTCCAACTTGGTCATGTTCAATCTCACATCAGAAACAACAACAAATAAATCCGAGACCACAGACATACCCATACAACTCTCTGGACCATCCTTCACAAAAATAATAGTATCATCTGCATACTAAAGAATAGGTAATGACAAATCATCCTTCGAATAACCGCAACAAAGACCACCCTTCACTGTACGATCCACCATGATAGACAACCTCGACAACCAAAACAAACAACAAAGGTACAAAATAGCATCCTTGAGAGACCCCTCTCTAAAGTTGGAATAAACCTCCTCTAGGTTAGATAATGACCAAAACAACAATAGACAAAACTCCCCTTATCCTCGCTCCTCTTTCATCCCATGAGCCTCATCACACCAACCTTCTCTTCTATCCTCTCATCTTCGAATTTTTTACTACATCAAGTGGCATCAAAACATGGAAATCAAATCACTCTCACGATTCAACGATTATGTTGTATTTTAATGGACGAAGTTTGAAAGTAGTCGTCTAGATCATGATCCGTATTAGCATCCAAAAAATTGAAGCATCATGTCTCATCAAACACAAGCATACAACCAGTGTTGCAGAAGACGGTATTCGGTATTCAGTCGGGGGGGTCACTAAATAAAGAATAATCGGTATTCGAGCGACTATTTGGAATTATTCGATTTTGTATTTTTTAATATAAAAATTATTTATAATGCATATATTCTTATATTTTTATACACATATGGCCATTAGTTAACATGAATTCAAGATAAAAGTACCAAACAATATAATAGATATATAGAATTTGACATTTGTGGCGATACCGTGGTAAAATGTAACCCATAAAAATTGAAAATAAAAAAAATAAAAATATCAAAAGTCAAACTCCAGTCGATCGAATAGTCGGGTCAGTCGGCTGAATAGTCGGTTGACTATTCGATCGGGCCAACTATTGATCGACTAGAGGTCTGTTCAGTCGGGGACCTCCTCGCACCGCATAGTCGGACCGACTATTCGGGATAGTCGGTCGACTATTGCAACACTACATACAACTATGGCCGACATCATGGATCGAAGAAACCATGTTAAACAACATAGAACATTCAACCAACACAGCACCCACGCGGTGTGTTTTTGATGTAGACATACATCATGATATTGATGACTCAAAAAAGGACATGAGGAGGAGCAGTCGTTTGCAATCATTGTGGATTTTGTAACCTTAAAATACCAAAAAGAGTACAACGATGAAGATAAGAAAAGTGCTCCACTCACTCCAACTCAAACCGACTTGGGGACATCGCCATCAACCACTCCATATATGCACTTTCCAATGGTGCTTCCTACAGACATCACACGTTATAAGGCGATGGCCCCTTTGGTGTCTCAACAAACCTTCAGTTCTAGAAACATTGGAGCTCTCTATGTCACCCTCATCAAATGATGCTCATTTCCTGTCGACTTTCTCATCAAGGGTGGCACAAATTAGCCTCATTGGTTGTCGTCATGTTTGGAGGGGTTGTACGAGGAAGGGCACCAAAGGCAATGTCAACCTCGCTTGACCATTAATAGGAGTTGTTGTCCAACATTGTCGTCACTGAAACTCAAAGGAGGGTATTGCAATTGAGGATGCATCGCTGCAAGCATAATCAATTATGTAGTAGCTCGTCCTTCTAGTTGTATTTTTAAATTCTTGCCATCCATGATCGTTGTCACCGATTAGAACATCGGCGATACAGCATGTCTAGCAGTTACGACACAATGGGTCACACAACTACAACATAGTCGAGTGGCAGGTGGTCCAAGTCCTATCCGTTCAATACCACCGCCGTGATGTCAAAGAAACCCCATCACCGGTCATCGATGGCTTGGGAGAACAAAAACTCTAGAAATTTGGAGTCATTTCTCCACTGAGAACCAAATCCCATAAAATTAGGGATAGAGGGTATTAGTGGATAGTTTTAAAGAAGCTCCTCTACAGTTTTTTATCAAAAGGTTAAAGTGATGAACATATGGTTGGGACATGAAGACAACATTTAAGTAAAGGGGTAGAAATATCATGTCTACGCCCTCCAATGGAATATGACTACAAAAGGAATATTGAATTTGATGAAGAAATGTCCACAAATTGAAAGAATATGTCCAATCATTGCCAGCCACAATCCCCCAATAGCATCGCCAATGATCAAGCAACTCATCAAGAGATGAGTTTTTTAAAGCGGAAGAGAATTAATGCAAGCATGTCTTAGAGATTTTGATAAATTTGTAGTCGGATTGTCAACTTTTATTTTTATTAAATAAATTGAGATCGATTAAAATATAAATTATTATGATAAATAATTTGGATTAGAGATACTTGAGAACTTGATTAGAGTTTTGATAGATTTCATTTTTATTTTCCTTTATTCATTATATAATCCACCCCTCCCTATATACAGCCATTATTGTCCCTCCCACTCTCTTTTCTACGGTTCCACCTCTAATCATGTTCCTCTCTCATCCTGCAAGTCTCGTTGCACCAACTTTCGCTTCTCTCCTCCAACCTCCGATTTTCCATCTGCATCACATGACTCGGCGTGTTCCTCAACTCCGCATTCCACACTCCAGCATTCTCTTCCAAAATCCTACACAATCGCTATTCTTTTAAGATGCATCGATGGCGCGTGTCTAATTATGAAAGAAGGGGAATGTACTTGGGTAATAATTATATTTTTTTACGGGTTTTTATCACTTGTGCCCCTCCAAGATATCGCAATATCAGTTATGCCCCTATCTTTTTGGTAATATCAGTTGTGCCCCTCACTTCTTCTCATTCTATCACTTGTGCCCCTCGCGTTAGTTTCCGTCCATCCACAGTGCAAACGGACGTTAACTTTGAGGACATAAGCGGAATTAATTTAAAAAAAAAAAAGATTCAATGGTCATTTGATACCCTCTTCCTCATCCTCCTCTTCTTCCTCCTCTTCCCCCATCCTCTTCCTCCTCCTCCTTCTCCAACCTCCTCCTCCCTAGGGTTGAGCATTGGGTCGGGCCAGCCCGACCCAACCCACAACCCGGCCTGATTTGCCCGGCCCGAACCCATTTGATGTTGGGTCGGGTTCGGGCTCAAAAAAACCGCCCATTATTAAAACGGGCCGGGCTCGGGCTGCGTAGAACCCGACCCGTTTCGTGTACTTTAAGATGGTTATTCGTGGGTTCAATGTTCATCTCAACAATATGGACACGTCGAAACCAACAAAAGGACTTAGCCAATAATAAGTTTCTTGCTAAATGTGCTCACGTCCAACATCCGTCAACAAATTCTTTTTCCAATCATTTTTTACTTACGAGGGTAGTACAGGGCCACTCCTACCTGCAACATCTTTCTTATTTCAGTAGTCCTAACCTCACAATGTGGCAACATTGTGCCACAGATAATGCAAAATCTAATAAACCTTTTATCTCTATTAAGTTGAACCAAGCTACATGACTGCTACTGTCTACATTTCACATGTAAACCACAGAATAACTAGTTCCAAGTAGATATGATCATATGAGCATGGAATAACCATGTTGGTCAAGTGCATATCCATCGAGGCTAGAAATGCTACCAGCAGATCATGCAGATTATACATAGAATCCACAAAACTAAAAGAATGGCTGGCAGGATCAAGCAGAGGCTGCATTACTTTAATACTGGATGATCAGGCAATTTCAGTTGCTGCAACACGAGATGAACCAAACCATCACTCAGATCAGGTGCTACCGTCATACTGATTCACACAAGCACATGAGCAAAAAACTGCATTGCGAATATAACCTACAAGTATGACATCCAAGTTCATTTTCAGAGCGCGTAATATACTCAAGGAAGATTGATAATCACCCAAATTAGCAACTAAATGCAGGAATATCTAGCAAGTGTGCAGAATGACAAAATTTGGATAGAAGTTTTCTTGCTACTTTTCATCCATCAGATATACCCCACCATTACATCTTATACCAAAAAAATGGCCGTCCAGAAGTAACAACATTGGTCCCTAAAACAAATGCCTAGGAGTAAAAGAAATATTACTTAATATTTATATTATAAACCCTAGGAAAGCATTTTTTAAAAACAAATTCTTTTTTTTTAAATTACTGGGCCGGCCCGACCCGAACCCGGCCCGTTTAACTTCGGGACGGGTTCGGGTTCGGGCTAGCCCATAAAAAATTTAACGGGCCGAGGCCCGGCCCCAAACCCGATAATATTAACGGGCTCGGGTTCGGGCTAAGGTCCAGCCCGACCCGCCCGGCCCGATGATCATCCCTACTCCTCCCTCTCCGTCCGGAACTCCTCCCCTACCCCCGGCCTGCCCTCTTCCTCCGCCCCAGCCTGCCCCCTCCTCCGCCCCAGCCTCCCTCCGTCCCGACGTCCCCCCACCCCTTGCCACCCCTCCGCCCAGCCTCCCTGCCGCCCCGACGTCCTTGAGCCTCTTCACCATCATTGTCGTCGCGTCCTCCAGCACCGCCTTGTACGACGTCCCCGTGATCCCCTTCCCCAACACCTCCGTCAACGCCAGAAGCAGATCCTCCACAGAAACAGAGCAGAGAGGAGCAACCAAGCACAGAGGACTCCTTCCCCCCTCCTCCTCCCCTCAATAATGGCTATCGACCCATGCAGCGGCTACTGCTCGGCAGGCAATGCTGTACTCGTGTGCGAGGAAAGAGTCGAGAGAGGCGTGTTACATGTCTCTCTTTACGTTGCCGCTATTCCACGTGTTCTTGTTGTTCTTCCTGGTGAGGTCAGCAGCGGATATCGTTGTGTTGATGCAGGGGTTCGGCTTCGTGGATATACTGAAGATCCTCGAGAGGCACTGCGCAACCTTCATGCATGTGTCACCGCAGCTCGTAGTGGCCGTAGCCAAGTCCGATCCGGTGACACATCATGACCTCTCCTTCTCGGAGGCCCTCGGGAGGGACATTATTGGCCACTTCTCTGCTCGTATGGACAGACGAAGGACACGATGTTGCCGACGAGGTCGATGGTAGCGAGGTGGACGAGAGGGGGAAAATGGAACGAGAGAAGAGGTGGAAACACGAGGGATTTCATTATTTTTTAAGTCAAGATAAATTTTTTACTAATTGATTCATAAAAATTCATCAAAAATTTCAATAAAATTCACCGTTGGATGTTGGATTCGTAATGAGTGATATATCCATGAAAATGCAAAAATTTTAGAGATTCGATGGATGCATGAAGGTGTCACTAAGAGAGAGAAATTATGAAGAGAAAGGAAGAAGAACAAATGGAGGAAGAAGAAGATGAAGAAGAAGTCTGGACAATAATACCCCTCTTAACTGCACCAAGGTTTGAAAAAACCATGGTTAAGTCAACTCATTGACGGTCAATCTGACGGAAGGGCACAAGTGATAACGGAGAAAGAAGTGAGGGGCACAAATGATATTACCAAAAAGATAGGGGCATAACTGAAATTACGATATCTCAGAGGGGCACAAGTGATAAAAACCATTTTTTTACTAATAAGAATGATATTAGGTGGTTCGGGTAACCACGTTATTCCATCCAAAACTGATTTTTTTACTAATAGAGAGCCCTTCTAAATAGAGAGCCCTTCTAAGTGTATGAGGAGTAAAAAGTAGATATGGTAAAGTGTACCATGAATTCCTTCAGAAAATGGTTGCTCTGATAACCTTTTTCAATAAGATCGCATGCAGATTCAAAAAAATTACATTAATTTGCGGCTAAGACTAATGGTATTTAAAAACTAAAATGACGAAGGAGAAAAGAAACAAGCAGCAATAGCAATAATGCCGATAAAATGACGAAGGAGAAAAGAAACAAGCAGCAATGGCAATAATGCCAATAATAATTGAAACGATAACAATAATGCCAATAATAATTGAAACGATAATGGAAGGACAGAAAACAATCATGTTCTACAGAGCAAGGTTGATGAAAGTATGAAAGGGGTTTATTAGTAAAAAAGATGAAGAAAGAGATAAATGCGTCCAAATAAAATGAGAAGAAGGTTTGGTTTTTTTCCATGAGGTCCATAAGTCCATTGTCGGGTGCTTATCAAGTCCATAAGCATGTTGTAAGAATGACAATGCCCTTTCAATGACACCAACTTTGGCTAAAATACTCAGCCTTCTACATCTCTGAAAAACCAAGCTAATCAAGATTTAACAATATTATATATGGAATTTCTATAGGAAGATATTTGCATTAAAAAAATGGCAAAGCCTTCTCCCACTTTAAGCAGTGTCGGCTACATGGATTCTTGCTCAAATCCATGTTCAAAGATCTGACTATTTTTTACGATAGTTGTCGGCTACCTAACGCAACCCCCCACAAAGGGGGATTTGAACCTCGGTCTTTTGGGTGGCAGACACACTGCACTACCACCAGACCATTTCAGCAAATAAGAACATATTTGTATAATGGTCTTTAAAAAAGCAGGCACTACCCGTGAGGCAAGGCATAAGCTTTGAGGCGGATTAGGTGTAGGCCACAAGTTAGGAAAATGAAGTCAATAACACTTTATGTATGCAGCAGAACCAAAAATAAAACAAATACGCATGCCTCTCCATCAATGGAGGGTGAAAGTTTCCCCATTCACTCCCAAATTTAAAGAAACATTTTTTAGAACTAAGTTCAAAGAAATTTGAATTACAAACCAGGATTACAGTTGCTTGTATACTTGGTTAAAAAACAAATTATTAAAAAAACGTGCATGACATAGAAACAACAGTGCCCTAAGAAGTGGATTCAGGATAGCATTTGTAGTTATATAACAATCCCCTTAAAGCGCATTTCTAGATACTTAAGAAAAATTATTTGCTGAGTTATAACCTGATTCCTGAAGATATAAACTGAGAAGATAAAGTAGATTACCTAACAAGAACAAAAATCAAATACAATGCATCCAAGTCCAATGAAGTAAAAAACAATGACCGGAAGCATTTATCGTTTTCTAAAATTATCATCCCAGTAAAGAAGGATTCTATCACTCTTATATAATGCTTTGAGTATATTGGAGATTGCGTCATATCTAGCAACTAAATATACCAACAAAAAGTTGCTTTCACAAGTTTCCTAGAATATGCCTAGAGTACGCAGAAGAGCATAGTTTTTCTCTTCAAAAAGTAGTCTCCCCACTTGACTAAGGTAACATGACATTATGCCAATGCCTCAACCCCACCACACTGTCTCAATACCTCCTCTACCTATTTTTTACACCTCGCTAAAAATGCCCCGAGGCTAAAGGCTTACACCTGTTTAAAAGTGCATCGAGGCTATAGACATGCGCGTTATTCGGTTTTTCTCCTCAAAACCCCTCAAGGCTTACACCTCAACACCTTATGCGCGTGATTTTCAAAACCATGGACCAATATCGCTTAGCCATCTGATACGGAGCAGATATGATCTAATTTTGATTCAAGGCCTTCTCTCGTTATCAAAACAGCTACTATATTACCAATACCTTTGTGGGATTGCACATTTTTAGCATCCCGAACAAGCAAACATTTACTTTGATAAAATCATATGTAAATGCAACAAAATGTAAATGCACCCGAGAGACCTTACCCAATGGTCTTTCTCCTCATTAGCAGGTTTTATTTTACTCATCCAATCCATCAAGCCCTTTTTCTTTTCAGGAAATTGTTCGTATGGCTTCTCAGAATCAGCAGTGCCGTTACTTATTATTGCGTCTTTCCCACCCATCTCTTTATACTGCAATTTGATAAATACAGAAAGGTAGATTAATATATAAAAGCAAAAAGTGCAATCATGAGAAACTAGCAAATCAAGTTGATTGAATTTCAGTGACAAGAGATGAGCTATCAGAACATAATCATAAATGGCGAAGCCTTCTCCCACTATAAGTAGGGTCAGCTACATGGATTCTTGCTCAAATCTATGTGGAAAGATTCGACTATTTTTTACATTGGTTATCGACTACCTAACGCAACCTCCAAAAGAGGGGATTTGAACCCTGTAGGGTGGTAGGCACACTGCATTACCACCAGACCAATTATGATTATCAGAACATAATCATGCAAAAAACAAATGTTTTTGGAAGTCAAAAAATCAGAACAAAACCACAGATGGTATTTACCAGAAAAATGACGGGTCTTAACATTATGCTATAAGTTAACCTAACAAAAAAATCTTTTGAACTAACTAAAATGCCTAGTCATAAATAGATAGGTCCTTTATGGGATGTTGTTCCTCATCGTTATGAAGATGATGTAATGGTTAATAATTCACAATCATATAGAAGGTAGGATGCTCAATCCACAATTTCCTCGAAAACAAGAAGCCTGGTTTTTTTCTTTCAAAAAAAACAAGAAGCCACTTCTTTTTTTCCTTTGAAACTAACAAACCTAGTTCTGGAGGCGATAAATCAGCAAGATAATTCAGCAAAGAAGAAATGTCTATGTATATCTAAGACTTGTAAAAATGACTACCCCATATAGATAAAACAAAGGACCAATTCCCCAACCTGAACAGTCGCTGCAGTAACAGTGTCAAGAATGGTGTTGCTAGTATAAGTATTTGATTGCAGTCTTATACGCCTTGATTCAATGTCAACAGGACTTTTAGCCCAAAATGCAAAGATAGATGAGTCCAAAACCTGCGTAAGAACCGGAAAAAATACCATGATGATGGTTCATGGGAAACAACCTACAAGCAAGACAAAGGTAAAGTTGAAAGCGAAAAAAAAACTTAAGAGAAATTTACTTGACATCTTGTTATGGTATCCAGTGGATAGATTCTCAATGTTCTGCTGGTGCTAGGATCAAGCATTCTTATGCCATCCAGTCCAACCTGTGAAAGATCATTTCAGTCACAAGGGAATGCTAGTTATATTAAAAAAACATGTGTGTACCTGCTGGGTGCCTACACTCTTATTTTAAAAAATAATATTTACAAACTCAAAACATAATGAATATATTTAGAAAGATAACAAGAACATTCTTGGAGAACTTGGAAGATCTTCGATATTTACTTAACAGAATTTCCTTTTTATATAAAAAATTCCATAATTTTTATGTGAAGAGTTAAGTCAATATGGTAACTATATATTGTGGAAAATATATCCATTGTTACACGTGCTCCGCCCCACATCATCTATTGTGAAAGAGTGTGTGGTATGACTCCTGCTTGGATGGGATCACTACAAGCACTCAACCAAATATGTTAGTGCAGAAGCCAGTCAATCACCGAATAAATCAAAAATAAAACAAGCACAAAGTTGACAAAGAGATTTCAGCGTGAACTCCTAGCTATGTAAAAATCATGACATGATTCTTCCTGATACGATATTTCACAAACCAACCTAACTTATCTTACACCAACAATATGCTTTCAACAAGGACAAGTCAACCCTGGTATAGAACACTCCCGAACCTACCATAAAAACCTTATCTTCTAAAGGAAGAAGGCTCCCAATACAATAGACATCAAGCGTATCGCATAACAAAACTACAAAAAGAACCCACTTAATGGTTTGATGGAAGTGCAATGTGTACCACTCAAAAGACTAGGGTTTAAATCCCGGGGTGGACACGTGCATGTTTCCCCCTTTTGTTTCAAAAACAAAACAAAACTACAAAGAATTATGACCCTCAAAAAAGATAAAATATGAAAGGCTATTTAGAACAATCTTGCCATAGTTACAAATTTGAGATTGTTTATGTAACCAAAATATAGATTTAGAATACGACGTGATGACCACATCATCTCAATATACAAGCAATCCGCATTACAACAACAACAAAGCATTTTCCCGCAATTAAGTAGGGCCGGCTACATGGATATTTTTGCCTCCATTCATATATATTTTGGATCATTTTCGATAGTCGGGTTTAAACCCAAATAACTAAGATCCTTTCGAATACATTCCAACACTTCTTGGGCCTTGTCCTCTCTTAACCGGCTTAATATCCCAAATCTCACATCTTCTAATCGGTGCATCAATTGACCTCATTTGCAAATGGTAAAACCATCCTAAGCAGTTTTCTCTCATCTTATCATCTATCGGAGCTACACCAACTTTCCTTCTCATTGCACCATTCTAAATCAGATATTTTTATCTATGATCACACATCCATCTTAGCATTTCCATTTATGTTACTGTCATTCTTTGCACATGTCTATGGTTCACATGTGATGCAAAAGGAATCGGTGGCGGTGAATAAATAATAATATATTTTTTTGGTGGCTTTTGAATGATGCAAAAGGAATCGGCGGCGGCGAATAAATAATAATATATTTTTTTGGTGGCTTTTTGGTAGAAGAACGAGAGGGGTAGAGAAGAAGAACACGCCGGAATGCGCGGGGTTGAAGGAGGAAGAACCGTGGAGATCGCGTGGAGGGAGAAGAGAGAAAGAGGGATAGAGATAACTCTCAATTTTCCATAATCATTCACTGACTAAAAACAAGGGCCTATCCTCTCTTTATATAGGAGAGAGGGTTTACAAAAATAGGCAACTCAATCAAATTGACAACCGACTTTCCTAATTGGACTTTAACAACTTTAATTTGACCTCTAATGACTTTAATTGGACTCTAATTATTTAATTGACCAACAATTATAATTAAACTCTACGAAATCAACGTTGAGATCACATGCGATCTCAATTATTAAATTAGACCCAAAAACGTAAATAAAATTGATAATTATCTAATTAAATAAATGTGGCCCCATAATTTGGGGTCACGCTGCATCAACTCTCCACCGCTTTAAAAAATTCGGCTCCTGACGAATTGCGTGATGTAGGTGGATAGTTGGAGAAATCATCCTTGAATTGGGGCTTCAATTTCCTCCCATGAGATCATCTTCAATATTACGTTTATAATTTTTTCCAATTGGAGGGTACCACTGCAATTTTCGTACCCCTTCTCTTTTCATACTGTTCTGGACCTTTCTGTAAATAGAGGACTTGGGCATTTTAATTTCGCAATTTTTCCAATTTAATATCCATCCCCTCAATTCCAGGGATGTTGTTCCCCCAAATCTCGCTAGGGCTCTCTTCTTCCGTAACAAAAGGCGGCAGCTGCTCGATGGACGGAGGCGGGAGGCCTTGCGGCGTCGGAGAGGCGCGGTGACGTGGTCAAAGCCGCGCGCGGTGGTCGGCTCGGGGATAGCTGGCGGAGGCGCGAGTGGTGGCCTGCTGACTCAGGGCGACGCCGTTAGTAGTGAACAGCCCACGCGAGGGGCGGCGTGAGGGCTGGAATGGTGACGCGGTAGGGTGAGCAGGGCTGGGGTCGGTAGCGGTGCGTGCGGGAAAGGGTTTTGCGCGGGGCGGAGTCGCAGGCGGAGGACTGAGGGGTGGAGGGGATCGTTGGCCGCGAGTGGAAGGGGGAGGCGGGAGGAGCTGTTGCCGAAGGTGGGTCTGGGGTTGGGGGAGAGAGTCTGGGCGGCACGGGGTAGAGAGAGGGGCGCGCAGAGGGGAGGCGAGGGCCCGGCGGTGTCGATGGGCGGCAGAGATACCTGGGAAGGCTGGAGGGGCGCCAGGATGGTCGGCGGGGGCAGCGGGGTCGATTCCAGCAACGGATTGGGTTCTGGACAGTGCTGGACAGCGGCCGATTCATTGATTTTTTCTTCTAAAATGATCTGGACAGCGGCTTGATCGGCTTCCACGGCGAGTTTTTCGTCGTCAAAATTCACGACAACGGCTTCGGAGGTTGGCGGCTTCGATTGGGCGTCGCGGTAGGCCTCAAGGTCGGCCGTGAGGTCCCGAAACATTGAAGACATGGCTCGAAAGTTGTTGTACAAATCACATAACATGCGCTTCGTTTCCTTGTCGTAGACTTCCTTGGCTTGCCGTCTTCGTTCGGATGAATGATGATGCCGGTGCGGACGCCGGGGCGGATCGTTAGATCGTGAGGACGATCTAAATGCCATGCTCTGATACCAAATGATGCAAAAGGAATCGGTGGCGGCGAATAAATAATAATATATTTTTTTGTTGGCTTTTGAATGATGCAAAAGGAATCGGCGGCGGCGAATAAATAATAATATATTTTTTTGGTGGCTTTTTGGTAGAAGAACGAGAGGGGTAGAGAAGAAGAACACGCCGGAATGCGCGGGGTTGAAGGAGGAAGAACCGCGGAGATCGCGTGGAGGGAGAAGAGAGAAAGAGGGATAGAGATAACTCTCAATTTTCCATAATCATTCACTGACTAAAAACAAGGGCCTACCCTCTCTTTATATAGGAGAGAGGGTTTACAAAAATAGGCAACTCAATCAAATTGACAACCGACTTTCCTAATTGGACTTTAACAACTTTAATTTGACCTCTAATGACTTTAATTGGACTCTAATTATTTAATTGACCAACAATTATAATTAAACTCTACGAAATCAACGTTGAGATCACATGCGATCTCAATTATTAAATTAGACCCAAAAACGTAAATAAAATTGATAATTATCTAATTAAATAAATGTGGCCCCATAATTTGGGGTCACGCTGCATCACTAATCGGTCCGACTAGTCGAGACGGGGGGTAGCCGACTCGACTAGGCCTAGTCGGCCATTAGTCAGTCAACCCGATTACTCGACCGACTTTTACATAGAGATTTTTATTTTTTGCTTTTTTTTGAATCAAACCTATTCTGATATGCTTAATGTTATATTTAAAGTCAATTATTCCTTTTGTTCCATTTTAATAGTATAGAAAATGTTCAAATCTATGCAAATATATAAGAATATATGTATAAAAAATGATTTATATTGCAAATATATAAGAATATATGTATAAAAAATTATTTATATATTAAAAATAAATAAAAAATTTAAAACCGATTAATGACCGACTAAATCCGATTAGTTGCCCAACTGTCGATTAATCCTTAGTCAGTGACCCCACCGACCAAGTACCGACTACCGCTTTCTGCGACCTTGCAATATCTTGATCATGAATCCAATTCATGAGAATTTACTGGTTATTATTGAATATGGTATGGAGTGGGTTTAATGAAGGATTGTCTGAAATAAGAAATTTGCATTAATATATATAAATATTTACTTTTACTTTGATTTAGAAATTTTTATATCAAAGTTGTCTTGCCTTGTCAACATTGAAAGTTCATTCCCTTAATCACTTTCAATGTAAGAGATATACTTACCATTATATCTCAAGCAAGATCTGGGATCCCTTATCTTTGTCACATCCCAATAATATAAGAACCTGTAACTCGGATAAAAAGAAATGGGAACACATTCTGCCTTACAAGTTTACCCCTAAGTTGATGTTTGATGCAAATAGGCTTTCGCGGCGTCGATAAAATAAAGATAATTTGACGGTGGAATATCGGTGGAGAAAAGGAGAGGTTGAGAAGAAGAAAACTCGTCGGAACGAGGGGTTGAAGAAGAAGAACCGCGGAGATCGCGTGGAGGGAGAAGGGAGAGAGAAAGGGAATAGAGATAACAATCTCAATTTCAATTCATAATGGACTGACTAAAACTGATGGACTACCCTCTCTTTATATAGGAGAGAGGGTTTACAAAAATAGTAAATAATCTCAAATTACAACTAATTTAATCCTAATTGACCTCTAACTAATTTAATTGGACTCTAATTATTTAATTGACCAACAATTATAATTAAAATCTACGAAATCAACGTTGAGATCACAGGCGATCTCAATTATTAAATTGGACCACTACGACCGCTAAAAACGTAAATAAAAACGATAATTATTTAATTGACTAAATGTGGCCCCATAATTTGGGGTCACGCTGCATCAACTCTCCACCGCTTTAAAAATTCGGCTCCTGACGAATTGCGTGAACTGTAGGCTTGGAGGATGATTCCGTGCATTCCGTCGTCTTCTGGAAGAATTGATGCGGAGCGAACGGCGGAGTCCATGTGCGGGCGGGAAAGGTGCGGCCGTTGTGATTGAAGAACATGTGCGGTGCGTACGGCGGCGGCGTCTCGACTGTTGACTCTTTCCCATGATGCTCAAAAAAGTGGTGTGGCATGGAGAAGATGGTCCTTGGAGAAGCCATAATAAAGCAATGGCACAAAGAGAGGAGAAGGGGAGATGTGTCCACAAAGTAGAGCCATGGGGTCCTTATATAGGAAAAAATCAATGCCCTAGTCCTATTTAGATAAGGAGGATCCCCATAATTTTGGTTCTCAGCCCTCTTTTTTAAAAATTTTCGCCACCAGGGGTAGGGATGCAAATTCCGTACCCCTTTGGCCTTTTTCCTTCCCATATGGTTCTGGATCCTTTTGTAAATAGAAGGTTTTGGAAAAAAACTTCTGCAATTTCTCCCACTAAAATCCCAATCCCTCAATCCACGGGATTGAAATCCCGTAGACCTCGCAAAACCCGTTAGGGTTCTCTTCTTAGGCGCGGGGAGGGTTGCGGGGCATCTCCAGCGGTTGGCGGCGGCACCGAGTCGGGGCCCGGTGGTCGGTTGCGCGTGGAGGTTGGCGAGCTCGGGGAGGAGGGCTGGCGCTGGAGCGGGTAAGGCGATGGTGGGGTGCGGTGCTGGCGCCTGGGATGGTAGGCGGCGTGGTCGACCGGCGAGTGGGCTAGCGGGGGTGAGCAGCGGTGAGGGGATGAAGGAAGGGAAACCGAGGCGGCGGCGCCGTAGAGGCGGGGAGAGGAGAAAGAGGAGGGGGCGGATTCGGCTGGAGAGGAGGAATCGGGGGTGAGAGGGAGGGAGGGGTCGGGGATTGGGGTGCTGCGGGGGCCTTTGGGGCCGAGGGAGAGGGGTCGTGGGAGGCGGGGTTTTGGCGGGGCTGTGGTGGGGCAATGCCGGGGCTGTGGGAGGGAGTGCAGGTGCCGCGGGTGGGGTTGGTGGGGTTGCCGGGGGTGCGGGAAGGGGTCCCGAGGATGCGGGACTGCCCAGGTCGTGCGGCACTGGTGCTGGAGCCGTTGTTGGGGCCGTTTTCGGCGGCGGGGACTGGTCTGTAACACCCCGGACAGCAGCTTCAATTGCAAAAAAATGGCGGTTTTCGCACTCCTCGTCCGCGGGATCTTCGTCGAAGATGGGTCCTTGATCCCCTTTTTCTTCTTGCACAATAGTTGTATCAAATAGATCGTCCTTTGGGCTGAAAATACCTTTGTTTTCGGCTTCGAAGTCGACTTGAACGGCGGTGGCATAGATCTGATTTTGGTCGTTGGCGTCGGAGTCGTCGTCGATTTGTGCGCCCAACCATTCGTGCACCTTAATGCGTGCGATAAGACGTTGATAGAACTTTTTTGAGCGACGCGAACCACGAGATGGGCGGCGGAGACCGAATTTTGCACACCAATAGTCGATCGGATCGTCGAATCGTAGGTACGATTCGAAATCCATGCTCTGATACCAATTGATGCAAATAGGCTTTCGCGGCGTCGATAAAATAAAGATAATTTGACGGTGGAATATCGGTGGAGAAAAGGAGAGGTTGAGAAGAAGAAAACTCGTCGGAACGAGGGGTTGAAGAAGAAGAACCGCGGAGATCGCGTGGAGGGAGAAGGGAGAGAGAAAGGGAATAGAGATAACAATCTCAATTTCAATTCATAATGGACTGACTAAAACTGATGGACTACCCTCTCTTTATATAGGAGAGAGGGTTTACAAAAATAGTAAATAATCTCAAATTACAACTAATTTAATCCTAATTGACCTCTAACTAATTTAATTGGACTCTAATTATTTAATTGACCAACAATTATAATTAAAATCTACGAAATCAACGTTGAGATCACAGGCGATCTCAATTATTAAATTGGACCACTACGACCGCTAAAAACGTAAATAAAAACGATAATTATTTAATTGACTAAATGTGGCCCCATAATTTGGGGTCACGCTGCATCAACATGCTAACATTCACAAAGCATTGCAGGTCTCATGGTTGCTTTCTAATACTTTCTTTTGACTTTCAATGAGATTTTCTTATCACAAAGAATAGTACAGGATCCTCTCAACTTTAGCCAACCTACATTTTTCTATGAGTAACATCTCCATCAATTTCATCATCTTGTTGCAAGATAGATCCCAAGTATCTAAAAGAATCTTTGATTTGAATGGTATCATCTCCAATGTTCACCTCAAATCCTTCATCGTTATTTGCATCATATGTACACTATATATTCAGTCTTTACATTACATGTACGAAATCCTTTAGTCTCGACTCTCTATGGCATGTCTTCAACCCTCCAGCTTCTCATTTACTCCATCTCTAATCTCATCAATCAACACAATGTCATCGACGAATGACATACGCCAAGGTATCTCATCCTAAATGTGACCATGGCCTCAAATTTCAGCAAAATTCGGTCAAATTTCTGTCGAATATCGATATCCAATCGAAATCGAAATTCGACCGAAATGACCGAAATATGGGGGTCCTTGTACAAAAAATGACCGAAATGACCGAAATTCCGATCGAAATTCCACCGAAATTCTGTTTTGGTCGATACCGAAATGGTGACCGAAACCGACATTTAGGGCCTTGAATGTGACTAGTCAACTCATCCATAATCAAAGTAAAAAGGAACGGATTCAAAGTTGAACCTTAATGTAGACCACTATTGATGTTAAAATAATCAGCCTTCCCAGACCGGATCCTTAGACAGGCTGAAGCCCCATCATGCATATCCTTTATAAGGTTAGGGCATGTACTTGTCTCTTCTCTACAACTCTCCATTATCTCACGCGGGACTGAAAGGTAATGCCTTAGTTGGGGTACATGATAAAGGTGATGCCTTAGTTGGGGTACACAAAGTAACAAAGTACGTAAAGAGGGATTACAAGTTTTAGATAATTGGGATGGAGAAAAGAGGAAATTTGGAAGAACAATGGCACTTTCCACATGCTTTTCATACTAATAAGGGTGATTAGATTAATTTACAAAATATTCCATCAAATATTAGCCATTCTTTTAATATTTCTCGACTTCCAAGGCATTGAGAAAAACCTAACAGCTTGACAAGTTACAATGGCATCTATCTTATTACAATGATGGCAAGTATTAGCGTATGTTTTAGATGGGTAATTGGATTTACACTACTCTATCTTTAGTCACATATCATCTATTGATGGGACTTTGGTGTGTTGATGGGACTATATAAAGAGACTCACACCCTCATAATATTTGAGAAACATAATAGAAGAAACATCCATTTCTGGCTTTATCCCATGGTTTTGACCCACTCCTTAAAGAATATGGTTCCACGTACAAGTCAAGCCTTATTCTTTTTGTTCTTGATTTGCTTCTGCAATCTATTTTCAACGTGATATCAATGCAATTCGATTCTAGGATTTCATCTTCATAATTTCATTTTTCAATTTGATTTATATCCCAAGTTCTTGAAATTCATTTTGTGTTATTTTGTTCAGCAAGATGGAGATGGTGAGGGCCTCCACCACAAATTTGTTCTTGATTTTCTTCGGCAATCTATTTTCAACATGATATCATAGCAAGTCGATTCTATAATTTCATCTTCATAATTCCATTTTTTTTCGATTTGATTTTTATCCCAAGTTCTCAAAATTCACTTTGTGGTTATTTTGTTCAGCAAGATGGAGACGGTAAGGGCCTTCACCAGGATTTTGCACCAACAATTCCATATCATCAAGAACATTGCTACAATTCCCCGAGCATTTGTCCATGTGCTTAAGCAACCACACGAAGATCTTGACGAAAAGATCAAGGGGTTCCCATCAGAACCCTAGGGATGAAGCACCAATGTGGTGGCTCCATCAAGCAAGCCACGCAGTGAAACCCTAGAAGAAACCAAAGAAATGAAGATCCCCCAACATCTAGCAGAATATGGCGATGAATGGTGCAATGGCGATGCCGATGCCAGTTGTGTGTGAGTAGAAAGAGAGGCAGTGCTCATTGGGGTGGCATTGTGAGCGAAGTAGCAGCGATGGCGTAAGTAAGCATCAACATGAGGAGGCGACGGTAGCTAGACATGGCCGAATCGTGAGACGGGTTCCCCGTCAGGAAACATAAATTGTAGCAGCAAGAGAAGTAGGCGAACACCCTTCTATGTTGTATGGCTTTTTATAAGCTGAAAATGCTTGTTTATTTTGATCTAGTGGAACCAATGTTGTGCTCCACTAAAAAAGGAAGAAGAAGAAGAGAGGGGAGATGATCTGGTAAAAAAGAGGGCAGTGGAGCAACAAAAGATTTTGCAGACCAAGAGGAAAATCAACACTAAAAAAAGGGTGCAACTGAGAAAAAATGATGACTAAAATAAAAGAGAGATGTTCATGTTGTGTTGCAGCCCATGTAATAGAAAAAATAAGAGAAAAAATAGGAAGGAATTTTTTTACCCCACTTGTTCTCCCAAATTGGTCAATTATTGACATGTTTCCAACTAGTATTAGAGAAAAAGAGAGTGAAAGAGTATTGCACTATTTCTTCTTCCACTTGAGATTGTGCCTAGTAGAAATTTATCTCACGTCCATCTCCCTCTGCTTGTGATCCCTAAAACGAGATTTCTTCGAGGATCTATGTGTGAACCCACTTCTTAGGTCCCTATATGAGATACTAGTCTTTGATGTCCTTTCATGAGAGAAGCAATATTGATTTTCATGGGAGATGCCATTTTCAAATATTCCATACAGAAGATGTCTACTTTCGAGATCATATGTGAGCAGAGCACTTTACGCACTTCACTTCTGAAGTTTGGCATCAACTTTCAAAGGACTTCTACTATAGATTCGGATCATTTCAGATGTTTGATGCCATCCATTCAATGCATGAAGATCAACACTCCAACCATCTATCACCAACCAACCATCTTCATCGAGCATCACTCTAGGTGCATGTCTCCTCCTAGTGCCATCTCTTCCGTATGGGTCTCATCCCAACATCGACTACATCGAGCGGGTCTCCTCCCAACTCCTTGGAAGATGCATTAGGTGAAGATGAGTTGAGTATTTTCCTTTGTAATAAACTGCAACTTTGCAACTCCAGCTTGAGGAATGTTAGAGTATGTTTCAGATAGTTAATTGGATTTCTCCAAGATACTATTACACTACTCTTTCTTTAGTCTCCTACCATCTATTAATGGGATTTTGGTTTGTTGGTGGGACTGTATAAAGAGCCTCACACCTCTTGTAATCTTTGAGAAACATAATAAAAAATTGCCCTTTGCAACTTTCTACTGTAGTTTCATCCTACTCCTTAAGGAGTACGATTTCGCGTAAACATCAAGTCTTATTCTTTTTGTTCTTGATTTGCTTCCACATTTTATTTTCAACAGTAGGATATATGTACAGTTGCATTAGTATTCTTCTAGAGATTATCAAGAGAGAATCAGTGTTCACGAAATCGGTCGCACGGGCCGCATATGATGCCGCATATGCTCGTGCGGCATGCAGACCGCGCCGATTACTTGAATCAGTGCATTATGCGCCCTCCCTGCATATGCGGCCTGCATATGCCCCGCATACTGCTCCAGCAGGTCCAACTTTTCAATCTTCTCATTCAGATCCTTAATTCCGTAACTCTGCCTCTTCATTCAATTGTTAGAATATGACATGCATTTCTATACAATTGCAATGCATTATACCATTATGTATATGTAATGTTTTATGTTTTTCTCATGTATTGTTTTCACGAGTATATGCAATGTAGCGTCGAATATTTTTATACAAGCCGATTGAGATTTTGCTCATGTGGTGCATGTATGTTTATTGAAGTTTTGTTATTACGAATCATATAATGTGAACTTTTTATGGTAAATGTCTTTTTGTGATTAAATATGAGGCAATTAAAAGTATATGTACACACCCATCTAACATGAACCGTTTTTCTTAGGTCTTCTTTAACTCCACTTACATACATAAATTTAGTGGTAATGTTATTCATAGATAATTTTTTATTTTTAATTAAAAATTGACCGTGTATACCCCGCATATGCCCCCACATACTGTTTATTCAATATCCAGTGACCAGTCCGAACGCATACGCATACCGCTTTCCTGAACCTTGGAGAGAATTACTTTATTAATGTAATCTCATGAAAATTGAGAATGCAAAACACTGTTGCATAAAATTGCAATGGCGACAATTACGGAAGTAGAGATAAACAGAAAAATTGTAAATGTTATTCAATGGATGATTTCTGGAACTCAAAATGAACGGATGAAGCAGAAAAGAAAACAGAGAAGAATAACAAGTATTCCAATAAAGGTTCGCTTCTCAGCATGCGCTCAGACAAATTAAAAAGAAGTGGAATGCAGAGAACTTGATCGTTTAGAAGTGAAAAGAAATTTCAGACTTTCAGCACAAGGATGATGCATTGCATTGATGCAAACTAAGTGCACCAATTAGGGCAACAGACTGACTGAAACGTAAAGATAAGTTACTGTCCATCTCTTCTTATGTATATTCATATGAGAATCAATCACTCCACATTGCACACGTTCATTACATAAGGATTCATGTCATCATCTCTATCAGAGGTGACGAGATGTTTGCCCAAAAATTGTTAGCACAAACAAGGAGCAAGAAGGTTGCCTATCTG
Source organism: Ottelia alismoides (assembly GCA_037367405.1). Classification (NCBI taxonomy): domain Eukaryota; kingdom Viridiplantae; phylum Streptophyta; class Magnoliopsida; order Alismatales; family Hydrocharitaceae; genus Ottelia; species Ottelia alismoides. The sequence continues at coordinate 180,681 of JAZKJV010009067.1, read as the reverse complement.
ACCGAATGTATCTACTTTATGTCAGAAAACCAGTTTCAAAATTTTATCCTTTTCTTGCGCTCCAAACCTATGGTTTGAGGATAAAGTTAATTGTAATCTTGTTGAACAAAGATTAAACAAATTTCCTTAACTGCAACACTTCTGCAATTCTCAGATATAACAAAATCCAGGACCTTCTAAAACTTAGTAAGGTAGACGATCTCTAACCTGGCAGAGTACATCCTGTGGGCTACCTGCTCCCTCAGGCAACAGCTTCACGCGGAACTTATGCACCCCATGATTCACGTCCTGATGCACCTCCACTTTGGGCACTGCCCTCACAACTTTCGTGTTCCCTCCTCCCTGCTCCCCCTGCGATGACCCCAACGCACGTCCATAGTCATCAAAATTCACCCAGGATGATGCTGACTTTGTCCCCCTCGCCCCGTATGGCTCAGCACTCCCACCCTGGTATGCATACACGCCATCACCAAAAACATCCTCCCTCGGCACCGGCGGCTCATACCTACCCACACCGTCATCCTTCCTCTCATAGTAATCCTGCATATATCCACTGCCCTCCACACGATAACCACCCGCTGCAGTGCCAGGCACATATCCGGCCGCATTTCCGTCAAAGTAACTACCTTGATCATACTGGCTCTCGTATGTGGGGTACGGTTTGGGCACCGGAGGCTGGTTGATCTCGTATGGGGCATAAGGCTGCTGGAGGTGGGGATACGCACCGGACTGCTGTGGAACATAAGATGGGGTGGTGCCGGGCTGGAAAGATGGGACCTTTGGGGGTGTTTGAGTCTGCGGGGAGACGAAGGACGCCGGATCGGGGGAGTTGGTGTAGGTAGGATAGTGGTAAGGCGGTGCGGAGGCGAAGGGCGGCGGCGGAGGGGCGGCGGATGGAGGGGTATCGGCGGGATAAGGGCCAGGGTTTGGGATGGGGACGGACGGAGAGAATTGGAAGTGGGGGTAGTAGGCGGAGGAGGAGTCGCCTCCCGGCTGCTGCATCGCAGTCGATTTTGGGGATTCTCGGGAATTAGGGTTTAGGGAATCGGGGATTAGCGTTTGCCGGGGAGAGGATGAGGGAACCGGGGAGGGATATGGCTGTTGGAGGTCGCCGGCTTCGTGGAGTCGTCCGCGAACTTCAGACAGAAGGGAAAGAGGAGGGGAAAACGATGGAAATGGAGATTTGTTTGTTAGAGATTCGAGTGCGACGTATGCCTAACCCGAGCCCGTTTAACGTAGCGGGCTCGCGGGCCCTTAGGCCCAAATAAATATGGAAAAGGCAGCTAAGTCCGAGCCCAACTTGATGATACTTGGGTCGGGTCTGGATCAGATCGGCTCGATTAAGAAGTAATTAGTACTTAAGATCTTTATGTCCTTGAAATATAGAGAGGTCTAAGGAAAAAAATTCTTCTTCTTCCATGCTTATATTATTTGAAACTTTATCTTCCAGCCAAAGAAAAGGAGGAAGAACAAGGAACGATAAGGAAGCTATTCATATTCCAAGAATCCAACCTCCAACACACATAACAAATATAATCAAATATATTTATCGGGCTGAGCCTCCGATGGGCCTATATTCGGTCTGGTCCACAGGGCTTCGGGCCCGGGCCCATCATTGTCCGAGCCCGACCCAACAATAGAATTGGGCTGAAAATTAAGTCCAAGTCTGCATGACTATTACTCGGGCCTAGGCTGGGCTTTTTTATCGGGCCAAGCATCAAGCTGGGTCAAGCCGACCCTACTCAATGCTCATCCCTACCTAGCCGAAGGACCTTGGGATTTAAGTAAATTAGGATGTACCTCTCGTGGAACAAAATTGAGTTGATATGATTTTAAAAAAATAATTTTATTATTTCCTTTTAAACATCTAATAAAAATTGAGTGATATGATTTTTTTAAAAAAAGTTTTATTATTTCCTTTTAAATATTAAAAAAATATTTATTATGAAAAGATTTAGTTTATATTTTTGCAGATAAAATAAATGATCTCTATTTATGCTATTAATTGAATAAGTTCATCTAAGACAATTGCATATAATAGTCACCATTGAAGTATAAAGAAATATTGAATTTTTACAATTATACTTTAAGAAAATCTTATTGAACTAAAACATTTATACAGCTACGTTGCGTCACTTTAATATTAACTTAAAATTTAACTGGTGTTTTCTTGCAATGGATATACGAATAAGTTAATAAGATATCGTAAGTTAAATAATATAAGTAAAAAGAAATGTATCTATATAAATTATTTGTATTTTTCCTTACAATTGATTTATACAAAAATTTACTGATTTAAACAAAAGTAGATTTTAAACATCATAAAAAAATATAGGAAAAAGATTATAAAAAAGAGAAGTTGTTTCCTTTTCATTGATACTGCATCTTTAGAATAAATAAAAATTTAAAGATTAGTATAAATATATTTACAGTGGATATTTCATAATTTAATTTTTAGAAATTTTATTGTTTTCTAATTAATTATCTGAGATTTGAAGTAGTGAACAAACATATTGTAAAGCGGTCAGCCAAAGTTGAATCCCCAAAAGCAGTGGAAAAAATAGAAAACTAAATTATAGAAATATGCGAAAATATAATCGGGCATAAAAACTTTTCAAATGGAATATAAAAGGATTCGATACACGTGCATGGAATCCATGCCCCCTCACGTATATATATGTTTATGAGGACCTTAAAGGGTACTATTAAACAAATGAAGGTTCTTTCTATAGAAGAATTAGTGTGATAAATTATACTTGATAGTATAACATTAATATTTTTTATGTTAAAGAGAAGGGAAAAATTATACCTTTGAAGTTTTGTACAATCATCGCTGCGACGATAATAATTGTTGGATTATCAATATGAAGAACCATATCTTTTGAAAATTCAGCAACAATTTCTTCCATATTGTGATCAAGAATCTCTTCTTATTATTCACAATTAGATTTAGAATATTCAATATATAATATTGTTTCTTAAATTTTAGTAGTATCTACGTATAATATTAACTACAATAGACATAAAAATTTAAACCTAAGATCTTCAATTTTTATGTTTTTTTCATGTGTTTGTCTTCTATTTTATAAATAAGTATGAATTATTTGTGATACTTAACAAAATATTATCCCCTAAACATCTGGAATAGTTTATAAAAAAAGTAAGATGATGCTTTAAAATTAATTTCACATTATAATGTGATTCCACGTACCGATTAAGTATATTTCTCTAAAAATTGGAGCTTCGAGATCATCAAACCCAACAAAAAAACACTTATATCTCGGAATAATAACTTAATTTACATGCTAATGTTTAGTGGATCTTCTAGAATTTTAAAAATTTTATTTAATTTTTATGTATTTTTTAAAGTTTTATGTGATTTATTAAAAATATAAGATCACATTTATTTTTCAAACAAACATTAATACTATATATAGTATAGTATTAGACAATTTGAGATATTTTTATTAGAATTTTATAATACATGGTTGAACTAATACAAATTTATTAAGGTATAAATAAAATCCCTTTAAATTAACTTGCTTTTGATTTGTGAAATTGTTATAAATTTAAAAAAGAAAGATGGAGATAAAGAGGAGAGAGGAAACATAAAAGACAGGGAGAGAGAGGATTTTATATAATTATGAATTTAGAAAGAGAGAGATGAAGAGGAGATAAGAAATAGAATATAGTAGAGAGAGAAAATTTGTATTGTTAAAAGAAGAGAGAGGGAGATAAAAAGGGGAGAGGAAAGAGAGAGGGAGAGACATAGGAGAGAAAATGGGGGAGAGAAAAGACGGAGAGAGAGTGCAAACCGAAGGGAGGGAATGGAGAGGGGAGGGGCCATCTACGTGTCAAAAAACTCGATGAAATCCCAGCTTTATAATAGGTATATAGATACTTGTCGTATCGAACTCGAGCAAACCTACATTTTTGAGGTTCGATTTGTTTATTTAATCGAGCCTGAACTTGTGTGCATGTTCGATCCGTTTATTTAAATTGAAACACTTTTTTATTGAATCAAACCTAAGTGAATATCGAACTTAAGAATCCTCTAATAAAGGATTGAAAAAAAAAGAAATGGAAATGTGTGTGTGTTTATATTTAAAATAAACATTCATTTTTTTATCTAACTCATCTTCATCTTTGAAAAAAGATTCATCTCTTTGAAAAAAAGTGTAATTGTGATATATTTTTATATCTGTTCAAACATGGATAAGGGATATGCGATAAGTAATATTATACTTGTTCTATTGAATTGAAGATAAAAAAGGAAAAAGTACTAGACACATAGATGATGGATGTTATAACTACATGCGGCTATTTATTTTGGGATAGTTTATACAGAGATAAAACCTATTTATCCTGTAAATATTCACTTATCTTTAGACAAAATTTCACTTATCTTGGGACAAAATCTACTTTTCTCAAAATAAGGTCTACTTATGTGGATAAGGACGTATAAATATGTATATGTATATGCATGTATATGTGTGTATGTGTGTATGTATGTATCGAGCTTTTAACGAATCGAACCTGAGCAAACCTATGATTTTTAGATTTGGTTCGTTTACTTAATCGAGCCTAAATTTGTGTTCAGTTTGGTTTGTTTATTTTCAAACCAAATCTGAGTCGAGCTTTTAGCGAGCCGAAGTGAGCGAATATTGAACTTGAGAACTTTCTGACACCCATACTTATGATAACCATGAAATATCATATTATACTCCTTTAGTTTTCATATTTACATAGATCACCTTGTTAATTTGGTCTGATGACAGAAATGTCCTTCCACTAAATAATAGTTTTTAGGGTTCTTTAGACCATGACCCCTATAAACTTGTCCAAATAAACCACAGCTCGTGTAATCTTTATTATTACATCATGACTTATGTAATTTTGTTTTGTTTTACATCATTGATATATGATGTCAAAGTTTGCGGTCGAACCATTAAATTTGGTTGTTAGGACCAAATGTAAGGAAACATAAAAAATCTAAAATATGTAAATTTTTTATTTTTCATCTCACTCCTTCCTCTCCCTCTTTGTAGTTCCATTCTTGCCCTCTACATAAACCACCCTCCCAGGATCGTCCTGTCAAATAGGAAACTGATCTCTTCCAACATTGATTCGACGAAATAAAGAAGAAAAGAAAAAATAATAAAATAAGGATGTATTTATGCAATAAATTTAGACTTATATGAACCCCGAGACAAGGCCAAATATTGTCCCGATCGACAAGGAATAAAGTAGGGAGAGATAGGATCCTTATCTTGTACATATTCACCATTATTCCTGCATATATATCACCCATTTTATTTATAATAAAATAATCTTAAAATAATTCAATTTCTTTAATAAATTTGGTAAATGAAAGTGTAAATAAAAATAATAAAAATAAGTAAAGAAATTAGAATGTTTACAAACATACAACACCCATACTTGTATATGTCTATTTATTCTTTTGTAAATAACTTGTCTATAATTTGTATTTTGATACTTGTATATATTTCTTATAATTATATAAAATTGAAATAAATTTTAAAATAGAATGTATTTTTGTAAAAATAATAAAATAAAAATACATGCATATAATATATAGGTATATTATACATGTACATAATAACATATACTGTATATACCATATATATTATTAAAAATAATTAAAAATCACATAAAATAATTTGAAGAATAACAAGCATTTTTTATTTTATCTATTTTTTATTTTAACTTCATTTACTATTTTATTCTAATTTTATTTATTTATTTCTTAATTTTGTTACGTAGCCTATTCTGTCCTTATTCTACGTTGCTTGTGATTGGGCCACTAAGACTATTGAACACAGTCAACAAGTCCCCCCCCCCCCGCATTCTCCCCTCGACGAGTTTGGCTCCAACTTCTCCCATTTATTCCAACCATCCCGATCGATTCAAACTTTGTTCTTCTGCCCCGATTGAACGGCGTGGATTCCTAATCCTAGCCTGACGCCAACCTCCAAGATCTATGCCCCAGTTCACGTGATGTCACTTGATTCTTGTCGAACCTCCACTTCCTATAAGAGGTCCTATAGCTTCATCTTTTCAGACACCTTTGGCTGCTCCACCACCACCGTTACACGTAACCTTTCCCGAGAGTGACATCAGAGGAGATGATGTGCCAAGGAACCGAGTGTGCCCTAGGTCCGGTGACGATCTTTGCCGTGCTCTATCGTAAGGAGGCCAACCTTTGGTAGCGCCGATCCATAGAGGCCTCAACCCCAGGAGCACATCCTACTCCAGCCCAAGTGACTTCCTTCATCAAGTAACCGTAGATTCCCAAGATTGATTAATTCGTTGTTTTTGATCCATATCAGAGCATTTACATTTAGCTTCAACTATCGATCAAAGCTCTATTCTCATCGCTTATTGCCTCAATCGATCCATTGCTTCGCTTTTCCGTTCTCTTATGCCACCTAGTCATCGACTCAATCATCGAATTGAGTCGAAACCTAGGTCCATTCCCCACAATACATTGGACCTGATCCATTCACGTTCCCTCGATCATTTTGTGGTTTCTCTACCTTTAACCCTTCGCAAGAGTGTCATCTCCAAGCAAGAGCTTCTGGGCAGAACCAAGATCGAAGCAGATCTCACCTGAAGGCCAATTTAAAGATGCATAGCAAACTAAGAAGCCTTCAGGTTCCCATGCATCTACAGGGCTTGCTCCGAGACCTTGAACCCTTTTTAGAGCTTACATAGCTGCAGACCATCATCGGTGACATTTCCCCCATTTGAGCAACACCTGGGGATGTCTGGAACCCACACATTTGTAATTCAGAGCTCGCTGGAGGTGAGTTCTTTGTCAGTTCATCCTCATGTCTCCCCAGTCGTTAGATCAAGGAGCCTCTAGTTCTAATCTTGTCTTCTCATTTTGGCGGCACCTAGACTTTCTGATCTTCTGAGGACCGCTTCTTTCAACCACTCATCGTCGAAGGGGTACCTGTTGATCTGAACTATCCATCATAAGTGGATCACCCTCGGTTATTTATTGGCGTGTAATCAGGGGTAAATTTCAATCATACCCCTTATTAATTTGTATTTACTTTTCTATCCTGTAAATATATGTGGTAGTGTAATTTGTTTTTGATGATTTGCAGTAAGGACTCGTATTTGTTTTATTTGCATTTCAGTCCAGTCGAGTCGAAGTCATGTGTGGCCTCACGTGTCTTTGTGGTATATTTGCATATTTTGCCCTGAGCTTTGAACTGGTCAATGAAATAGTTGAAGGTTTTCTGAATTTGCACTTATGCCCATGTGAGCATTCGTCATGTGCATCACACCTTTCTTTATGGATTAATTGCACTAGGACCCCCCACACTTCTTTTGCATGTTATTATTTGGCTCTAGGACTTGAAATATTTGTAGATAGGTCCTTGGTTCACTGTTTATTTTTTATGCTCTTTAAAGAATTGCAATAAATATTAAATTGTCCCTAAAATTTCTACAAAAATTTATTGTAGCTCCTGCTAGCATGTTATTTACGTGGTAATTTTAGGTTGCCAATTTTCTCTATATACTATTATTAAAAATTCAAAAACAACACAAGGCCATCTATTTTCCTTAGAAAATTCATAAAAATTTGAAAAATATTTTAAAAATTCTAAAAATTACTCTAAGTGTATTTTCTCCTATATTAGCCACTATATAAATTTATCTTGAAAATATTTCGTAAAACCCTAAGAAATTGTAAAACATCAAAAATCTTATAAAAAATCATATTCCATTAAAAATCTAAAAATTGTGATTTTATTTCCTATTTGTAGGTATTTTTCTCTAGTTTTTATCAAAATTAACATCCAGAAATTTTGACGCATTTGACATTTTATATTTGCAAAATACTCCTAATTGTTCACTATTTACTTGTTCTTCTAGTTTTTGATTTTTATAAAATTTCCAAAATATTTAAAAATTCTCCAAAAATATTCAAAAAACATATAAAGCCTACAAAACTCAAAAATATTTTTATTTAATTTTTCTGTGTATTTTTATCATATTTAGAAATTATAAATAGAGTTGTGTGTTTGCATGTTCTCCTTTGTCTTTATTTTCTTTATTTACAAAATTTAAAAATTGCATAACTACAAATAACTAAAAATATAATAAAAATCCTTTGTTTCCTTGAGTCACCTACATAGTTTATTACATCGCTCCTTGTGTTCGATCCTGATTGTTATACAATGTTAATAAAAGTAGCTATACCACATGCTTAATTTGCTTGATTTCATTAATGGTTAAATAAATTTCTCGATCGATCGACTTGGTTGATTTGGGATAACGATACTTTAATTAATCAACTTAACCTGAGTTAACCTGTACGCATCATCAGAATGAACCCCACGTGACTTGTAGCTATACAAATGAACAAGCTACATGGACTTATGTTATGATCAAGAACAACAAAAATAATCCTCAATAAGAATGCAGATGGGGGATAACAAAAGCACAGATAAGCCACGAACCACTATAGACATTAAAGAGGAACTTAATATATTACAATTCTTGTTTCACATGCAAGGAGGGAGATCACCAATGCCTACCTGAAGATTGATGGATCTTTAATGAAAAATAAAAAGGAGAAATGAAAAGGTGGAGCGCGTAATATACAAACATGGAAATAAATGTGGAGTAGCAAATACATATAGAAATATTGATCATATGTTCTTTACTGCTAGATTTTACTACTATTTTTTCTAATGTACTTTTTATATTTGATATTTAGTTAACTAATAGGATTACACACACATACATACATAACTCACTACAAGAAATTAGACCTAAGACAACGAATAATTTGAATATTCGTTGCTATATCTTCCGATGTTAAAGATATAACAACGAATATTATTCGTTGCCAAATGATCTTTTGTACTTGTAATTAACAACGGATATCATATTCGTTGTTAAAGGTCCATATAACGATGATTTTTTCGTCGAATTATTCGTTAGAATTCACGCTAATCGTTGCCATATTTAGCAATGATTAGAAGAAAACGACAATGAATAATTGTTGTTATATGATTCTTTGTGAGGAATATAGCAATGAATAACATTATTCGTTGGGAATTTAAAGAAGTAAGCAACAAACAATATTCGTTGTTAAATATTTAACTACGGAAGATATGGTAACGAATTATTAAATTATTCGTTGCCTTAGGTCAATTTTCTTGTAGTGTCCTCTCCCTCTCCCCATATATATACACACACACATATACACACACACACACATATACATACACATATGCACATATATGTTCGTATGTATGCATATAACATGTATAAATAATATTTAGATGTGTATATATAACTATAAAAACATCGAATCAAATTACTATCAACTGAATACAAGTTAATTCAAATTCAATATATTTAGAAATTGAACCCACAAGTCAAAATCATATCCAATTCATTTTACTTCGAATTGAATTTTCTAACATATTTATTGAACGAATCCTAAACAAATTTGAATGATTCAATTGGATTATCACCACTACATGCACACACAGTAAGGATCGATAAGGTTGATTCGTCGAAAGTCCTACATCGGAATCCGGTGGTTAGAATATGGGATCTGCTTTTAAGAAATGCAAAGATTAATCTAATCGATAACCTCTCCAACAGAGAGAGGAGGGTAGATCCACCTACTCCTCAAACTGCCGACAAATATGGCCTTCGATGCGAAGACAAGAATCGAAGGACCAGCTGTGCAGCCCCCATTACCCCACAGCCATGGAAGAAATTTAAAGCAACCCCCATTGCCAGTTGGCCTGATCTAAATAAAGCCATACCTCACCATGCACACTTTACTGTGAAAGAGCATCGCCTCACAGAGTACTACTGTGGTGGTTAAATCTCCACTTCGAAAAGCTAATAAACAGGTCACTCCCCCACTTCCTTACCAAGAGGACACCTGCTCAACTATATATAGCACCATCACTTAATAGAAATTTACCTTGCTTTGCTCTCTGCCTATCCATCGGAGATGAAGGCTCTACTCCATTGCACCCTCGTTTTCTTCTCCCTCGCAATTTGCATTGCAAGTTCGCAGGTTTACTCAGATGTTCGTGCTCAAGTGGAGTTGCAGGGAGAAGTTGTTGGTGATCGGAACGTGTACAGGAAGATTGGAAGACCAGGGATTAGTGAGTAAATCTGGGCATTATTGATACTCGAAATTATGATTAACGATCCTTTTCTTCTTTCTTGGCCGTTATTGTTATCGGACATCTAGATTGCAACTTTGCCTGCTCGAGGAGGTGCATGGAAGCATCGAGGACGAACGTGTGCATGCGAGCATGCGGGACGTGCTGTTTGCGGTGCCAATGCGTGCCTGCCGGCACATACGGCAACCATGGCATGTGTCCTTGCTATGCCAACCTCAGGACCCATGGTGGCAGGCTCAAGTGCCCATAGACGTGTTAAACAAAATCGAACCCAAATGGCTCCCTCCTAAGGTTTCCATAATCTTCATGAATAAACTGAAACATATGGGTTTCATGAATATATAAATGTTCACGTGTTTTACATCGATTCCTATCAAGAACAGTAACTAAAATAGCTGGGTATGTGCCCATGTTCCTTGTAGATGAGAAGTTTACATGTTAAATATTCCATCTGAAAGATTTCGTTGGAATCTGAGTTGTTTCGAGTACGTAGATCGAATTGGAGATTTTTTGCGGTTTCAGTTTTTTGCTGTCTGCTAAAACTGCTCACATCAGGTGCCCTTATACCGGTGTGAATGGATATATATTATTCCGATTAAAAGGCCATTAAGATGGTTATGTTGCCCGTACTCAACATATATTTTTTCGGATCTAGGATTTTGCAAAGATCTGCGTTTCTTTTGTTTGTTTGCTTTTTGAGCAAGATAAAAAATCACTTTCGTTTTTTAGTTGGAAAACTGTAACTGATTATTGAAATGCAATAAGTCAGTACTCTTCTTTGAATAGATAATGTGAGACTGGTTAGGAGGATTGGAATAGGACGATTGGAACGGTATATTGGAGTGTTTATGTGTTGCATCGATTGTGTTTATTATTAAAATATGTTTTGATGTTATTTTTTCATTTGAAGTAAGGTTTTAAAAATCAGACCGGACATTCACTCGATCAGTATTTGATTTGATCCAACCAAGTCGGAACGTCAGTCTAAACCGGTTGGACTAGTGATGATGTCAGCATGATGTCATCATTTATATCGACTCCAAAAAATCGGACCAGGCTTATTTGTTGGTTCGACCGGTCGAATCGGTTTTTTGAACAGATAAAACTGGATACATACATGTAAGTATGTATTTATATATCAATGAAATAATCATTTAAAATATCAAATCTTTCAATAGAATAACATGATTACCTATTTCAAGTAAAACTCTAGATTAGGTGGTCATATTTTCTAGCATTATATATGAATATAATATTGTAATATTTTATTTATAGTTACTTCTAGAATATACCCTATAAAAGTAATAACACAAATTATATTCCAAAACAAAGAGAGACATAATAAAAATTGCAGAAGTTAAGGACACAAGTGATAAAAACCCTATTATTTCATTTTTTAAACTTTATTTTTTAAAATATATTAAACCATCAAAATTGGGTCAATCCGGGTCAAACCGATCTGTTCACTGGTTGATGAATCTGTGATTCATCACTCTTAAAGTTGAAAATAGAGCTTTGTTCCCGAGTAAATAGATGCATATTTCTACTTATATTACATAATTAACATTCATGTATACATTGATAACATTTGCATTTTAGCATTCATATTTGCATTAAATAAGAAGCCAAGATCACCTGTAAGATATCCACCTATAAAACAACACCTCCCTTATGATATATACACCTTTAGTTAATAATATAAGGAAGAAGGTCAGAGATCTCTTTTGTAAAACACCCATTAAAGCCCTAGAACCCCTGGACCTTAGAAGGCCCATAGTTCTTTTGTACCAACTCCAAAATAGGTCTACTCACTTTCAGATGAATACACATCCAGAGACCTTTAAAATGAGACTAATTTCATCCAATTCGGAGCTCGTAGGAAGAAGTTGGGTTTTTGGGCCTTTATGTATACTATATCTGTATATATTTGTATTACTGTATTTTTGTATTATATCTGACCTCATCTTCATTTTTGGTCAACATGAAACTTGTAGATCTCATCGAGATCTACAACTTTTATGTTTTGAGTTTTTCCAAATTCGACCTCCTTCTCTCTCTTTAATCTCATTTCTCCTCGCAGCCACTGACAACTGGCCACGTGGCACCCTCTGATTGCGCCACGCGGCCCGCTCCCCTTAGAATCATCCGCCCGCGCTTTGGGCTGTTGGATCTTCCTCTGAACCAACGACCCAGCTCTTTCCACGTCCGCCTTTTTTTCTAGCCATCTGATCTTCTCCCATCTCTTATCCTCACCGCCCGCGCACGCCTTGTCTAAAAGCTGCCACGTGGCGTATTTTACGCCCTTCGATCGCGCCTTCATCCATCCATCTCAGCCACTAATCCCGAAGCCATGTCGTAGCCCTTCGATTTCGGTCATATATGATCTGAACCGCCCACTGCTGCTTGCTTATAAGCTCGCCACGTGGTGCTTCGTACACCATCTGATCAAGAAACCTCAGAGTACATCCTGATCGCCCGTTAGCGCTGCTCCCGCAACTCGACACGTGGCATCTTATACACCCTCAGATTGCGTCACCTAAGATCTAATCCAAGCCGATCCTTAGTGCTCTCTTCTCCGCCGTTGGATCGCAAGATCCAACGGCCGAGACTTCGTCTCCTACCTCCAGACTACCTCTCTCCCACGTTCTCAGCCTCGCGCAACACTCGCCCCCTTTCTATTCTCGGACCAACTCGAGCCACCCTCTCTGACCGCCAACACCACCACGATGGAGCCCATTCTTTATTCTACCTCGCCAGCTCCCTCAATCACCACGATGAACCCCAGATTCGCTCCACGACGTCCACGAACTTCGCCTCCCCTCCATCCTTGCCGTCACCCTTGTCCTATAAATTAACCACCTCCAGCTACTTCCATCCCCATCCGCCATTCCAGAGAGATTCCCTGAGCTCCGGCCTTCGATTTGGTGACAGCAAATCCTTGAGACATTGAGCGAAGAAAGGGCATCTTCTCCGGCAAGATCCACGGTCATCCACACCGTGCTGCAGCCTCCTCCGTGGCAAGATCCAGGAGCTCAGATCTGAGCTCCATTCCCCAAGTAGCATCCTTCATCGCCCCTCCGATCTTCTTCTCTGTCCGCCTCATTTTTCTCCTAATTTATTCCACTCCTCCGCGTATCTTCACCACCTCCTGACCATCCTCCGAGCTCCGCCTCGGAGTAGGGATCTTCGCGCTACATTCTGTTCACGCCGATGATACACTTCATCCTCCACCGTCGCCGGCTCCGCCACCTTGGTGGAGCTCGATCACCGGTCATCCCCACTCCCCCATAGGTCTCGCCCCTAACTCAGCATAACTCCACGGACACATGCACGCTTCGGCTATATCTCTAACCCTTGCAGGTGCTCTTTCCTTGACTGGCCGGAGGCGCGTCGGAGCTGCATTCGAGCTCCTCTGCCACCACGCTCCAGAACGCCTCCTCCACTCCTGAGTCCACCAGACGCTTCGTCGGCCATCCACTGATCTTCCGAGATACCTCAGACCCTCCATCGACCTTTACCGACGATGGGAGGGCAGGGCGGAGCTAGCCCAGCATCGCCGGAGCCCAGTCTCCCCCGCCGTTGGAGGCAGAGGACCGTTGGGCACGAAGACCATCCACCGTACGATCCTCTTGATCGAATGGCTACCAGCCATCCACGTCGACGAGCACCAGAGCCCCGGAAGGCTGTTGGATTCACATTGATCCAGCGACACCCGATCAGCCACGTCGTCCTCTCCCTCGTGCTTCAGACACCGTTGGATCATCCTCGATCTGACGGCCGCTGATCTTCACCAGATTGCACGGTCCAGATCACGCCGCGTTGCCCAGTCCGAGCCTCCTCCCCGACCTCTAGGCTCGGATCCCCGAAGCTAGCCGAGCCGTCTTTCGAGCCAACGCCCGAGCATCTAGAGTCACCCGAGCCTCGTCCCGAGCCTCCAACATTCTCCGAGCCGTAGGACCCCACGTGATTTGCACGTGCATCCTGGGTCAATTGCGTCGAGGCCCCTGAAGGTTTTCCATATTGCACTTCAGTCCCTGCCAGGCGAACACCACGTGAGGAGCACGTGATCCGTGGAGAAATTGCATCCACCTCCCTGCATTATAGGTAGTTGCATAATAGTCCTTGTCAACATGTTTTATTTTCAGAATTTAAATTTCTGTAATTGCATTTATACCCTTGTCTTTGCACGCATATTTAGGCATGCATATTAATTCATTTTTCAAATTGGAAAATTGCACTGTGAAGTTTATGTTGTCCTCTTCATTATGAGACATTTGGCATATTTTTGTAATATCAGTAAAATTTTCTATTAATTAAGTGGCTCATTTTTGCTATATTTTGCCCAATTTCACCCCTTAATTAATAGTAATTTTTTTGTCCCTCCAAAAATTCTCGAAAAGTCACATTAGATTCAGAACAATTAAGTTCACACTGTGACCAAAAATCATCTCATTTGCACGCATCTCGAGGCCTAAATAAATCATTTATTGATTTGATTAATTGATTTTTCATATGTCCATTTCACATGAAAATTTATGTTCATTAATTTTCCTGGATTCTTCACACTTAGATCTATCTAGGATAATTTTGCTATCTTGAAATAGTGTGATTTGGTATTTACTAAAATTAAATTAGTCAAAATCACATTGCATTCATTTTTAATTCATAGTTAATGAATTTAGTGTCAGAAAATTTCAAAAAAAATAGGGTAGCTTAATTTCATCATATTTCATCATCTGGCCAAGTTTCATAATTTTTGGAATTGATTTGACCATCTTTCTGATTTAACTTATAATTTGGCCTGTATTTGCATGTGTCTTGCATAAAAAATCGAAAAAGAAAAAAAATTTCCTATGAAAATCAAAGCTTGAAAATTTGCTTCGAATCTACCTAAGGAGACAGCTGCCTCCCTGAGTTTGACCTTGGACTTCCACCAAGTAAAAAAAATTGCCACTCGAGATTAACTTGAATATAATTGAAAGTGGTTTTTGATCTTCTCTCATTATCCGACTGCAACGAATATTAGTAATTAATTTGAACATTAGTTTGCTCGAATTAACAAGGGTAGTGGGAGCAAGCTATCAAAATGGTGCCGTTGCTGGGGAGGCACGACTTAGGTTAATTAATAGTTATTTCTAAGTGCTTGATTTTCTATCCCCGGGTGGTCTGACTCCCGGTTTTCTTGTGAATATTTTCAGACCTTTAATTTTTGTCTTTTTCGAGTCATTCTTTATCTGACCTCAAATTATTTCTATGCAAGGAACGTGAGGAGTCGAAGATGCTTCGAGGAATCAGCATTTTTAATTCTTTGAGTGATTTGAGAGAACTTGTACTTTTATTCATTTCCATATTTTTTCGCATCATTTCTAGCGGTTCCCGTTTGGGTTCTCGCATGTGTAAAGATAGTGGAACCGTGTCCCCGTGTGCTTTGTAGTTTGAATTGTAAATTAGGCTTGCACTAGCGGCTCCTCGAGCCACTCTAGGGTTTGCTTGTACTCGTAATGTTTAGGACCACACAACCACTTAAAAGATGCACTTAGACCGCAGATCTAGTCAAATCACCTTGTGCTTCACTCGCTAATAGAACTGCTTGTCTAGGAGCGGATTTTATCGCTTGCATCTGCATGTAGTGTAAAGATTTCAATTCTGTTTTGCATCCTGCATACAAGCTAAGGGATCACTGTAAGTCTTCTTAACTTAGCATACACATCATTGTGTTTTCGTGCATCGACTTTTCTTGATTTACCTCTATGTTTTTCACACTTAAATTAAACGGAAATTAGGAGTGGACAATAGGCGTGCTGTGTGGTTGGACTAACAAGTGATAACTGATATTAAAATCGGGCTGCTAACATTATTGACCAAAAAAATTCAATAAAATTGGAAAATTTGTTTGCGGGAGACTAATCCCTGACCTTGTTTTCAGGCTGAGTGAGGGTACTTGAGTGTGTGTGAACACCTTAAGGAAGAGCCCAAATCCCCGCCTTCCATATCACGTGCCAACTGATCCTAGCAAATATCACGAGTTGAATATTCTTATATTCACTGACTAGTACCAAGTAGCCTCCGCCTGTTCGCAGGTAGTCAGGGGTGAACCAGCGGTACTTCGCGATAAGTTTCTAGTAACCCTTTGGGGTGAAGTTCCAGCCTTATCAGCCTCCACCTGCTTGCAGGTAGATAGGGGCATGGTCTTTGAGTCCATCAACTTGGGATAGGAGCGAAGAAAGGAAGGACCGACGGTATCTTAGGCGACAGGTTAAACAGGGAAGACGCATCCGGCTCTGAGCCGACTTCCTTATAGGCCGCATAAATCCTTGCTATCTTGCTTGAAAAATCACATTTAAAATTAACAAGATTAATTGGATTCGGTTTCGAGTCCTTCACTGTGTTGAGTGTGAACTCAGGGTCTTGGATTGAATTGCTTGCTTCAGGTAGGAGTAAAATATTATCTTTACTTAGAACTCTCGATTCTTCTCGTCACTTCAAGATGACTGACTGGGGAATATCGACACATTATTCGCCAATCTCTCTTCGAGTCCCTCACGAAAATCATCTTCACCGGCCCAAGTGCACCTTGGACCACCCAGGACTCATGACCCTCTTGAGTTCTGGATCCCTCACACCCACGGTGGTTACTCTCAAACCAACCCTCTCCTCTCCTCTGAGCTTACCGAGGAAGACCATCGCCTCGGTAAGAAACCCTTCCTTGAGTTATCCTCTAATCTAGACCATTTCCATTTCCCAGGACTAGAGGAAAAGATGCCACCAAAGCGACCTCCAGAAGAGGAGAACCAAGATGACCCACTCCAGCAAGTATTGGCTCGCCTCGCCACAGTCGAACAAATGAATGCAGATCTTACGGCAAGAATGGGACAAATCATTGCGGCAGGAGGAATCGACCGACCAATGGTTGATGCTTATAACCCAGTAGAGAATGAAATACAAAGTTGGTTGGCACCAACAGTTCCCGCTGAAGCATTTGAACTCAAGCCCCACTTCCTTAGCCTGCTACCGAAGTTCAACGGAAATCCACATGAAGAATCATATGCCTTCCTCCGAGACTTCGAGCTGATTTACAACAACCTTAGCCATCCTAGGGTTGGGCATGATTACATTAGACTGAAGGCTACCCCATTTGCCTTAGGAGATAAGGCATCACATTGGCTGAAGAACCTAGGGGTGATATGTACAACCTGGATGCAGTTCAAGGACTTATTTCTGAAGAAGTTCTACCCTCTCAATAGGACTAACCAAATGAGAACAAAGATTGCCAGTTTCTCCCAGAGACCCAGTGAACCATTCCATGATGCTTGGGATAGGTTTAATGATCTAGTTCAGAAATGTCCCTGCCACGACATTTTTAAGGTGATCTTAGTCGAGACCTTGTTCTGTGGTTTAACCCAGAGATGTAGGGGTTAGTAAGTGCCGCCTGTGGAGGAAGCTATCTGAATAAAAATGAGAATGTTGTATGGAAGATACTAGAGCAGATGGCGGAAACCGGCAGGTCGCAGACCACCAGAGGCTATCAGTTGTCTCCCTCAATCTTATTCAATGAGACAACCCGGAGGACTGTAGCGGATCTGACAGAAGACCTCATTCCCAGCATGGGGATAATTGCTGATAAGTTAACCATGGTCGAGCAGATCCACAAGAGGGTCACTGACCTTGAGTCTCTCTCACGTCTGCCGAAGCAAGTGGAGGAACTTTCTAAGAAGGTGGCTAAGATAAAGCTACTTGATCCTTCTGCACCACCTGTACCTGTACATCGAGTCCATCTTGTACAGGAACATGCACCGAGATCTCAGAGTGGCTGGGATCAGACTTACACCCAACAGAACCAGCATGCACCCCCACAAGTGGAAATTGGATACGAGGAGCCTCTGCAGGTGTTCGAGATCAACGAGATGTTGTATAGCCGTGACCCCGTCGGCAGACAGTCGGGGATGGGGAATGGTCAGCATCACCGACCTTCCCCAGCTTACCAAGAAACCAGCTCCATCCCCGCACCGCGCTTTGTTCAGTCCAGGACCGAACAAGGGTACCAGCCTCAGCAGCACCAGCAGCAGCAGCAGCAGCGCGCATTCCAGCAGGGTCCGTCCAATCAGCATCAACAGTATCGGCATGGCCAACAGGGCCAGTACAGAACCTCATCTGCAAGTCAGCATCACCAGCCAGCTCAACCCACCGAATTGGAGTCCCTCACCTTGGCGATCCAGACCCTGTCTGATAGGGTTCAACAGATCTAGAATGACTATCTGGATATGAGAACCAATCTGAATCATATTTCTCGTACCCAGGATCAATAAATGGTGCCAAAGACCCCAATTTCCGCCCAGGTTCAGGCCAACCCGAACAGCCTAAATCAAGGCCAGAACCAACCTCGTGATCAGGTATACTATTCAGATAAGTCTTTATCTGAACATGAGATCCTTTCGTATGATAATGTAAATCACATGTCCCTTAGGAGCGGAAGGACCGTGATCGTACCTGATCGGGCACGAACATTGAAGGAAGGAGCCGCCAAGACTCTACCTGAGGAGAACTTGGAGGCTGAAGAGGAGCAACACCATCACCACCACCAACAGAAGAAGAGGACTTCTGGGTCCTCGAAGCAGCAAACTCGCATCAGTAGAGAGTCCGACGAAACCGATGAAGAGCCTGCACCTCCATCTGAGGAGGACCGTCTAGAAGAAGCGGAAGATGCATCACCGGTTTCGCCACAGCATGTTTCTTTTAGTCATAGTCAGAGTCCGAGTCTGTTTCAGAGTCCGAGTCGTGTACTGATCTCAGTTTCAGCTTTCAATGAAAACTTTTCAGTACCGGAACCTGAGTTAGAGTCAATAATCCCTTTCCCCTGAGCTCTTACAGGTGGAAAGAAGAAATTCAAAAAAATCCAAAAAGATGACCCTGAGATGGCAGAGTTCTGCAACAAATATATCAAGATCACAATCCCCTTTGACAAGTACGTGTAAATGACTCCTGCATTTCAGAAATACCTTAAGGTGAGATGCACACCTACTAGGATTAGCAGGAAGACCAAAAGTCATGTTGAGAAACACGTTCTGTCAGTAGCCACGACTTGTGCAATAAAAAACTCATTTCCAAGGAAACGAAGATACATGGGTGCACATTATGTGGTGAGTCATGTCAATGACATTGCGTTTGCACGCACTCTCCTAGACAACGGATCCTCAATTAATTTAATGCCTACAACCCTCTATGAGCGGCTTAATCTCGGACCTCTTAGGAAATCTAGAGCCCTCCTGCAGTTCGCTGATAAATGAACCAAGAGGTCCCAAGGAGACTTGAGGAATGTTGTAATCAAAGTCGAGGTTCAAGGATACATGGTGGACTTCACTGTCCTAGATATAGAAACCCCTCATAATTGGAGAGATTCCCATATCATCTTAGGCAGGCCCTTTCTCAGGACTACAGGGGCCTTGTTTGATTATAAGATCGGGAAGATCCAGTTCCAAACTCCAGGCGGAGATGAGGAACTGGAGATGAAGCAAACCAGATGGCAGAGACCGGATTCTGAGTCCAGCACCGAGTACTCTTCGTCCGAAGCAGACCGCGACCATGTAGACACAGTTGCTCCATGGAGACAGAACCCAGCCAGCATCGATGAGTCCCTCCCCTCCGGAGATGATCCAGTGCATGAGTCAGTTTACGAGATCCTTAGAGATGAGTACAGTTCAGAACCTGCATCTCCCTACATCTTCGATGACTTAGAAGCCCAACTGGGCTTGTCAGTCCTTCCCTCTTTAGGACAATCATAAGATGAGGATGACGAGTCGGACGAGGCTTTCGCCGATTGCATGGAGACCTTTGACGATCCGACTCCAGAGCCAAACAATTTGGTGGCAGCAGTAACAGAGAAAGATCCAGCCACTTCCAACACTGAGTCAGATTCGATTGAACCAGATTTCCTAGATGATCACACCTTACCTGAGCTCAAACCTTTACCCACAATACTAAAATACGCCTTCCTTGTGGGTTAGGAGAAGAAGTATCCGGTCATCATCCGTTCGCGATTGACCGAGGAGCAAGAGTCTCGCTTACTAGAGATCCTGGAGAAAAACCGCAAGGCAATAGACTGGAGCATCTCCGATCTCCAAGGGATAAATCCCGCTTTGTGTTCGCGCCATATCTACTTGGAGAATGAAGCAAAACCCTCTCGTGAATTCCAATGTCGTTTGAATCCAAATTTACGAGAAGTAGTGAAGAAAGAGATAGAGAAATGGTGCAACGCGGGTTTTATTTATCCCATCTCCGACTCGAAATGGGTGGCCCCGATCCATGTGGTCCCGAAAAAGTCGGGAATTCAGACGACCACCAATGAGGACGGAGAGGAGATCATGATGCGAGTGCTCATGTCGTGGTGCGTCTGTGTGGATTACAGACGCTTGAATGTCGCGATGAAGAAGGATCATTCCCCCTGCCATTCATTGATCAGATCCTAGAGATATTAGCGGGGAAAGAATTCTTCTGTTTCTTGGATGGATTCTCGGGCTACAATCAAGTAGCCATAGCTCATGAGGACCAGTAGAAGACCACATTCACATGCCCCTTTGGTACCTATGCTTTAAGGCGCATGTCCTTTGGGTTATGCAATGCTTCGGGTACTTTTCAAAGATGCATGATTGCTGTATTCGCTGAAATGGTCGGTGAATTCCTGGAAGTCTTCATGGACGACTTCTCGATCCACGGCGATTCCTTCGTTTCCAGTCTTAGGAATCTGGATCGAGTCCTCAAACGATGTTGTGAGGTTAATCTGGTGCTCTCCTGGGAGAAAAGTCACTTCATGGTGACGGAGGGAATTGTGTTGGGGCATGTCATCTCCAAGAGAGGAATGGAGGTTGAGCCTGCCAAGGTGGATGTGATCAGACGACATCAGCCACCAACCAACGTCAAGCAGTTGCGGTCATTCCTCGAGCATGTTGGATTTTATCGGAGATTCATCAAGGATTTTTCTAAGATTGTCCGACCGCTAACTGAGCTTTTAGGCAAAGACATGGAGTTTGTTGTTGATCACAAATGTCTTGAGGCCTTTAAGCTATTGCAAGGAATGATCATGGATGCATCTATCCTACAAGCCCCAGATTGGTCTCTACTTTTGAGATCATAACGGACGCATCAGATTTTGCTGTTGGGGTTGTGTTAGGACAGAGAAGAGATGGCGTCCCGTTTGCAATTCACTACGCAAGCAAAGTGCTTGACACCGCTCAGCGTAACTATACAGTTAAGGAAAAGGAGATGCTTGCGGTAGTGTTTGCCTTGGACAAGTTCAGATCTCACTTAATTGGATCCAAGGTAATTGTGTTCACTGACCACACGGCTCTACGGTACTTGATGGAGAAGAAGGACGCGAAGGCGCGTCTTCTTCGATGGATTTTACTTATCCAGGAATTTGATTTGGATATTCGTGATAAACCTGGAAAGACGAATGTAGTAGCCGATCATCTTTCTCATCTCGAAGACCTTAATACTTCCGAAAATTCACCTATTCGAGACTCCTTCCATGACGAGTCAATTTTTGTTGTCGACTCAATCCCATGGTATGCCAACATCATGAACTATCTTGTCTCCAAGAAGGTTCCCGAGGGTTGGTCCAAGAGCCACATCGATCGACTTAAGTCGGATGCGAGACACTACCATTGGGAGGATCCGATCCTTTTCTTTGAAGGACCAGATTGTGTCTGGAGACGGTGTATTCCTCAGGAGGAATACCAGAGTGTCCTTTCTTTATGCCACAGCCTTGAGGCAGGAGGACACCACTCCGGGAAGAGGACCGCATGGAAGGTACTTCAGTGTGGCTTTTACTGGCCGACTCTGTTTCGCGACGCCATCACCTTTGCGAAGTCATGCCCAGTATGTCAGAGAATGGGAGGAACCGTTAGTCCCAAGGATGAGATGCCAATGCAGCCTATCATCATTTGTGATGTCTTTGACGCCTGGGGCATCGACTTCATGGGCCCATTCCCTGTTAGCCACGGGTTTGAGTACATCCTTCTTGCGGTAGATTATCTATCCAGGTGGGTGGAGGCTATCCCAACCCGAGCCCAGACAGCAGAACTGCCTGTAAATTCATCAGAGATCATATCATCTCTAGGTTCGGATTCCTAAAATTATGATATCAGATGGGGGTAGCCACTTTATGAACCGGGATGTGAAGAAACTCCTGAAGGACTACGGCATCGAACACCGTGTTGCTAGCCCTTACCACCCACAAACTAATGGTATGGCTGAGGTGTCGAATCAGGAGGTGAAGACTATATTGCAAAAGCTTGTCCGCCCAGATAGGAAGGACTGGTCTCAGATCTTGGATCAGGTCCTATGGGCGTATAGGACAGCTTGCAAGAAACCCATAGGAACCTCCCCATTCCGAATGGTATTCGGAAAGCTGTGCCATTTGCCCGCAGAATTAGTGCATAAATCAGAATGGGCAATTAAGAAGGCCAATTGGAACACGCACCTTGGGCAGAAGCAGAGAGAGATGGATCTGAATGAGCTTGTGGAAGTCAGAAACCGCGCATATGACAACAGTTTGGTGTACAAGGACAATGTGAAGTATTGGCATGATAGATATATCAGATGAAAGACCTTTGTTCCTGGACAGAAGGTATGGTTGTTTAATGCAAGGCTGAAGACCTTCCAAGGCAAGTTGAAATCCAAGTGGACGGGCCCATTCATTGTCCGAACGGTGCATGATAGCGGATGTGTCGAGATCTCAGATCTTGCAGATGACGCACCGACATCCCTTATGAATGTACAAATGTTGAAACACTTCGTCGAATCCAATGAGCAGTTAGTCCATGTTGAGGAGATTGTGTTTATGCGCGAGACAGATTCAACAGATACACCTCGAGCCGCGCAGGAGACCTTGCAGCAGTGAGCTTCATCCATCAGCAGCATCTTGAAAGATTCAGACTGACTCACTTGTATATACCATCATTCCTGTACATTCTGTCCTTTCTCCTCCCACGACTCTAGTATCTCATCCCCAGCTTCATCTATCTCTATCTTGGACTATACTTAGGATGACCAGATCCTAAGTATAGGGGGGATGAGCCACCTGAGTGTGTTCTCTGTAAATCCTCCAGATCACATCGTTTCTCATACTCACTCCTTTCCTATACTTAGGCTGACCAGAGCCTAAGTATAGAGGGGACCGATGCCCGCCTTGTATATATTCATCCCTTTCACCTCTTGCCCTCATCCGCCCCATTTTCGATCTTTATCTACAATTAGGCTTCCAGAGCTTAAGTATAGGGGGGCGGAGCGACTTCTATACTTTTTGTAATTTTAGCTCTCCTACGCTTAGCCCGAGCTATGCCTTTTTAGTCGCTTTTCGTGCTCTGAGGACATAACACACGCTAAGTATAGGGGGCGGGTATATATTACATATATTCTTTACCATAGCTCATACTTTCGCGTATTTTCATGTACTTTTGTATATAGTATGCAATAATTACGGGGTGGGTAAAAATTGTTTTTTTTTTGAATTTTTGTAAAATACACTTGTATAATCTGTATAATACTCATAAAAATACTTGTATCATAGGAGGTGTACTAAGAGTTTCAAGAAAATGATGAAAATAAAGGCTTCTTATTTACTCTTGCACATCATCTCTGCATCTGAAAAGAAAAAGAGTCATGCATTTCATTAATATACTAGCATGTCATCTACCTCTCATATGCATATCTTGCATATGCAAGGTGAAAAGCTAGTGGGATCTGAACCAATTATGAGTAGATATTGAGGATGGGCTTGATTTGACCTTAATCCACCTAATTTCAGAGGAACCTTATAGGAACTGGAGATAAGATTTTTCAGGTCAAGTGACTTAATTCTTTGAGTCCGCAAGTCTATGTTCACATGTCATCTTCATTAGTCTAAGTAGAATATCTCGTGCACACGCATGATTCCTTTAGACAGTGACCTAACTTGGACAAGCACAATGCACGTAGCTCTTCATTGATGAGGTGGTGAGTAGGTAGTATCCTTTAGCTTGGAGTAGCACACGGTGGAAACATCCTTCCTCCTCTAGGGAGGGTAGTGCATCTCAACCTAGTCTGGTGGTGTTGAAGTCTGAGGACAGGACGCTGTGGGTTGCAATAATGCTTCAAAAGAGGGATAGTCTACTGGCTCAAGAGGAAAAACTCCTGATGTACATACTGTACGTTGTATATAGTTCTAAAAAAAAGCAAGAACTCCAAAAAATAGACAGGCCAAAGTAAAAGTAAAATATTGCCTGTCGGAGTATGTATATTAGCAAGAAGTCTGCAGATGGATGACTTGGCTACACTGGTCAGGCATTCCCGGACAGGTAGCTACACTGGCTACCGTCCATTCTTTTCTCTACCCCCTCCTCTTGAGCTGGTTGCACTTGAACTTAGAAGGGAATACCTCGCTCCTAGGGGAAAGAGTTACTAGACCGGGTTATTGAGTTACCTTGTTAGAGGAGGCTGGTTCTGAGCCATTTCTGATGTGGAGAGTTACATTTCACTTACACAGTACAAGTAAGAATCATAGTCATCAGAAATTTGCCGTTTGAGAATTTGTTCTGACCTGACTGTTGAGGCGTCTTGAATAGAAGACTTGTGGAACTTGAAGTCTGTTAGGTCTTAAATTCAGTTCCCAATAAGGTTCCGCCACACAATTAATCCAAAGGTCGAGTCAAGCCCCATTTTCAACTATTGTTCATGACCTTGGTATGGAACCCAAAATCATTTCACTCTTGCATTTCATTTAGTTTCTCAGGGACGAGCAAGGTTTTAAGTATAGGGGGTTGATGAATATGTGATTCATCACTCTTAAAGTTGAAAATAGAGCTTTGTTCCTCGAGTAAATAGATGCATATTTCTACTTATATTTGCATAATTAACATTCATGCATACATTGATAACATTTGCATTTTAGCATTCATATTTGCATTTAAATAAGAAGCCAAGATCACCTGAAAGATATCCACCTATAAAACAACACCTCCCTTATGATATATACACCTTTAGTTAATAATATAAGGAAGAAGGTCAGAGATCTCTTTTGTAAAACACCCAACAAAGCCCCTAGAACCCCTGGAGCTTAGAAGGCCGATAGTTCTCCTTGTACCAACTCCAAAATAGGTCTACTCACCTTCAGATGAAGACACATCCAGAGACCTTTAAAATGAGACTAATTTCATCCAATTCAGAGCTCGTAGGAAGAAGTTGGGTTTTTGGGCCTCTATGTATACTATATCTGTATATATTTGTATTACCTGTATTTTTTATTATATCTGACCTCATCTCCGTTTTTGGTCAACATGAAACTTGTAGATCTCATCGACATCTACAACTTTCATGTTTTGAGTTTTTCCAAATTTGGCCTCCTTCTCTCTCTAATCTCATTTCTCCTCGCAGCCACTCACAGTTGGCCATGTGGCGCCCTCTGATTGCGCCACGCGGCCCGCTCCCCTTAGCATCATCCGCCCGCGCTTTGGGTCGTTGGATCTTCCTCTGAACCCAACGTCCCAGCTCTTTCCACGTCCGCCTTTTTCCCTAGCCGTCTGATCTTCTCCCGTCTCTTATCCTCACCGCCGCGCACGCCTTGTCCAAAAGCTACCACGTGGCGTATTTTACGCCCTTCGATCGCGCCTTCATCCATCCATCTCAGCCGCTAATCCAGAAGCCATGTCGTAGCCCTTCGATTTCGGTCAGATCTGATCTGAACCGCCTACTGCCGCTTGCTTATAAGCTCGCCACGTGGTGCTTCGTACACCATCTGATCGAGAAACCTCAGAGTACATCCTGATCGCCCATTAGCGCCGCTCCCGCAAATCGACACGTGGCATCTTATACACCCTCAGATTGCATCACCTAAGATCTAATCGGAGCTGATCCTTAGCGCTCTCTCCTCCGCTGTTGGATCGTAAGATCCAACGGCCAAGACTTCGTCTCCTACCTCCAGACTACCTCTCTCCCACGTTCTCAGCCTCGCGCAACACTCGCCCCCTTTCTATTCTCGGCCCACTCCAGCCACCCTCTCCGACCGCCAACACCACCACGATGGAGCCCATTCTTTCTTCTACCTCGCTAGCTCCCTCAATCACAACGATGAACCCCAAATTCGCTCCACGACGTCCACGAACTTCGCCTCCCCTCCTTCCTTGTCGTCACCCTTGTCCTATAAATTAACCACCTCCAGCTACTTCCAACCCCATCCACCATTCCAGGAGATTCCCTGACACCCGGCCTTCGATTTGGTGACAACAATTCCTTGAGACGTTAAAGAAAGGACGTCTTCTCTGGCGAGATCCACGGTCATCCACGCCGTGCAGCAGCCTCCTCCGTGAATTGTACGAGCTCAGGCCTACTACCAACCTTCGAGCGACGACCAGGAGCTCAGATCTGAGCTCCATTCCCCAGGTAGCATCCTTCATCGCCCCTCCGATCTTCTTATCTGTCCGCCTCATTTTTTCTCCTAATTTATTCCACTCCTCCGTGTATCTTCACCCCTCCCGACCATCCTCCGAGCTCCGCTCGAAGTAGGAATCTTCGCGCTACATTCCGTTCACGCCGACGATACACTTCATCCTCCACCGTCACCGGCTCCGCCACCTTGGCGGAGCTCGATCACCGGTCATCCCCACTCCCCCATAGGCCTCGCCCCTCACTCAGCATAACTCCACGGACACACGCACACTTCGGCTATATCTCTAACCCTTGCAGGTGCTCTTTCCTTGACTGGCCGGAGGCTCGTCGGAGCTGCATTTGAGATCCTTTGCCACCGCGCTCCAGAACGCCTCCTCCACTCCTGAGTCCACCAGATGCTTCTCCAGCCATCCACTGATCTTCCGAGATACCTCAGACCCTCCATCGACCTTCACTGACGACGGGAGGGTAGGGCAGAGCTAGCCCAGCATCGTCGGAGCCCAGCCTCCCCCGCCGTAGGAGGCGGAGGACCGTTGGGCACGAAGACCATCCACCGTACGATCCTCTTGATCGAACGGCTACCAGCCATCCATGTCGACGAGCACCATAGCCCCAGAAGGCCGTGGATTCACATTGATCCAGCGGCACACGATTAGCCATGTCGCCCTCTCCCTCGCGCTTCAGACACCGTTGGATCATCCTCGATCTGACGGACGCTGATCTTCACCAGATTGCACGGTCCAGAGCACGCCACGTTGCCCGGTCTGAGCCTCCTCCCCGACCTCTAGGCTCGGATCCCCGAAGCTAGCCGAGCTGTCTTCCGAGCCAACGCCCGAGCCTCCAGAGTCACCCGAGCCTCGCCCAAGCCTCCAAAGTTCTCCGAGCCGCAGGACCCCACATGATCTGCACG
Source organism: Ottelia alismoides (assembly GCA_037367405.1). NCBI lineage: Eukaryota > Viridiplantae > Streptophyta > Magnoliopsida > Alismatales > Hydrocharitaceae > Ottelia > Ottelia alismoides. The sequence goes on along the minus strand of JAZKJV010009067.1, from coordinate 153,162 downwards.
TGCGTCTTAGGTCAATTGCATCGAGGCCCCTGAAGGTTTTCCATATTGCACTTCAGTCCCTGCCAAGCGAACACCACGTGAGGAGCACATGATCCGTGGAGAAATTGCATCCACCTCCCTGCATTATAGGTAATTGCATAATAGCCCTTGTCAGCATGTTTTATTTTCAACAATTTAAACTTCTGTAATTACATTTATACCCTTGTCTTGCACGCATATTTAGGCATGCATATTAATTCATTTTTCAAATTAAAAATTGCACTGTAAAGTTTATGTTGTCCTCTTCATTATGAGACAATTGGCATATTTTTGTAATATCAGTAGAATTTTCTATTAATTTAGTGGCTCATTTTGCTATATTTTGCCCAATTTCACCCCTTAATTAATAGTAATTTTTCTGTGACTCCAAAAATTCTCAAAAAATCACATTAGATTCAGGACAATTAAGTTCACACTGTGACCAAAAATCATCTCATTTGCACGCATCTCGAGGCCTAAATAAATCATTTATTGATTTGATTAATTGATTTTTCATAGGTCCATTTCACATGAAAATTTGTGTTCATTAATTTTCCTGGATTCTTCACACTTAGATCTATCTTGGATACTTTTGCTATCTGGAAATAGTGTGATTTGGTATTTATTAAAATTAAATTAGTCAAAATCACCTTGCATTCATTTTAATTCATAGTTAATTAATTTAGTATCAGAAAATTCCAATAAAATTAGGGTAGCTTAATTTAATCATATTTCATCATCTGGCCAAGTTTCATAATTTTTAGAATTGATTTGACCATCTTTCTGATTTAACTTATAATTTGGCCTGTATTTGCATGTGTCTTGCATAAAAAACCGAAAAAGACCAAAAAAATATTTCCTCTGAAAATCAAAGCTTGAAAATTTGCTTCGAATCTACCCAAGGAGACAGTTGCCTCCCTGAGTTCGACCTTGGACTTCCACCAAGTAAAAAAATTGCCGCTCGAGATTAACTTGAATATAATTGAAAGTGATTTTTGATATGCTCTCATTATCGACTGCAACGAACATTAGTAATTAATTTGAACATTAATTTGCTCGAATTAACAAGGGTAGTGGGAGCAAGCTATCACTGGTCGGATCCGATTTTTATTTTTTTTAAATTAGTTACATAAAACCAGCCGAACCGACTGGGTCGGGGCCGATTCCCCGATCCAACCGGTTCGACCGATCAATCCATTCCTGTCTTTTAAATCATGATTTGAAGGTGGTTGAAAATATTATTACAAAGATAATGTGGGATCCAGGGAAATGATTCCAATTCAAGAATGCCTGGATATATATGAGGGTAACCTAGAAGAATTTCTATCATTGGACAAGTTCAAGGGGATGTTTTCAAAGTAATAAACTATTGTTGGTGGATATTCTTTTTAAATTGTAAGCAGGGTCGTGACTCTCATTTGATAGATACAAGGGGATTTAACAAGTTCCACTTGATTGATTTATGTTTTGAGAAGAGTATAATTCCAATCAATATCCATTATAGAAGATCAAATCATCTATAATGGAGGACTAATTGAGAGAAAATATGGTAATCCTAATAGAAGTGGACACATAAGATGGATGATGTAAAAAGAAAGAACTACCAATAGAAACAAACAAAAAAAGAGTACCACTAATCAACCAATATATAAAACACCCATAAATGATGTGTAATCTTTCCAAGACGAACTTAGGATAATTGATTATATACGTTAAAATAAAAGAATTTTTACCCACCATACCTTATAATCTTTTTAAATTACCTCTACGACATTTGAAACATCGATATTCCTCCCTCAACCCCCTCAACACCGTAAACTACGAACCCCTTACCCTACTGACCTTGTCGTTAACCCCCATCCATTTACCTGTAAAACTAACCGGATTCCGTTATGTTCTTTTACATTTACCCATTTTATCTATCAAATTTAAATTCAATGCCATTCTCCCTCTCCCTTCACACCGTAAACTACGAACCCTTACCCTACAGACCTTGTGGTTAACCCCCGTCCATTTACCTGTTGAAACTAACTGGATTCCGTTATGTTCTTTTACATTTACCCATTTTATCTATCAAATTTACATTCAATGCCATTCTCCATCTCCCTCCTCCTTATCTCCGTTTCCCACCCCCCTCGCCCTCGGCCCTCGTCCCCTGCGCCCCTCGCCCTCCCGCCCTTCGCCCCTGCCCCTCGGCCCCTCGGGCCCCTTGCCCCCTGCACTCCCGCCCTCTGCCCTTGGCCCTCCCTGCCCTCTGCCCCTTGCCCTCCTGCCTTCCGCCCCTCTCCCCTGCGTCCCTCTCCCCTTGCGCTCCTCGCCCTCCCGTTGTTGAGCTCCTTCGTCTCCACATACCAGAACAAATGCTTGGACAGAGAGCCCAAAGCTAAAGGCAGAGATCCTGAAAGGTGGTTATTTGCTCATGGAGACTACCCATGTCACAGATTGCAGGAGGTACCTCGTCGGAGACGAGATTCCGCGAGAGGTCCATGACCACCAGTGGAGACTTTCTACCAAGATCGAGGGCCACCATACCATCGTTCCCAACGTATTGAAGATGGAGGGCCACCGTGGGTCGTGACGACGACCTCCCCTCTATATGCGAAAGAGTGAAGAAGGAAGGAGAGAGTACTGCTTTGTCCAGCAAGAATGAAGAAGGAAGGAGAGAGAGTGGAAGAGGAACGAGGGGGAGAGAAGAAGAAAGGGGGAGAGTGGAAGAAAACCTACTATTGGATTTGCTAGGGTTAGATTAACTCAACTTAAATCCAAGCTAGTTAACTCAAAAAGTCTCAAATTAACGATAGGATCTACAGGGTAAGATGGAGAAAGTTTACGAGGTCGAGGGAGGAATATCGATGTTTCAAAGATCATAAAGGTAATTTAAAAAGATTATAGAGTCTACAGGTAAAAATTCCTAAAATAAAACAACATAGCATTTGCTTTATTTGGCAACATGTATCTCACCAGCAAATGGAAATGCCATAATTTGATCCATTGTTGGTACTTGTTAACTACCATAGACAATCCATTCTAGTGAGTCGTATCCTTTTATTTTGATGACGTCTCTAAAAAGCTTTGACTAGTTATTTCGATCATGGTGTGCTTGCGTGAGAGGTTTCTCACGCACTAAATAACTACTCACATATTTGTTACCTTTTCATGCCATCGCCATAGATGTTCCATCAAGAGGAGAATTGAAACATGTCTTTTGCTACTCTTAATTATATGAATTATGTTGTTGTAGTAGGTGATAAGAGTGTGTAATCAAAGGCCACACGCAAAAAGAATATGCTATCAAAAGATGGATCTGTACCGCAACAAGTGACGGTCGCTTACCGCCTCGCCTGGACAAGCAACCCATCCTGTCTACGCATATGCGACGGTCGTATGACCGTCTCTTCTACCTGTGTCCCATATGTCTGGATGGGACAAGAACAAAACCCATCCATCTTGAAGCTCGGATGGGACAATCATCATCATCTCGTCTGGTGTTTCCCAGAATGATGGAAGAAAAATAGTATGTGACGGTCACACCTGTCCCATCTATGTTTGTATAGGTGAAACAATCACGACCTGCCCATACAAGTGCTTAGATGAGATGCTCGTGACCGTCTCATATCTTCCTAGTTAAGACGGTCACCATCATGGATGAATCTCCATTTCATCACCTTTATTCTTTCACTTTAGCCTTAAATCCCTAGTTAAATGCATGTATATAACATTATTTTGTATGAAATAACAGTCAATTATTGATCTATAAATATTGTATAAACATTGTAATAATGCTAAAATAAAAGAATAAATAAAAAATAGAAAAAGAGGGAAGCATCAAAGACACTGAGTGATCCTATACCCTGAGACCTATTCATCATGATGACTTGGTCGACAAAGAATAAAGTAGGAGGAGATAAGGCCAATAAATTCACTAAAAACCCTAATTTTAATTCTTCAATAAATACATTTTGAGATCCATTTCATTTTTCTTTTTTTACATCTCAAATCAATAAACTTTGAAAATAAAAGTTGTACATAAAGATATAAAGAAAATAGAAAATTTATTTCACTAAAAAATAATGCACAGTGTGCCCGGACACACGGAATAAAAGCCGTAAAGAAAACTTCACAGACCTATATCTTCTCCATACAAACTCCAAATTCATCAAATCACTTTATTGCTCATGAAAATTAAATTATCTATTTAATGAAGATGATTTCATTCAATTTTGAAGTTAAGATGCAGAAGTTGGCTTTTGGGCCCTCATTGTGCAATATACCTGTATAAACTAATCGATATAGTTATTCCTTATAAATTTTAAATTCCTTATATTTTTATAAATTTGTAAATATTATTTAAAATACATGTACAAAATAAAACTAAAATTTAACCATAAAAAATAAATATAATAAATAATATAGTTTAATATATATAAAGAAAACTCATTATATAATTATATATTACATATACTCAAGTAAATGAATTACTTTAGAAAATAAAATAAAAATACGTACATATGTATTTAAATAACTTATAAATATATAAATTATGTATATAAATAAGAAAATCTAAAATATAACTTAAAAATAAAAAACCTAATATATATGTTAATATACCTATATAATACATTTAAAAAGTAACATACAATAAATTAACTTGTAAAATAAAATAAAAACCACAATAAAAAACTACATAAAATAAAAAATAATCTTCATGGTTTGATAAAAAAATAATAAAATAATTTATTAATTTAAATTATTTTATAAGGGGATTTCTCTCTATTTTGTTGTCATATGGTTCACGTATCCCAATTAGGGGTCAGTCCTGGTTAACCCGCTAGCCAACTGGCCCCCTACTCCTATAGCTGTTTCAGACTCACTATCTTCTTTTCTTCCTTGATTTTCCCCGTTCATACCTTGCATTTTATGGGGATGATTCTTTCATCGATGTTGCTCTCGGTTAATGTTCTTTTACACCATCATTTTTCCTTGATCCATGCATCACTGAATCGATCTGAGCCCTCAGTCAAGAATCCCCTGTACATATTCCCTAGACGAGCCCCATTTAAAATTTTGATCCTTCTTCGGCCCTTGAACCCTCAGATGCTTAGCTATACTTGTTGAGCTCGATGACAGGGAGCTCCTCATCGATTTGCAATACGTGAGAGGAGCAAGAAAGGTGATACAAGCCCTTGCAGGAGACCTCCTAGCAGAACTACTGTGCTCCTTGCCCTCAAGCAAGTGAGCTCCATTTTTTCTTGCTTTTTCCGTTCTTAGACCTAGCAGTAGCCTAGTTTAGGTTTTAGTTTTGCTTTCCATTTGGTATTTTGTAAAAATCCAAACTGTAGTTCACTGTAGCGTCTGCTCCGACCATTGTTTCTTGCCGTCTCCAACTTCATTTCGACCCACTGACCACCCATCTCCATATCCTCTCTTTTCTTCATCTTCTGAGCCACCCAGACCACCTTGATCTCCTCCAGATTGAGCAATATGTGGTCCTCCTCTACCGTTCCTCGGAGCACATCTGCTACACTTCATCTTCACTCATTCTTGCACCAAACCATCCCTAGAACCCTCCTATTTCTTGTACAATATTAATTCTGCGGGGTCTGGCACCTGAGGGACCCGATCCGAAACTAAGTCAAGGCATCCCGACAACTCTAGCTTCCCAAGCTCTCTAGGACCGCTGGTATTACAACCTCCATTTGATGAAAGTGTTCATCATTGTCAGATCGAGTCTGTTCTTCCACAAACCGTCATTGGCCACCTAGGAGGCAATGTATGGCAAGTGAAGCATCCTATACCGTTGATCATTACGTGAGGGGCCCCCACACCTTTTGTACTTTATTTTTAGTGGAAAAACTTCTATTTACAATTCAAAATATTTTTGTAATATTTACACTTCGACCCCACATTTATTTTATTCGCATTCAGGTCAAGTTCACGTCATCTCACTTGCGTATACACGTGAGGGGGAAAGACATTTTGCAAGGACCCCCATGCGGGCTTGTGTTATTATTTAGTCCAAGAACTTTTTATTTCAATGTTATATTTTTGGGAAAAAATGCAAGTAGGCCTTGTAACTTTTTAGGTATTATAAATATAGCTTATATTCTGATTCGACCTGCCTCCCAGTTGATCATGCAGTGGAGTACCGTTGGAAACCAACCACCTGTGCAGAACATCTTCATCTGCATCATCATCATGCATCTTGAAAATGCACGCAAGATCGATGGGGTCTGTGTAGTCCTCTTTGTCTTGCCTCTCCCATGCATGTTTCATCTTCAATGTCAAGTTATAGTACACAAAGACAAGATCATGGGCCTCTATTCTCCCAACTTGTTCTGTTTCTTCGAATTGATCAAGTTGAATGTGCTCCAGTTTCTTTCATGCCACAGACAAATGTGTTTTGGGACAATACTTTCACTGCCACTTACCGTAGGTTGGGAGCTTCCATTACGTACGGTAACCACCATTCTGCTACAGAAAATCCAAAAGGAGATAAATCAATGATAGTCAATTAACTATACATCACAATCAATGGACTTCTTTGTCTTAGTCCTTACCAGGAAGAGTACCGTGCCGTCCATTAACCATGGTAATTATGCCAAAAAACTCAAGGCATCCATAAAGTACTCGATCTGCATATTGTTTAATGTCACCAAATGTTACATAATATTCTTAGTGAATATTTTGTTACTCATTTATGCACAAATACAAATTACCTCATTCATGCATGATGTTTGTGTCTCTCGTCCTTGACGAGCTTTATAAGTTGGACACAAACATGGAGAATTCTGAAATTTTAATCCATCCAAAGTGCTAAAAAATGGAAAAAAATATATTTATCAAAATACTACATACCAACCTTGTGAAGAGGATGTCAGAGCATCTTGGATCATCGTTCGTCTATGATCTCCAACTATGCTTTGAATCCTCTCCCAACTGCTTCTCCGACCTTCTCTCCGATGCAGTGCATTGGCTCATATATCACTCCCATGTAGGGCTTCTTATCGTTGTCTACCATCCATAATGTAGAAACAACTGGATAAATTTATCTTCGTGACCTGAGTCACATCATCCAAGAAGTGAGATCGTCAATGATTGACTCCACTTTCCGTCCTTGTTCGGTCTGATCTTCAGATATCTTGAACCATTCACTTTGGAAACGCATGGTCTTCAAACCTATCTTGTATTGTTTGAGGCTTTGCAACTTCATAAAATTGATTGCAAAGCATGTGCTGCCAGGCCTTTCCAGCTCGCCATTGCACGTCCGTCTCATCAAAACCAGCACTTTAGAATGGTTGTAAATGAAGGTGGCGATCGTCCGTGCTTGATCCACAACCTTGGAGACGAGCTTTCTTTTACTGAAGTCCTTTAGAATTAAATATATACAATGTGCAACACACGGTGTCCTGCTAGGCCTCATTATTGTTTCACCTGCTTTCTCGATGTTGCTACCATTGTCCATGACAATCTAGACAATGTTCTCTTTCTCGACATCCTTGATGACGTCCTTCATCAACTTCAACAGGTACTTATGGTCCTTCACATGTTCAGATGCATCGACACATTTCAAAAAAATGATCTTTCCATCATAGTACATGAGGAAGGTGATGATATGCTTACTCATGTAGCTCGTCTAGCCATTATATGTTAACGTCATCTCGCGCTCCGGCCATCTCCTCCTCAGCTTGGAGATGTACTCATTCATATCCTCCTTCTCCCGCCCAAGATACTTGTTCATTATTTCCTTGGATGTAGGAGCCTTCACTCCCATTCCCACTGTGGCGATCTCCTCAATGGCGTGCTACCAAAAAGGTCCACTAGCGACGTGGGTTGGAATGCTCTCGAAAAAGAACTTGTTTATGGATTTACCTACTCTTTCTCATGCATTGGTGAACATCCCTTTCACCATCTTTTACCTCAAATCTTTGCTTGGCTTGTACTGCATGGACTCGCTCCTCATCAAGGAGGATTCCTGTCCCTTTCCCTTATGTTTTTTGATGTGTGGTTGTACTGGTGTGCCTCCAGAACCACTCCCATTGCCACAAATACCATGGAAGCCACCACATGCACTATCGAGATCCCCCTCTCAAACTCCTCCTCGTAGACTCTTTTGTGGATTTTTTGTATGGCCTATCAACAGACTAAATGTTATGGGGGTAGACAAAGTGGTCATCATCTGAATCAGAGAAGACATTGAACTCCTTCTGGAACATGAATTGTTTGAAATGTTCATCCCTTCTAGTCCTCTCCACATCCTTATCCTTCTTCCCCTCCAAGTTGTCCTTCACCAACTCCCTCACATCTCTTCGACAACGAGCGCATTTGGCAACATTCTTGTTGTTATCAAGAAAGTGGTGCTTCAGTCTCATAATCTCCCTCCTCCCAATTGCATTGTGGTTTTGATTTGTTGCCATATGGATCAGTAGCATACATCCAACCAATCTCTCCATTGTTCAACCGATGACTAGAGCCATCAGATTACGAACCCAAGACAGAGTGCGAACCCATGATGTTGATTATTGAAGCCTGAAATCTGCAAAGAAATTATACAACAAACATTAGTGAGATATCACTATATGAGAAGAGGAGAATAATGAATTATTTGCTAATTATTTTTTGTTTTAATGATTGTATTTAATTAAACACTACTTTGTAGTTAACATAAATCACCATAGAATCTTGTTTTCTATGTCTAGAATATGAGATTTGACTTTATTCTTTCATAACTAAACTTAATTCCACAGCATAGCTCAAAACCCCAGATTAGTTCCCCAAATATTTCACTATATTATCGATCTAATTTTTAATTCACAGATTTAACTAAATACTATTTTTTAGTTAATATAAATCACCATCGAATTTTTTTTCTATGTCTTGAACATGCGATCCGATTTTATTCTTTTATAAGTAAACTTAATTTCACAACATAACTCAAAAACCCCAAATTAGTTCCCCAAATATCTCATTGTGTTATAGATATACTTTTAATTAATGTATTTAATTAAATACTAATTTTTAGTTAACATAAATCACAATAGAATCTTGTTTTCTATGTCTAGAACATGACATCTGACTTTATTCTTTCATAACTAAGCTTCATTTCACAACATAATTCAAAAACCCCAAACTATTTCCCCAAATATCTCACTATATTATAGATATAATTTTAATTCCTGAATTTAATTAAATACTAATTTTTAGTTAACATAAATCACCATATAATCTTGTTTTCTATGTCTAAAACATGGGATCTGACTTTATTCTTTCATATCTAAACTTCATTTCACAACATAATTAAAAACCCCAAATTAGTTCCCAAAATATCTCACTATATTATAGATCTAAATTTTAATTCATAGATTAATTAATTAATAATGTTTAGTTAACATAATCCACTGTAAAACCTTATTTTCTATGTCTAAAACATGAGAACCAACTTTATTCTTCTCTAAATTAACTCGATTTCACATCATAACATAGAAATCCCAAATTAGTTCCCCAAATATCTTACTAAATACATCAATTCTTTCCAGAAAAAAACTAGAATATGCAATAGTAAACAACTACGAACAAAAGATCTAACAAATTTCACAATTTCTACTAAAATCAGACTAGATCTAGATGCTACCTACCCCAAGAAAGTTAAACGTGAGGTTTAAAGAAGAGGTTTGATGAAGAATGAGGCAAAATGGTGATATGGAGTAATATACACCCATATGTGCTCGATATCCATGCATTTACACATTAGAAGATTCCTTTTGTCGGTAATTGTTGAGGAGGATTTTTCATGGGTCTAAAATATGTGTCACATAGGGCGGAGACACAGTTGTTGTGGCGACCCGCAAGAAACCTAACTTCAGACAACAATTAAACCACAATCAAGATCAAGTAATGAAAATAAATGCGGAGTTAAAATTTATTACAACTCTACAATAGATGTGTATAGTGTAAGTAGTGTAGAGTGTCACAGGGAGCACAAAGGATAGATCAGACAAAGAATGCAAAAATGTGATTGTGAGATGATTTGTCCATATTCCCTTTTCATGGGTTTTTAATTTTTTAATATTTTTATACTATTTTTGTTTTATATTTTTATATTGGGATATTTACACCCATAACCCTGAGTAATTCCATAATTACCCCAGGTACCCAAGATAATAATGAATTACGCTCATGACCATGAATAGTCCTTAATTCTTACCTTCATAACCCCGGGTTAATTGCCACTGAATTTTCCGTCAACTATGACGGTATCTGTTAAGAATTTTATATTTTTACACCTAAATTTCTCTTTATTTGTGAATGAGTCATCCCCTTCTTCCCCAACCTCAGACATTGACATGCCAGCTCGAACCCTCCCCCTCACTGTGCCTCCGGCGCCCTGCGTGCGAGCTCCAGGCTCTCCCGCCCGTTGCTGCCCCTCCGAGCTCCAGGCTCTCCCGCACGTGGAGCCACCCCTCCCGCCCCCGGGTTGTCAGCCCCCTCCCCCGGTTCCTCCTGGAAGTCCTCCCCCACACTGGCCGAGAAGCTTCCCCGGCTCCGCGGAAGCCCCCCCGCACAGCCCTTCTCTGCCCCACCACCCTCCCTCCCTGCAGAAGCCCCCCTCCCCTCCCGCACAGCCCTGCTCTGCCCCGAGGTCGCCCACCCATCCTCCGCCGCCTGGGAATCTTGCGCAGCCCAACCCAAATCCCGACAAGCCCCAGCCACCCCCCCTTCCTCTCCGCAGAAGTCCCCCCGCACATCCCTTCTCCGCCCCGCCACCCTCCCTCCCGGTGGAAGCCCCCCCCGCATAGCCCTGCTCCACCCCGAAGTCATCCACCCATCCTCCGTTGCCTGGGAATCCCGCGTAGCCCAACCCAAATCCCGACAAGCCCCAGCCAACCCCTCTTCCTCTTCGCGGAAGCCCCCTCTCACAGCCCTGCTTGCTCCGCCCCGCCACTCTCCCTCCCCGCAGAAGCACCCCCCCACAGCCGTGCTCTGCCTCGCTACCTTCCTTCCCCGTGGAAGCCCCCCTCCCTCCCGCACAGCCCTGCTCCGCCCCGAGGTCGCCCACCCATCCTCCGCCGCCTGGGAATCCTGCGCAGCTCAACCCAAATCCCGACAAGCCCCAACCACACCCCCACCCAGAACCTTGCCCCGCCCAAAGCCATCACCCCTCTCCCCAGCCCCACCCAAAGCCCCCTCCCCCGTGGTCGGAGTAGACCCCGCCGAAAGCCCGTGCCTCCGCCTGCTGCAAGTGCCAGCCCACTTCCACTCGTTCTTTTTTTTATTTTTATTTTCGGTTAATCTCAGCCGTTAACTCGCACATTGGTTAGATTAATGAAGTAAACTAACAGAGGGCTATGGGAGTAAAACGGAGCAATTATTCGAGGTTTGTGGTGTAAGTCGTGATTATCTTGGGTACCTGGGGTAATTATGGAATTACTCAGGGTTATGGGTGTAAATATCCCTTTTATATTTTGATTCTTAATACTTTATTTATATATATATATTTTATATTTCTACATTTTTTATATTTTCTTTTTCTTTTTATAAAAGAGATATAATATATAAAGTTATATATACAATATATGATATTATAGATATAAATGCTAATGAAAATAACAAAAACAAGAGAAATAAATTTTTTGTGATTTCAAATATTTTTGTGATTTTTAGGAATTTTTGATATTTTTAAAGTAAAAATACCCCAAGTCAGGTTTTAATTAAATAGGTGAGATTAAAATGGAGATAAAAAATAGAAAAGAATCAAAATTTCTCCAAACTAATTTTAATATATAAATAATCATATAGAGAAATATAAAATAGAAAACAAAATTTTTGAAAGTTTTGAGAATTTCATATATTTTTATAAGGGTTTTTAAGGTTTTCAATTTTTAGGTATTTTCTTTTGTAATTTTTAGGGATTTTTCATCTGGAGTTGTAAAATAAATAATATATAATGCATTTTTTTGCAAATTTTTAAAAACCTTTTTTATTTTTATGGATTTTCTAATGTAGATAGGGATAAAAGGGCTATTTTTTACTTTTATAAATAACAAAAGTCCTAAAATTGCAAAAAAAATAATGGCGTGAAAGTGTGTGTAATCAGGAGTGAAAAGCTTTTTCTGAGATTTTTTCGAGAAAAATAGTTATTTAAAATAAATACAAGAAAAAAGAGAAAGTACATTAATAGTAGGGGTATTTTTGTAAATAAAAATAAGTCCAGGAGCCTCACTGTAATTTTCAAAAAAAATAAACTTAATTAAAAAGTTCCGGGCCTAGACGAAATACAAAAACTATCATGGGCACGCCTACAAAATGTCCCCTCACGTGGGGACGTCACATGAGGTGACATGGCGCGGACTGATTGGCAAATTCCAAAAGGTAAGGGGGGTTTATGCAAGTATTACAAAAATAACTCAATAGCGGAGGAATGTTTGAAGTTCAAATTTTAAATACAAAATATGGCAAGGTTAGAGTTGAAAAATACCCACATCTATGACAGGAACTAATAGACGTGATCAACTCACTTATCCATATGTCAAGCCCAGAGCGCCCGATATTGCTTCGTGGATGAATGCTTCTGATTAGATATTCATGGAAGATCGGCGGTGTCGATGTAACATCATCGAACGACCGCGATCAAAACTGGATCGCGCTCTTGATCCAACGGCAGAGAGGCACATTGGATGAATATGGTGGAATAGTAGCGGGGCGAACTTCCTCCAGCGGTACAGGGCCTCTTCGATGTGATTTGCTGCTCCAAAGTACCCAGAAAGTCTCCTGCGGTGGTCTAATGTCTGGTGGTGTCAAAAGGGATCGGTGCTCGTCGGAGCTCTCCTATGACGTCGATGTCGAGGAGGAGCTCCAGGAAGCTCCTATGAGGTGCAAAATTGCCTCAAAGCGATGCTTTTTCTCCAGGAGCTGCCGAAGGTGTTAAGAGGGTCGATTGCCAACTTCCTCAACCCTCCAGCATACGAGGGGGGTAAAAGGTGGAGTGGGCGTAAGTGCTCCGACGGCTGAAGGTGATGGAGCACCCAAATCCAGATCCACAATGGATATGTGGTCTAGAGGTGCGTGGGATGCACAAGAAATGAAGGGGAAGAAGAGGAGTATGGTTGGCGATGTCAGAGAACAATCAGGTATGTAGTGGTGGAGTTGCCGGAGGCTAGCTTCGGCGAACTACGGGGCATCAATCTATGACTAATGTGAGCAGTTAAGTGTTAATCTAAGGCTAGAAATCTGCAGGTATTAAAATGAAATGAGAAAATAGTACAAGTGACCTCAAGTGGTGCTAGGTTGTGAGATATAACCTCACGATGATGGAGGCTGTCGGAGATGGTGGAGACGACTTTGGACCCTATCGGACCTCGCTTGAAGTGGCTGGAGAGGGCCCTGTTACCACCCTCAATCCTGAGCACACGGAGGAGGCGAGGCTCGATCAAAAGGAGGTTCAAAACTCGAATTGAAGGTGGATAAGGGGTTTTGAACAATGTGATGAAGTGGAGAGAAGATCGAGATGCAACGCTCGACTCAGTGATCCACAACTCGAGGAGTCGAGCTACCGTGAATCACCAAGGATCGAGGCCAAAAAGTCTTCAAGGGCTCTACGCGAGAAGGTGAAAGAATCAAGGAAAAAACCAGGTCTGACAGGATGAGAGACTTGGCCAGAGTATTGTCCGAGGTCAAAGGGCAGAGGAAGCTGGTTGGTCCACGTGGACCAATCCAAAAAACCTTGCTAAAATTAAATAAAAAATCGATAAAAAATAATAAATGATTTTATTAATTTTAAGTTACAAAATAAAAAGGTTTATTATTTTATAAAGTCATTTATTACATTTTTTATTGATTTATTTCGTGCTTTTTAATTACAAGTTACTTTTTAGGGCATAAATATATGTATATTTATCTATGTTTTTTAGCCTTTCATTTTTATTTTGTATATTTAATTTTATTATTTTACTCTAATATTTTATAAAATTATAAGTTATTTTTTATACTTAAATATATTTTAGTATATTTTTTTGATATATTATATACACTTAGTTAAATAGATATATTAATTGTATAGGTATAATTATAGGTATTCATCTATGCATTCTATATACATATTTTATTTTAATATTTTATTTATTATTTTTATTCTAGTTTAAATATGTACATATATTATAAATAATATTTACAAAATTATTAAAAATAATAAATAATAAATAAAACTATTATTTTAATCGGGTATACTATACAATATGGGTCCAAACCCTAACTTTCACATCTCAACTCCAAAAAATATGAAACCACCTTCATTAAATAGCTTATTAAAAGTTATATACAATTAAAGGTGATCTTTATATATTTTAAGTTTTTATTTGAGAGATATTGGTTTAGAATTTGGGATTTTAGAATCTTATTCAGAGTATATCTTTTTCTCTATATAATATTTTTGTATGAAATCAATTTTTCATTTCTCTATATTTTATTATCTAAAACTTTCATGTTCAAAGTTTCTTTGTTTGAGGAATTCAAAGTAGAAAATAAAATATGTCCCAAAAATGAATAATAAATGAATTAATAAATGGAAATTTTTATTGTATTTTGGCCCATATCCCCCCTACTTTATTACTTGTCAACCTAATCATCAAGATGCCTAGGTATCGAGGATTAGGGTCATAAAATATCTTCAATATTTTATTATTTTTCTTTTCTTTTCTTTATTCTATAATTTTAGCATTAAAAACAATATTTTATACACAACTTACACTACAAAATGGTGAATGTTAATTTATGTAGATAAGAGGTATTTTCATGAATTTACTAGGGTTTTTAAGGCCAAAATAATAGAATAAAGGTGATGAAATGGAGATTCATCAACAATATATCACCAACATGCGATATATCAACGATATTTTGACGAAACTCGATAAATAGTTATAAGGGCCCATATCAATATGTTGTAGTCACCGATATCGATATATCAACGATATATCACGGATATATCATGATATTGCCTTCTATGCCAGTAACAACCTCCCCCGTACTAGCACAGTCATAGGTCACACCAATCGAATCGTCTGAGACCATGTCAGTCAACCTGACCCTTGATTGTTTGTCCTAGTTCATCAAGAACGTGTCTAAGATGAGCCAGAAGAAAGATGACCTTACAAGCACCAAAACTGTCATTCTAGCTCAGGTCGAAGCTAATCCGAACAACTTCCATTGCAAGTAGAAGGTAGTCTGCAGTGCCCCACCCAATTCAGGTGAAAATAACATTTCTTTATCTATTGTTGTAACTCTCAGTAGCGGTAGGACACTCTAGGTGACTACGACAATGAAGGAGAAGCAGAAAGTGATTGATGGCAACTCATCAACCATGCCATCATACAAGGCCCAAGAACTTTTTGATGATGCAACACCAGTCACAAAAACACACAAAAATGAAGAAAATAAGAAAACCCAAAAAGAAAGGAGCAACCAAGGCGTAGCCGTGCCAGCAATGGAGAAGCCAATAACAACAACTAAACTAGAGCTAACCGATAGCGTCGATCCTGCAGTACCTTTTAGTCCACAAGATGTAGATGATTTTATGTCTTTTTTCCATCTACATGTAAACAAAGATATGGACACAAATTTACATGATACAATTTTTCCTATTGTACATATTTCTTTTCCTTATGTAAATAAATAAAAAATAGTAAAAAATTAAGAAGTGATTTATCCAATTTTGGCATTGTGGAAATATTGAAAAAAAATGCTTGAACTGGCATTGCTCAAGGCCATGGAGTATATGCTTGTTGTTAAGAAAGGATTGAAAAAAGCGTACAACGAAGCGTCAACCTCGCAAAAACAGACACTGAAAATCAGAGAAGCACATTCTCACCATGGCCATAATATTTGCCATTAACAATCTCCTGAATAAAAAGAAAGACAAGGGAGCTCCTCTGGTCAGTTTCATGATCTTCTACTAAGAGTTCAAGCGCACATTGCTCGACAATGCACCATCCACCAGTTTATTGCCTTCGTCCCTACTCATAGAATTTGGGTTGGGGGTGCTCAAGCCAACAAATATGATTATGTAATTCACAGCTAGATCAATCAAGTAACCCAAGGGCATGTTGGAGGATGTGATCGTCACTGTTCAAGGGATGCAATTCCATATTGACTTCATTATCCTAGACATGGACAACTCTACACCTTTGCTCCACACCCTGATTATTCTTAGTCTGTTGTTCCTTCGAACAGTCGAAGCAGTAGTGGATGATGACACTAGAGAGATCACATTCCACTCTAGCAGTGACAAAGTTCATATAGAGATAGTTCCATAGCCAAAACCTGTCAAAGTGGTACATGTCATGCGGGAGCTCGACCCATATGGACAAGAAAACTATAACTTTTAGCTGATATCAGAGACCCAAATTTGTTCTTAGACGACACATGAATTCCTCTCCTCACAAGAAGGCTTGGATAGTGCAGTCAGATTCACCGATATCTTTGACGGTGAGATTTTTGTTGATGGTTGCCCTGAAATAATTGATACACTCGTCTGAGCATGAAGAATTATTTATTGATTTATGTGATGTTTTGAGTTCAAAGTTTGAAAGTTCAGTGGTTGACATTAGATAGATGAAAAATCTGAAACCTGTTACAGTTGCTAAAGTTATCACTAAATTGACTCCGATCCCACCAGAGATCAAAACTCTATTTTCTAACATGAAATATGCCTTCATTGCAGGTGAACGGGATATGCATCTGGTCATTATAAGTTCCCATCTAATCGAATAACAAGAGTCTCATCTGTTTGAGTTTCTTGAAAGAAACCATAAGGAGATAGGATGGAACATTACAGATCTCCATAGGATAAATCCGTCACTTTGCTTGCATCACATCTACCTTGAAGAAGACAACAATCCCTCTCAAGAATTCCAATACAGACTAAACCCTAATATCCGAGAGGTTATCATGAAAGAAATTACAAAATGGTGTGATTCATGATTCATTTATCACATCTCCGACTCCAAATGGGTGAGTCCTTTGCACGTGGTGACAAAGAAGTTTGGGATCACTATTGTGACAAATGACAAAGAAGAGGAGATTCTGACCAGAGTACCGACTTCATGATATGTCTGTGTGGGCTACATATGCCTAAATCTTGAAACCAAGAAGGACCACTTACCATTGTCGTTCATCGACCAGATAGACGAAATACTGGCCATGAAGGAATATTTCTACTTCTTGAATGGTTACTATGGGTACAATCAAGCTGCCATTGCATATCAAGATCAAGATAAAACTACCTTCACCTGTCCATTTAGGACTTACGCCTTTAGAAGAATGCCCTTTGGAAAGTACAATGCACCCATTACATTCCAAAGGTGCATGCTAGCAATTTTTGCAGACATGGTTGGTAGTTTCCTTGAAGTATTCATGAACTATCTTTCGTTCTATGGGGACATCTTTGATCAATGCTTGGGATAGTTAGACCAAGTTTTGAAGATGTGTTACGAGGTGAATCTTGTGCTCTCATTGGGGAAGACTCACTTTATAGTGACTGAAGGCAATGTATTGTGTCACGTTATCTCCAAGCATGGCTTGGAGGTTGATCCAGCCAAGGTGGAAGTGATTTCTAAACTCGAGCCACAAGGTTGTAGTGTACACATATCACTCTACTGTCAGGTACCTCCAAAGCAAGAAGGATGCCAAGCCTCATCTGATCCGATGGATCCTTCTACTCTAGGAATTTGATCTAGAAATTCGAGATAAATCTCAAGTAAAAAATATGGTGGCACACCATCTTTCCAGAATAGTGGATATTGAGAATCGCGGGCAGAATGTCAATCCAATCACAGACTTTTCCAGATGAGGTAATTTTATTAGTCTTCTCGCTCTCCTGGTATGTTGATATCATTAATTATCATGTCTCCAAGAAGACTTCGCCTTATTGGTTGAAGATCAAAGTTGATAAATTCTTTTCAGACATCCATTTCGACTAGTGGGAGGATTCTCATTTATTCCGTAAGAGAGCAAATTGCACACGGAGGAAGTGTATATCTTAGGAGGAGATTACAGGTGTTATAGGACATTGTCACAAACTCGAAGTAGATGAACACCATTATGGAATGAGAACAACAAAAGTACTTGAATGTAGCCTCTGGTGGCCAACACTCTTCAAGGATGCACTTGAATATCTCAAACGATGCACTGACTATTAGAGACTAGGTGGCACAATTAGTTCAAGATATACAATGCCTCTAAAATACATTCAGATACCAGACATCTTCGATGCATGGGGCATTGATTTCATGGTCATTTTCCCTAACTAGCAGGGTTTTGGGTACATCCTATTCGTCATTGATTATGTAAGCCGATGGGTGGAGGCTACCCTTGCTCGAGTCACAGATAGTTGGACAGTCTGTCGATTCCTCGAAGATAATATCATTTCACAGTTCCGGATACCAAAAATCTTGATATCGATGGGGGAAACCACTTCGTGAACAAATAAGTCAAGAAATTGATGAAGGAATACATCATCGAACATCATGTTGCTACATCGCACCACTTGAATGGCTTAGCTGGATGTTAAAACATGGAGATAAAGATGATCTTGCATAAACTTGTACGACCTGATATAAAGAACTGGTCATAGTTGCTCAACTCAGTTCTTTGGGCCTACCTTAAGGCATACAAGTCTCATCTTGGCATGTCTCCCTACCGCCTCGTCTATGGCAAGCCATGTCGTCTTCTTGTGGAACTAATTCATAAATCATTGCAAGCATTGAATATGTGTAACTTAGATTCTGAGAAATCAGAGAAGAATCACAAAGTTGATCTGAACCACCTGCTTGAATTCAGAGACTATGCATATGATAATAACCTAATGCACAAGGAGAAAGTCAATAAATGACATGATAAGCACATCCATAGAAAACTTTTGAGCTTGAGCAGAAGGTTTGGTTCTTTAATGCTAAGTTGAAAATATTTCCAGGCAAGCTGAAGAGAAAATGGCCTAGAACGTTTCTAGTGAGAATCGTGCGTGACAGTGGAAGCCTTTTGATATCTGAATTGTCACTTGAAACACAACCTTTTCTGGTCAATGGAGAGTAGCTAAAGCCGTACTTAGAGCACAATACATTCCTGTCCGTTGTAGACTCAATTCAAGTAGTATTTCAAATGGAGCTTACAGAGACATATAGATCAGGTGTTTAAGCTCAAAATCACATAAAAAAATCATTTTCCTCTTTTCTTCTTTTCCGTGTCATTTGTAATTCTTCCAAAAAGTACTCGTCCCTTTCCTCATTGTTGAACTTAGGACGTACTTTGCCCTATGTATAGGGGGGTGAGTACCTTAATCTCTTCATTCTTTGATCCCTTACATGTCTCCTCAAACTCTTGATATTCTATCTATACTTAGGGATTTGTTACCCCAAGTATAGGGGAGATAGGTCGAGCCGATGAGTTCATAAATCCCCACCCATTACCCTGCCCACCTTATGTACAGTAGTATGCTATACTTAGGATTATTTGATCCTAAGTATAGAGGGGACGGTCTACTCCTCATTGTTTTATTATTTAGCCATTATAGTGTACCCTTTTATAAACTTAGTACGAGTTATGTCTTTCATTTATCTTTTATCTATGAGGACATATCTCAAGCTAAGTATAGGGGGTTGTATAGACGTTGCATATACTTTAGCCATAACTCGTACTTGCGTATTTTCAAAGAATATGGCTTATTTATAAAATAAACATAATTATCAGTAAATACTTTTAATAAATTGGTTTAAAAATGGTTGCAAAATGATTTGAAAATGGTTGAAAAATGTCTTGAAAAATCTTTTAAAAACTATCTAGAAACGTTTTGCAAATTATTTTCAAAATTTTGTAAAAAACATTTTGTTTGTAAAAACTTCTTTTATTTGTTTGAATAAAATACTTTGAAAATCTATTTGCCATTGGTTTGAAAAATGGTTGCAAAAATATTTCGAAAAATCTATACATACTGTTTGAAAAATCTTTGCAAAAGGATTTTCATATTTTGGAAAAATGTTTGTCAATTTATGTACAAAAATATCTTTTAAAAATGTTTGTGAAAATGGTTTCAAATGTTTTAGGAAGCTTGTGTGAATAACTACTAACATTCAACTTATAAATTCTAGTGTAAAAATATACCCCAATTCTTGCAAATATAGAAGCACTCCCTTATAACAATCTGCACAGATTTATTTCACTAACCTCTATTAAAATTCTCTAAAAATTTTAAAATCCAAAACCCATAAAAACATGTAAAATCTTTTTCAAAAATATGTATAAATATTTGCAAAACCTTTTCCAAAATTCTATGAAAAGATCAAAATAAAAAATGGCTTCACAAAAATAAAAGATTTTCTTTTGCATTGTATTGAGCATTTGCATTTTTCGGAATAATCAAGACAATTGAACAAGTATGAAATAAAGTATGGAAATTAAAGCTTAGTATAGACCTTAATCCACTTAATTTCAGAGGAACCCATTAAGGAATGGAATTGGGATACTTTAGGTCACCCTAACTTAATTTTTTAGGTTCATTGAGACTATGTTTATGAGCCGATTCATTGTGTCTATTGTGTCTAACTAGAACCCTTCATATCATCCGTACGACTCTTGAGCATTGGCTCGACTAGAGACCTTGCACTTGACACTTATCTCAACCCTGATGGAATGTTGAAAAATCTTGGGGTCTAAGCCATGATGATGTGAGGCCTCTTCGACAAGGGTGGCTCAAGAACCATTCTTAGGGATTGCTGAAATCGGTACTCTAACACACTTCTTTTGGAAACCATGATATATAAAGACTGGAGACTGGATTGAAACAATGCTTCAGATGAGGAATGATTTGTTGGCGTAACTTTTTTCCAAGACACCAAAATATCGATGGACCAAAAGACTCTATTTACACCGGACAAAAACAAGAATGCAGAGCAATGCAAAGTCAAAGAAAAATCCAAAAAGAAACTTACACTAAAAATTCCACTAAAATATGGAGCTTCCAGAAAAATCCTGCTTCTTGGTGAAGACTCGGTTACACTGACCGAGCTTCACAAGGGAATGAAGACTACACCAGTACATTCCCACTTCTTTCCCCTTCTTATATCTACCTCCTCTTTAGGTTGTGAAAACCAACAGCACCTTACCTTAGAAGGAAATATCTGTCTCCACGAGGATGAGTTATCATGAGAGTAGACTCTTTGATAATTTAGTTTTTTGATCAGGAAGATCTCAAATTTTCACACTCATGGATCTGTCACTTCAAGATTGTGAGAGTATGCGACTGAAAGGATCGTTTTGACCAGACTGTTCATAGAACTGGATAATAGGATTATAGAACCTATGGGTTGGTATGTCACATTTCTTAACCTTGATGTAGTTTCAAACAAACCAAGAATCCAATGGCATTAACTGAGCTCCAAACATTGATTTTAATAAGACAAGTTCAAGAGTCGAAAATTATTCCAAGTTCTTTATTTTTTTCTTTATTTTCTTTTTTTCACTAATATTCATAAGTGTTTGCTAGGGACGAGCAAAGGCAAGTATAAGTAGTGATGAATTTCCATTTCATCACCTTTTTTCTTTCATTTTAGCCTTAAATCCCTGGTTAAATGCACGTATATAGCATTAATTAGTATGAAATAACATTCAGTTAATGATTTATAAATATTGTACAAGATATTGTATTTAATGCTAAAATAAAAGAATAAAGAAAAGAAAAGAAAAGGAGGGAAGTGTCAAAGACACTAATTGACTCTAGACCCCGAGACCTAGTCATCATGATGACTTGGTCGGCAAAGGATAAAGCATGGGGAGATAAGGGACAATAAATTCACTAAAATCTTGATTTTCATTCTTCAATAAATATATTTTGGGGCCTATTTTATTATCTTATTTCTACATCTCAAATCAGTAAAATTTGTACATGAAAGATGTACATAAAAATATACAAAAACATAAAAAAAATATTTCACTAAAAAATAATGCATATTGTTCCTGGGACACACAGAATAAAAAGTCACAAAGAAAACTTCACAGACCTGTATCTTCTCCATACAAACTCAAAATTCACCAAACTCACATTTATTGTTTATAAAATTTGAATATCTATTTAATGAAGATAGATAGTTTCATTCAATTTGGAGTTAAGATGCAAAAGTTGGCTTTTGGACCCCCATTGTACACTATATTTATTTCTTATATTTTTCACATTCTTATATTTATTTATAAATTTGTAAATATTATTTAAAATAGATGTACAGAATAAAATATTAAAACATCAAAATAGCATATAATAAATAATATACTTTAATATATAGATAAATAAAACTTATTATATAATTATTTATAACATATACTCAAGTAAATGAATTACTTTATAAAAATAAATAAAAATATGTACATGTGTATTTAGATAACTTATAAAAATATAAATTATGTATATAAATAATAAAATCTAAAATACTAATTAAAAATGAAATACATAATATATAGGTCAATATACTTATAATACTACATGTAAAAAGTAATGCATACTAAATTAAAAATAAATAAAAATCCAAATAAAATATTATATAGAATAATAAATATTTTCCAAAAAATAATAAAATCATTTACTATTTTAATTTGATTTAATAACGGAATTTGTCCTTGTTTTGTCGTCATGCTGTTGACGTGGCCCAATCGGCGACCAACCATGGTTGATCCGCCAGACAACTAGCCCCTTACTCCCATAGTTGTGTTAGACCCACTGACTTCTCTTCTTCCTCGATTTTCCCTATTCGTACCTTGCATTTTCTGGGGATGGTTACTTCATCGATTTTTCTCCTTGATCAATGTTCTTTCATGCCATCATGTTTCCTCAATCCGTGCATCACTGAATCAATCTGGAGCCCTCGGTCAAGAGTCTCCTGTAAAGATACCGTTGTCGAGCCCATTTCAAATTTTGATCCTTCTTTGACCTTTGAACCCTCAAATCCTTAGCTATACTTATTGATCTCAGTGACATAAAGCTTATCATCGATTTGCAGTACGCATGAGGAGGAGAGGCGATCCAAGCCCTCACCGGAGACCTCCTGGCGGAGCTACTATTCTCTTTTCCCTCAGACAGGTGAAATCCATTTTTTCTTTATTTTTTCATTCTTAAAACTACCAGTAGCCTAGTTTGGGTTTTAGTTTAGCTTAATTCTATTTGGTGATTTGTAAAAATTTGAATCATAGTTTGTCGAAGCTTCTGCTCTGGCCACAATTTCTCGATGTCTCTGAATTTGTTACGACCCACTGACCACCCCATCTCCACCTTCTCTCGCTTCTCCATCTTTTGATCCACCCAGACCACTCGATCAAGTCCAAATCGAGCAATCCGTGCTCCTCCTCCACCATTCGCAGGAGCACATCCACTACACCTCATCTTCACTTATTCTTGCACTAAACCATTCCCATAACCCTCCCTTTTATTGTGCTACACTAACTCTACAGGGTTTGGAACCTGAGGACCCAATCTACGTTAATTTTTGATGAGTCAAAGGCATCCCAGCAGCTCCATCTTCTCAAGCTCTCTAGATTTCCGCTGATGGGTCCCAGACTCTTCTGAGATCCCCAGTCGATGCATAGGACCTCCAACTTTGTTTTACACCACCTAGGAGCCACTCTGGTGGCCAGCATTGATCAGGAGCTTGGATCAAAGCTTGTCCTGCTGGGAGTTCTTCTCTATTCTTCCAGGGGTGCTCCCAGCTGTCCGATCCATATCTTCCCCCAAGTCTTACAGTTGTCATTGGATGAAAGTGCGCATCACCATCAGATCCAACTGTTGGATCTGATCCATCCCAGTCATCCACGAACCGTCATCAGTCATCTAGAAGGTGACATATGGCAAGTGAAGTGTTTTCGACCATTGATCGACATACGAGGTGTATTTTGCATTTCCTCCCTCGTGCCTTTTGTATTTTATTTTTAATCCTAAAACATTTACTCGCATATGCCTTAATCTCTCCAGAAGTATCATATTCATTCATTCTGCAACTCCATTCTATTGTGACATATCTCCAACAGTGTGGTGTGTCACAATACCCTCCTCTTTGCTGAACTCATTTAATTCTGACGAACATAACTCCAACCCATTATCTATATGAAGATGCTTCACCTTCTTAAAA
The DNA here is from genome assembly GCA_037367405.1 of Ottelia alismoides. NCBI lineage: Eukaryota > Viridiplantae > Streptophyta > Magnoliopsida > Alismatales > Hydrocharitaceae > Ottelia > Ottelia alismoides. The sequence continues at coordinate 128,995 of JAZKJV010009067.1, read as the reverse complement.
GTTCGATTCTCCACCAAGATCTTCCATTTCTTGAAGGTTTGAAATACCTCGCTCTTGTGATTTATCATGTACACCCAAACCATCACAGAGCAATCACCAATAATAAACATAAAATACCTGACACCTCCTAAAGATGGGACCCATGAATGATCCCAACAATCAAAATGGATGTAATCAAGTGTCTCCTTCATCTCATGAATAACTTTACTAAATTGCTTTCTATTTTGTTTCCTAACCACACGATGCTCACATAACTCCAGCTTGGATCACTTGAGATATTCGTCTCATTTGACTAATGTGTCCCAGTCGCATATGCTACAATTCTTAGTCTAATCTCATAGACAATGATGCCACTACAATAGAGCCCAATTGTAGACCCATGCATGATGTATAAGGTCTTCTACTTGTTTCCCTTAATGACAACCACCCCAGATTTGGCAACCTGCATAACTCCACCTTCAGGATTATACATATCCTTTAAAGTCCAAGACTCTAAGGGATATAAGGTTCTTTCTCAGATCAGGAAAATGGCATACTTCTATCACCATCCTCATGACTCCATCGTGCATCTTGATCTTTACAGAACTAATCCATACAATCTTGTGCACTGCATCATTCTCATAACAACATTTCCTCCATCTATCTTCTCATAGTTGTAGAACCAATCTTCATTGGGAATCAAATGGTAAGAATAACATGAATCAAGAATCTATGGCCTTCTCATTTATGAAAGTGAGAACCGGATCTATCTTTGGAGTCTGCACCTTCTTGAGCTACAACATCAATTGTGTATCCCCTTTCTTCTTCAGACAATCCTTCTTCAAATGTTTTCTTGTGGTACTTATAGATGTACTTAGGCTTCTGATTCATCGACTTAGACTTTTGCTTTGCCTTTTTCGTGAAGCCTGATTTCACATGACTCTTTTCTTGAGTCATAGGCAAACCTACAATGTTAGAGTCCTACTTACTATAGCCACATGATGAAGTTCACGTATATGCAGGCTCATGCAAACTTCCTTTAGGTGATTGAATCTCTTACCACAATAAATGATTGAACAAAATTCTCATATGACAATAGAAGAGAAACCAACAAAATCAAAGTAACATCCTCTTCTTCAATCTTAACATCGACGTTTCTAAAATCCATTAACAATGTATTTAAGCAATTTATATATTCTTTAAGAGATGTACTTTCCTGCATACAAAGAGAGAATAGATGTTGCTTCAATAATAACTTGTTGGTCAGAATCTTCTCATGTAAAGACTTTCGAGCCTCAACCACATACCAACCATAGAATCCTCAATGATAATTTCCATTATAATCTTATCCGCCAAACGCAATATGATCATCGATTGTGCCTTCTCTTTCTACATCATCAACTCAAAATAAAAAATAATTTTAGACTGGCCTGGAAAAAAATCCTTGTACGACCTCACCCCTTAAATAACAAAACTCTCCTTCGATTATGTCAAAATCAATTTATTTTCTATGTAACATTTTACAATATCTTGAAAATTAATTCGGCATTATATTCCATTAATATTATTCTATCACCCTAAATTTTAGTTTTGATAAATGTACAGTTTGATATTTATTAAAATTCAAATACAAAAATAATTTCTTTGACCATATGAAATGGGATCTTTCAGGACGAGAACAGGAGATGGTCCATGAGAGACCATCTCCTTTAACACATATAAGGGATAACCATTATGTGATCATCCTCTATATTTCCAGTTTAGGCCACAAACCTAGATCCATCATCTCCTTCAGTTGTTAAGCAAGGAATAATCATCGTTGACCATCCTGATTATCCCCCCTTCTCTGGATGAATATTTAGAGGGAATCCTTAGGGTATGGTTTCGATTGTCTCCTATATGCTTTTGTCAATGTCATAGATGATTTGAGAGTGAGGTGCTCGTGACGAAGGGGAAAATCATTGATGACTATCCCTTTTGTACCTCCCCCCACTCTGGATGAATATTTAAAAGAGGGAAGCCATAGGGGACGACATTGATCTTCCCCTATACGCTTCTGTTAACATCACAAATGATTTGAGGGTGAGGTGCTCGGGTCATAGTGGACGATCATTGATGACCTTCCCTTTTGTGCCTCCCCCTCACTAGACAAATATAGAGCCCTCGGGAAGTCTTAGGAAAGAGTTTTGACCATCCTCTATATGCTTCTATCAGTGTCACAGATGCGTTGAGGGTGATGTGCTTGGGTCAGAGGGGAAAATCACTAACGACCATCCCTTTTGTGCCTCCCCCTCACTGGATGAATATTGTCGGCTTGGGAAGCCTTAGAGGACAATTTTGATCATCCCCAATATGTTTCTGTCAGCATCACAAATGAGTTGAGGGTTTGGTGCTCAGGTTGGAGGGGATGGTCATTAATGATCGTCCCATCTAGTTTCATAAGAGATGGTCATGATTGTCCCCTATGTTGTAGCTACCATTTGGGATGGTAAAAATGACCATCGTCGATGGTTGTATAAAAAAACCCAAAAGGCCCCATTTTGTTCCATTCTTCCCCTAAAACATTCCCAAACCCTCCTCCCAGCCTTCCGCCCTAGTTGCTGCTCGCCACCCCCATACCTCCCGTGGTCGACGGCCTCCCTCTTGTTCCTTTGTGTATGTTCTCTTTCACTAGCTCCATTCTCTCTATGATATCACTTTTCCCTACTAGAGGTATTTCCTTTGACATGCTAGTTTTTAGAGCTATATGACCATGTTTTAATATTAATAGTATGGTATTGATGAATAGCCATTCATCTACGTTTATTCTTCCATTTTGCATCTAAATTCTTATCAAAACACATGTAAATATGGATAAATTATATAAATTAACACTCGTTATTGGTATATAAATAATGTATAAATACTTGTATTTAAATATAAAATAAAATAATAAAGAAAAGAACATGGAAATAAATGAAGTATCAAAGATACTGAATGACCCTAAACCCCGATACCAGAACATGGAAATAAATGAAGTATCAAAGATATTGAATGACCCTAAACCCCGATACCAGCTCAATATTGACTTGGTCTACAAGGAATAAAGTTGGGGGATATCATGGTCTACATTGTACATAAAAACCTAATTTTCATTCTTTAAAATAACCATTTCCTTGATTTAATTCTTCATTTTATACATCTCATAATAAAATGATCAACATGAAACTTGTATATAAAAATACATAGAAAATTATAAAATTAATTGCACATAAAATAATACAACATGCAACTGGGACACATCGAAGAAAAAGTCGTAAATCGAGCTTCACAGACAATATCTTCTCCATATGAACTCAAAATTGACTAAACTCACCTCCATTATATTTAAAATTAAACTATCTATTTAATGAAGGTGGTTTCATTAAAATGGAGTTAAGACAGAAAAGTTGGCTTTTTGGGGTCCAATTGTACTATACACCTGCATATTTTATTCATATATTTTATTCCTTATATTTTATTCATATATTTTATTCCTTTTATTTTTAGTATCCTTATATTTTTAAATAATTTTAAATATTATGCGAAATATATTAAAAATATAAACATAAAATAAAACCATAAAATATATTAAAATAAATAATACATTAAATTATATAAGTATACTATATATAATGTATATACCTTTATTTATTTAAGTATGTAAATAAAATAAGAAAAATAATATATATATATTTTATATATAATAATAAAATACAAAATACAAAATAAAATAAAACAACTAAAACATTTTTTATACCAATGTTTATACTTATAAAAATTAACACTTAATATACTAAGTTGTGAAGATAAATAAAAATAACCATAAAATAATACGTAAAATAATATTTTTTTATTTTTTACTATTTTAATAAATTCATCTGCTATTTTTTTTCTGGTTATCCCCCTTTTTTCTGCTTTGTCTCCTAGTGGTTGGTGTGGCTTGTTGTGGGCTCGCATATCCAGCATACGGACCTCAACAGGGCTAGTCTACAAACTCCCATTCATCCCCCCAGTAACGAGAAGGGAGGTTTGTCCATGGTAACCAATAGCCTCACCACCAATAGTCTCAGCTGTATCAGCATGGCTAGAGACAGAATCAATTCCAATAACGGTAGTACCGTCATCAACAATCCTAATAGTACACGATTGTGCCATATCAACACCCTCCTCCTCATCACCAATAATAATGGTCTTCTTCTCAGTTTCATCCTCTGGATTCCTACCAGTAGCCTCAGCACCATTTACAGTCTTAGCATGGCCATCATGTTGAACTGTTAGAGGCCCCTCCTATGAACCCCGCCTCAACTGCTTGGTTCGGATAGTCAAGAGCCTTGTAGAGATGAGTCAGAAGTTGGATGACCTTGCTGTTTCCAAGACCACAATTTTGACATAGGTGGCGGATAATCCCAATAATTTTCGCAAGCATGAGCAAGTAGTATGTGATGTCCTATCCAACCCCAAAGAGTCAGATGTGCATGATGCTTTATTATCTAATTTTGTTAATCTCAGGAGCGGTAGGATGTTGCAACCATCTACAACAATAAAGGGAAAGGATAACGATTACATGGGTGTTTCATCATCTTCTTCTAAAGTAGTTGAACCAACAATAGGGTTACGCGAGGAAGAAAAAGAATAAGAAGCACCTGAAAAAATTCAAAAAAAATTAAAAAAATTTAAAAACTACACAAAGAAGAAATCAACAACTAGAGCATCCACAACCAGCAATGGAGAGAACAACACCGAAAACCGAACCGAAGCTAGCCAATGGAGCCCTTCATTCTATTTTGGGATGCCCCCACTTCAGAGGGATGCAGATTCTCCTTTTGTCATCTAGTTATACAACTTGATGTGGGCATAGATTTTGATTCTATAAATAAGAATAATATTTTTGTATTTGGTTCTATAAATATTCCTTTTCCAGATGCATTAGAAAAAGTAAAAAATTTAAAATTTGAAAATATGTTTATCAGCATGATGTTGTGCAAGTAATTCAGAATCTTGTACTAGAGATACCTTTGTTATAGGCCATTAAATGCATGCCAAACATCAAGAAGGGACTTAAAAAAGCATGTACTTCAAAGAGACAGCAACACCGATTCAAACAGAGAAATGCGAAGCACGTCCTAACTACATCGATAATTAAGCAATCAGTAATCTCCCTTGTAAGAAGAAAGACATGGGAGCACCTCTCATTCAATGTCACATGTTTGATAAAGAGTTTAAACGGGCTCTTCTAGACAATGGATCACCCATAAATATGATGCCTACTTCACTTCTAAAAGAATTTGGGATGGAACCGCTCAAGTCCACAAGGATGATTATGTAGTTTGCAGACACTTTAATCAAGTGGCATCGATGAATTTTGGATGATTTCATCATCACCATTCAGGGAATGTAGTTCCTTGTGGACTTCATCGTTCTCGATATGGACACCTCAGCTCCTCTTCTACACAACCCTATTATACTTGGATAGTTGTTCCTCCGAACCACTGAAGCAGTGATGGATTATGGTAGTGGACATATTACTTTTCGCTCGAAAAATGACAAGGTACCCATTAAGACTATCCAGGTACCAAAAAAGACAGTCTCTACACCATATGAGAGCATGCCTTCAGAGCAGACAGAATATTGTGATTTTCTTATAGAGATTCAAGATACAGATATGTTCATGGACAATATTGAAACCCATAAATTCCTCTCTGGTGAGGAAAGAGTGGATAACACAATTGACTTCCCCTCTTTCTTGGAAATGAGACCTTTGCTGATCTACCAGATGCATTGGCCACCTATCCATAGCAGAGGAGGAAGATATCATTGTAGAATTTTGTGATCAAGATTCCATCATTGAAAATTTTTATGCATAAATATATTAAAACTTACATCATCAAAGGTGGACAATAAACAATTGACAAACTAGCACCATCGATGACCTGCACACTCACATAGATTACCATTGAGAAAACTCATGCAAATATGAAATAAACCTTCCTTGTGATTTTCAACTGAACATGTTTTCTGTCATCATCAATTCCTAGTTGACTCTGGAATAAGAATCTCGTCTGCTGAAGGTTCTAAAAAGAAACCACAAGGTAATTGGCTAGAAAATTTCATATATATGGGAGATTAATCCTTCATTATGCTCCCATTACAATTACTTGGAAGAAGATAGCAAATCATCCTATAAATTCTAATGCAGATTAAATCCAAATCTTCGAGAGGATATTATGAATGAGATCACAAAATGATGTGATGCATGCTTCATTTATCCCATGTCCGACTCAAAATGGGTGAGTCGATTGCATGTTGTTCTGAAAAATTCAAGGATTACTATCGTAAAGAATGATACAGGAGAGGAGATCGCTACCAGAGTTTCAACTTCCTAACACTTTTGTGTTGACTACAGACTCCTGAACTCATTGACCGAGAAGGACCATTTCCCACTTCCCTTCATCGACTAGATCATGGAGAGATTGGTCTTGGTGGAGTATTTTTGCTTCTTGGATGGATACCCTGGGTACAATCTGATCACAATCACCCTAGAAGACCAAGAAAATACTCCATCACCTGTCCATTTGGGACATATGCCTTACGCAGGATGCCATCTGAACTATGCAATGCTCCTACGACCTTTCAGAGGTGCATGTTTGTAGTTTTCATAGATATGGTTAGTAGTTTTCTCGAAGTGTTTATGGATAATTTCTTAGTATATGGAGACAACTTCGATTAGTGCCTATCGTACCTAGACCGAGTCCTGAAAAGATGCTGTGAAGTAAACTTGGTGCTCTCATGGGAGAAGAGCCATTTTTTGGCAACTGAAGGGATCGTTCTAGGCCATGTCATCTCAAAACGTGGCATGGAGGTCGATCCTAAACAGATGGAAGTCATTTCAAATCTAGAGCCACCTACAAATCTGAAGCAAGTTCGGTCATTCCTTAGGCATGTGGGCTTCTATAGAAGATTCATAAAAGATTTCAAAAAAATTGCACGACCGTTGACTGAGCTTCTAGGCAAGGAGACTGATTTTATTGTTGATGCCCGAGTCCTCCAAGCTTTCAATCAATCAAAGGATTTGATCGCTCAGTCCCCTATTCTACAATCATCAGATTGGTCACTACCATTTGAGATTATGACTGGTGCTTCACACTTTGCCATTGGAGCAGTTCTGGGACAGAGGCGAGACAATCTTCCATTTGCAATTCACTATGCCAATAGAACTCTTGACAGAGCACAAAATAATTACACAGTTACTGAGAAAGAGATGCTCACCGTTGTCTTCGCCCTGGAGAAGTTTAGATCTGATTTGATTGGATCCAGATTCATTATCTACACAGATCATTCCTCCATCAGGTACTTACAAGTTAAGAACCGTGGCAAACCTGGAGATAAAAATGTGGTGGTAGATCTGAGAAAGTATGTTAAGGATCTAGAGCATTAGATAAGTTATGATGAGTTACATGTTGAGTCAGCTTTGACAAACCAAGAGATACCTGTGCAAATACTTGACAGGGATATCAAGAAGTTGAGAAACAAAGAGGTGCTTCTAGTTAAAGTATTGTGACGGAACCAAGAGTTTGAAGAAGCCACATGGGAACCTGAGGCGGGAATGAGAGAGAAATACCCCTACTTGTTTGAGTAATAATATTATGTGTTGTATATCTTCTTTATAAATGAAATGCCGTTCATTCTCTTTAAGGTTGTTATGGTTTCAACCCTCTTTAAGGTTTCTATGCTTGCATTTCTAGTCTCGAGGATGAGACTTCCTTTAATGTTGTTATAATTGTAAAGCCTTGAACTTGGCATATCTCTGATTCTATATAATAAGATCCGGCTCGTCAATAGGAAACCAACGGAATTTGTTTCGTGTGAATCAGATTTCGTTTCGATTTGTTATGATTTTCGAAAGAAAGAGAAGTAAGGAGGTTTAAGACGTCATCAACCCATAATGATTTTCATTAAGACTAATTAAACATGATTAAAGAAAGTAATGACGGATTGAAAACTGCTAATGATCATTAGAAAACACTAATCAATAGTTAGCAAAAGATAATCATAAGACGTGAAAGTTAAATCGTAATTAGTGAAAGGTAATCACGATTAATGTTAATTAAGCGTCGTTAGCAAATCTAGAATCCTATAGAATGTTCTAACTTAAGCCCCAAATTTGGGATAAGTTTTGGCTAAAATCATGGACCGCTAATCCATGGTTAAGGTCTAAAACATGATTTTCTAACCATGGTTAGTGGTTTTTTGGAGCCTATAAATAGGCCCCCTACCCATTCATTGTCTACGATTTCCACTACCACCACCACCCCGAGGTCTAGGGTCGAGAGGTCGGGAGGAGGAGTAGGAGGCGAGGGAAGAGCGCTAGCGAAGCGCTGGTGGGAGAACGAGGAGGAGAAAGGTATGATCCTCTCTTAGTTTGTTTCGTAAGCTAGGATTTCAATTCATCCTCTTTTTCTTTCAAGCTTTGTTCTTGATTCATCTTTCTTTCCGATTCATTTTTTGTTGTGGTTCAAGGAGAAATCTGTGTAACACCCTACTTAGGTGCGGGCGGCTATGCACGTCAGTGAACCCTGTAATTCATCACACATTCACTTATCTAAGACGCGTGGTGACTACCGATTCTCCATCGCTTATGTTTCTATTCTTTTAATTATGCTTTTATAGTTATTTTGATGGAGAAATATGTGTAATACCCTACTTAGATGCGGGCGACTATGCACGTCAGTGAACCCTGTGATTCATCACATATTCACTCAACTAAGATGCATGGTGTCTACCGATTCTTCATCTCTTGTTGTTTGAGTATATTCTTTCAATTTCATTGTTGTTTTCCTCTCAATTGATTTTATAGAGGAAACTCTTTTCGTTTTTATTTTGAAATATGTCTCGATATAAGGCGAAATTCCGCCGAAATTTTCCGAGAAATATGTTTCGATATAAGGGGAAACACTGCTAAATTTTGCGAGAAATATGTCCCGCTGAAAATTTCGAGAAATATGTCCCGATATAAGGGGAAACTCTGCCGAAATTTCTAGAGAAAATATGTTCTTGGCGTTCTTCGTGTTCTTTGCATTATTCGTGTTCTTCGTTCATTCTCCTTGTTCTTGACACATTCTTAGCGTTTTTTATACAAAAATGAAATTCGATCTTTTCAGGAGCCTTAAAACATCCGTTCTGAAAATGAAACACGACAAAACCTTGCATATGTGAGAGAGAGCTCGATTAGGTAGCGAAATCCTTCCTTTTGCTATTGAATTTTCATACGAGATTATTGAAATTCTTGATTTTATGTTCTTTACCATGAAGAACCATAATTTTGGCTATTTTTGAAAAAGTATGAAGAGTTGCTTTGTGATTCCCACTAAAATAAGGTTTGAGCATCAAATTGATGCGGTGGCTTTGAAAGTTAGGGTTTGGGAGTTAAAATAGGTATAAATATGAGTATATATGTATATGAATAATATATATGTGAGTCTTTACTAAGTATTGCTGATTATGCAAATAAAAGACTTAACGAAAGAATTACATCATGGGGATTGATGTGGTTTGAGTTGGATCCTGAAAAGGATCGCCTGTTACGTTAAGGATGACTAGGAATAGAACTACAGGTCAGGCATGCAACCTCTAGGTTTGTCGAAAGGACCCCGTATTGGTGTTTTCCTACCTAGGAGGTACACGATTACCCTGTTATGATAAGTGCGTACGAAATCTTCGAGTTGAACAACGAAAGATGTGGTCGTGCCATGTGGAGGCACGGGTGGTTCTATAGCGGTTGTGTCATGATAATATGTATTTAAAGCCGCTAGGTTATATGATTAAATGTTAGCCTGAGGTTTTAATCAACTGAATCCTCGAGGATGGAGTGCTCATTTGTTTTCCAGACTGAGGGTTTGAGATCCTGTTTAATAAAAGAAAAGAAATTTGTTAGGGTAGTATTGGAGGATTGGTTGAGGCGACGTGTGGCAGCATAAGCTTACCAAGATCAACACAATCTCCAATCCTGAAGTATCCACAGCTTCGGAGTCCAGGAATGGTGGGGTTCCCCTGGACTAATCCCTGATGTGGAATAGAAAGGAATATGACTTAAATTAATGAAAGGATTGTAACTTTTAATGACAACAAGTTTAGAAAAATCACACAATTGGTTTGTTTTTCTCTTCTTTGTTATTTAGCATTCGCTAATTGTTATCATATGATTTATGGAAACCCCAACAGGTGTCAGTGAGCCATCGCAAGGACCTTAGTAGACATCCAGCCAGCCACAGTAGCTTTACTTTGTAAGGTAGTTAGTCAACTTTTGTATATTTTCCTTTCAAGATGATGTACATGTAAATGGTTATAGTGGGACTATGTATCATCTTAACTTTATGTTGTGAATGGAGAAGTATTGAAATACTTTCTTCTGAATATACTTTATTTGCAGTCTGTTTCTGAATGTTAGTTGTGATTGTTGAATAAATTATTGCTGATTAACCAGATACGGTTATGGGAGGATCCGACGGTCCGGAATTGGGGTCGTGACAGATTGGTATCAGAGCTTGTTTACTCCAGCAATTTATTTAGTAATTGACAACTATGAGCGGTATTCAGAAACTAAGGTTGTATTAAGATCCTTTGATCTTAATAACTGACTGCAGTACCATTCACAAGTCATTGTCCCTTATGTACATCATACTAAGACATATAGGATCTGACCTTTGACCTTAACTCATCTCAAGATCATGGCAGGCCAAGATGTGTCTAGGCAATTAGCGGCTATAATGGAAATGCTTCAAGACATGGGGTAAAGGCAGCAAGCATTGGAGGAGAGACTCAATGCACAAGCTGAGAGACCCGAGGCATCTAAGCCTGCAGATACTAGAATTGAAGGTTCTGTCCATCTTTTTGAGGAAGAATCAAGTTACCATCCTTTAACTGAGTCTGCTCTTACCCCAGCTGAAGGAGCAATGGAGAAGGCCCTTCTTAGACACCAAACACTAGTAGATATTACCGAAAGGAAAAAATTCCTCGATTCAAAGGTATAGAGACACCTGCCGAGGCTAAACTATGGCTCGATGACGTTAGTAGGATGTTGAGGATAATCCATGCACCAGTTGACACCGGGGTGCACTTTGCTGATTACTCCCTACAGATTATGCACGACGACGGTGGAAAGTAATTTCCAAGAAATTAGCAGATCATGTTCCATGGGATATCTTTGAAGAGAGGTTCCGAGCTCACTTCAGTCCCTCTCATTGGGAAGAATTAAAGAGAAGAAAGTTGGCTTCTTTGAACCAGGGTTCTAAGACCGTACGAGATTATCATATCTACTTTACTGAGCTACTACGTTACTCACCAGCTCTACAAGCTTCATCACAAGAGTGTCTTACAAAATTGTTAGCGGTCTTCAAGGAGATCTGTGAAAAAAGCTTGTTGGTTTTAGAGCTACAACCGTAGATGAACCAATGGACATCGCCTCTCATATTGAGATGTAGAGGGGTGAAAACCATCAAAGAAGAAGTTTTCACTTTAATGGTGGAACATCCAAACGCAAGGTACATTATAACCGTAGAGATTGTCACTATCATCCAGCTGGTTCCAGTATAAGCTCACCACAGACCTTGGGTCAGGAATTATCAAGAAAAGGGGGTTTCTTTAGACCTCCACTATACCCCCATAACTCAGCACCAGGAACTAGTACCTCTTTGGTTGGGTCTTCAGCTCAGACAGGAACACGTGCATGTTATCACTATCATCAAGAAGGTCACATTAGAAAAGACTATCCGCAGTTGAGAGGTTCAAGGTTTAAACCCACTCCAATTAATAGTATAACATCCACCTCGAGCAATGAAGCAACACGTCAAGGAAGACATGGTAGAGTTTGTGGCTCACAAGGAGCATCTCCTACACAGCAGCCACCACAAAGCGTTGCGGGTTCTAGATTGCCTATTCCTAATGGCCAGCTCAATGCAATTACTGAAGAACAAGCCTACAATTCTGGCACGGTCGTACGAGGTACCGTTACTATTCATGGCTTTTCAGTACATGCCTTATTTGATTTTTGGTGCTTCACATTCATTTATTGCTCGACGGTTAGTACCCACTTTAGGTAAGATACCAGTAGAAGTACAACAATCCTGTCTGATCAAGGGACCAGGAGGACAAGTATTTATAATTCGAGAAATCCTAGATGATTGTATAGTACTGATAGCAGGACATCAGTTATATGTTTCCTTATTACTTATTGAAATGGACGACTTTGATCTCATCCTTGGGATGGATTGGCTACAAAGGCATCATGCATGCCTTGATTGTTTTCAGAAGACAGTAACGTTTCACCTACCTAACTCGATAGAGTTTCAATCATTGGAAAGACATCCAATGATAATGTCGAATACATATCTACTCTAAAGGCTCAACAACCATTAGAACAAGGGTGCCAAGGCTATTTAGCTTATGTAACCACTACATCAGGGTCAGACAGAATGATGGAAGATATACCTATAGTGTGCGAATTTCCTGATGTATTTCCAGAGGAACTACCTGGATTACCACCTGAGCGAGAGATTGAATTTGAAATCTCTCTTATATCTGATACTCAGTCTATCTCTATCCCTTCATATAGGATGGCACCGGCTGAGCTACGAGAGTTAAAGGCATAGTTGCAAGAACTATTAGATAAAGGATTCATTCATCCTAGTACTTCACCATGGGGAGCACCTGTCTTATTTGTCAGAAAAAAGGATGGGTCAATGTGGTTGTGCATTGACTATAGACAGTTAAATAAGAGGACAACAAAGAGTAACTATCCTCTATCAGGGGTAGATGATCTCTTTGACCAGTTACAGGGTTTGAATGTGTATTCAACGATTGACTTAAGATATGTATACCATCAGTTGAAGATAAAAGATGCGGATATCCCTAAGACAACCTTTCAAACTAGATATGGACATTGTGAATTTTTAGTTATACTTTTTGGTCTGACAAATGCCCCAGCAACTTTCATGGATCTCATGAATAGAGTATTCAAGGAGTTCTTAGATCACTTTGTAGTAGTCTTTATTGATGATGTGCTTATTTACTCCAAGGACAAGTATCTGCATGAATACCATCTCAGACGGGCACTTGAAACATTAAGGAAGAACAAATTGTATGCTAAATATTGCAAATGTGACTTTGGGTTATCTGAAGTATCTTTCTTAGGCCATGTTATTTCTAGGGAAGGTATATCAGTTGATCCTACAAACGTTAGTGCGGTGATGGGCTGGGAACGTCCGAAGACTGTCACAGAAATACGATCTTTTCTGGGTTTAGCTGGATATTGTAGAAAATTCGTGAAGGACTTTTCACGAATAGCATTTCCAATGACTAGACTAACTCAGAAGGAAGTCCCATTCCTACGGTCTAATACATGTGAAGCTAGTTTTCAGACACTAAAAGAATGCCTAACATCTGCACCAATCCTTACTCTACTCTCTGGGAGTGAAGGGTTTACAGTGTACACTGATGCATCTAAAAAAGGACTTGGGGGCAATTCTTATGCAACATGATAAGGTAGTTGTGTATGCATCACGACAGCTCAGGACACATGAAAATAACTACCCAACACATGACCTTGAATTAGCTGCTGTAGTTTTTGCTTTAAAGATATGGAGACATTACCTCTATGGTATTACTTTTGAAATCTTCACTGATCATAATAAAAGCTTGAAATATCTATTTGATCAGAAAAACTCAATATGAGACAGAGACAATGGCTAGAGTTGTTGAAAGACTATGATTGCACTATCTCCTACCACCCTGGTAAGGGGAACGTCGTAGCAGATGCCCTTAGCAGAAGAACTTATACACCTGGGTTGGTGAGTGCTATCCACTTCTGGGGTTTACTATCAATGTTAAGTGAATGGAAATCATTTGATAGTAGTGATGATACTATAACTATTCCTCACTAATACAAACCAGGGATCTGGGATAGAATAAAGAAAGGATAGGAGGATGATCCAGTCCTTAAAGACTTGAGACAACAACTTAAGAAGAATGAGATAGACGGATTCCAGATACAAGATGGGTTACTGTATAACCATCACAGAGTTTGTTTACCAAATACACCTGAACTAAGGAAAGACATCTTACGAGAAGCGCACTGCTCAAGATTATCTATTCATCCAGGAATAACAAAGATGTATAAGGATCTTCATTCATACTTTTGGTGGTCGGGAATGAAGAAAGATGTTGATGAGTTTGTGAATTCATGTTTCACTTGCCGGTAGGTAAATGCTTCACACCAAAAGCCACATGGATTATTGCAACCCCTCCCTATACCTGAATGGAAATAGAAAGCATTTCCATGGATTTCGTTACCGGCTTACCTCAGACGATTGGTAGTAAAGATAGTATCTGGGTTATAATAGATCGTCTGACGAAGATAGCACACTTTATTCCAATAAGCTTATCTTTCACTCTAGACCATCTTGCTGAGTTATATATTACACATGTGATTCGCCTCCATGGTATACCAAAGGAAGTAGTTTCCGATCGAGATTCATGATTCACCTCACACTATTGGGGGAACTTCATGAAAGCCTTAGGCACACAACTATGCTTGAGAACAACATATCATCCACAAACAGATGGTCAATCAGAACGTACTATTCAGACTTTAGAGGATATGTTATGAGCATGTGCATTAGAATGGGAAGGATCATGGTTGAAACATTTGCCTCTTGCAGAATTTACATACAACAACAGTTACCATACAAGTATTGGCATGGCACCATTTGAATCACTTTATTGACAAAGGTGTACTACTCCTTTGTGTTGACAAGATGTTTGGATAAAGAACCTTTATTATTCAAATAGACTACAAGAGAAACGGGAAGCTATAGAGCTTGCTCGAAAAAGACTATTGACTACTCAAAATCGTCAGAAAAGCTATAGTGATACTAGGCAAAGAGACCTTAAGTTTGAATTAGGTGACTTTGTATTTCTCAAAGTATCACCTAGTGGGTCCCTTTGAAATTATTCAGCGCATTAAAAAAGTAGCATATAGACTTGCACTTCCTCCACATCTTTCAGCAGTACATGATGTTTTTCATGTATCAAATCTGAGAAAGTACGTTAAGGATCCGGAGCATAAGATAAGTTATGATGAGTTACATGTTGAGCCAATTTTGACATACCAAGAGATACCTGTGCAAATACTTGACATGGATATCAAGAAGTTGAGAAACAAAGAGGTACCTCTAATTAAAGTATTGTGGCGGAACCAAGAGTTTGAAGAAGTCACATGGGAACCTGAGGCGGAAATGAGAGAGAAATACCCCTACTTGTTTGAGTAATAACATTATGTGTTGTATATATTCTTTATAAATGAAATGGCGTTCACTCTCTTTAAGGTTGTTATGGTTCAATCATCTTTAAGGTTGTTATGCCTGCATTTCTAGTCTCGAGGACGAGACTTCCTTTAAGATTGTTATAATTGTAAAGCCTTGAACTTGACATATCTCGGATCCTATATAATAAGATCCATCTCGTCAAGAAGAAACCAATAGAATTTGTTTTGTGTGAATCGGACTTCGTTTCGATTTGTTATGATTTTCGGAAGAAAAAAGTAAGGAGGGTTAAGACGTCATTAACACATAATGACTATCATTAAGACTAATTAAACATGATTAAAGAAACTAATGACAGATTGAAAACTGCTAATGATCATTAGAAAATACTAATCAATAGTTAGCAAAAGATAAGCGTAAGACACGAAAGTTAAATCGTGATTAGTGAAAGTTAATCACGATTAATGTTAAGTAAGCGTCATTACCGAATCTAGAATCCTCTAGAATGTTCTAACTTAAGCCCCAAGTTTGGGATAAGTTTTGGCTAAAACCATGGGCTGCTAAACCATGGTTAAGGTCTAAATCATGGTATTCTAACCACGGTTAGTGGTTTTCTGGAGCCTATAAATAGACCCCCTACCCATTCATTCTTTATGATTTCCATTACCACCACCACCACCCCAAGGACTAAGGTAGAGAGGTCGGGAGGAGGAGTGGGAGGTGAGGGAGGAGCGCTAGCGAAGCGCTGCCGGGAGAACGAGGAGGAGAAAGGTATGATCCTCTATTAGTTGTTTTCGTAAGCTAGGATTTCAATTCATCCTCTCTTTCCTCAAGCTTTGTTCTTGATTCATCTTTCTTTCCGATTTGTTTTCTGTTGTGATGCGAGGAGAAATCTGTGTAACACCCTACTTAGGTGTGGGCGGCTATGCATGTCAGTGAACCATGTGATTCGTCACACATTCACTCATCTAAGACGCATGGTGTCTACTGATGACCACAAAAACTGAGAGAGCGAGGTAAATCAGGTATATCTCATGCGGTTGTTGCGACCTCAATTACTCGGGTGATCAATCGAGAAAAAATAGACCACCAAAATTGGACAAAAATCAAATAAGCTCAAGTAGCGGTCTCGCTATTATATTAACCTGGTATAGCGTCCAGGGTCGAACACAAGGAGCACGTAATGGCCTTGCGGCCTACGAAGTAGTCTCAAAAGGAATAAAATAAAAGAAATGTATTTTTGGTGGATTTTTAATTTTTATATATTTTTTGGATTTCTGATTAATGAAGAAAATAAAGAAACCAATAAAACAACCAATTACAAACAATTATTAACCTACTCAAAAATCATCCAAAAATTCAAATAAAAATATTTTTATGTTTTTTTATTTTTTACTGTTTTTGGGTAATTTTTTGGTATTTTTCTGATTTTTATTGAATTTTATAAAAATCAAAAAAACAAGAAAACAAGGGTACTGTCCAGCCAGGTGTTAAGGGCCAATTTAAAATGCAAAATTCCCTATTAACACCTGGAGGTAATTTTCATCTAAAGAAGAAGAAACACGGAAAATTTAGGCACCAGAATTATTGTTTTTGGATTTTTCTATTAATTATTAGAATTTTTATAGTGTTTTTAGTGTTTTTCAATTTCTATAAGTTTTATATATCCAAAAATGACCAAAATTGGTCAGAAAAGCAAACAAGGCAAAACAAACACTACCTAATTTTTTTGTAATTTTTAGAAGTGTTTTAATATTGTTTTGTGATTTTTAAAGCTAGACAGTAAAGAAAAAGCATGTTTTAGAATTTTTAAAAATAATAAATGCAATAAAAAATGTCTCCAGAATTTATAGAAAATTTTATACCATGGCAGGAGCCATGTATCCAATTTTCATTAAATTTGGAGTTAATTTGCTATTTTATTAAAAATCAAAATTAAGGTACAGTGCACAGGGACCTGTACGCAATTAGAAAGAGTTCCAAGGGGTCCGGTGTAATTTTTGCAAGAAAACACACGCGAGGCGCGTGACCTGGGCACTCAGGGATCTAATTGCAAAGAAACTATGGTTCTTGGACTGTTTAATAACAAGTATTAAAAGTCCAGGGGCCTCAGTGTAAAATACCCAAAATATAACGCACATGCACAAATTCAACACTCACAGGGTTATTTCTGCAAATAATCAAAATTATAAATTAATTCCATAACACCCTGAAACTAAAGGTCCAAACATGCAATTATTCCAACAAAACACGTGTCGATGCACGTGATCCACTACAGGCAGGGGTATAAAAGCAATTACCAAACACGACAGGGTCCTACATGCAAATGTACCAAACTAAAATAACATTCTAAAATATTTACAGGACTAAAGACAAATAACTAAAAAGCTAAGGGCCTAAGAGCAATTACCCCTTTATTAAATGTCGAGGGCCGGATGTGCGCCACGTGCTAGATCTGACGGTAGGGAGGGCGCAACGCACAACGCAGGGAACCCTCGACACGATCGAGCGGCTGAAAAGCTCCCACGTGTATGATAGAACGACTGTGCTGCGACGTGGGTCTGCGAAGGGTCCTGGCTCGGATCGAACGGAGGAGGTGTAGCCACGTGCTGGATCTAACGGCTGCAAAACACCGTGGCTAAACCTCGCGGAATTGACGGTCGCGATCAAACCTCCAAGGATCTAACGGTGTCTGCGGCTCCTCGTATGGAAGGATCAGATCTAATCTGGAGCGTCGAGGCCGATCGGACGTATGGAGAGGATGGTGGAAGAACAGTTGGCCGGTGAGCTTCACCGGCCTGATACACGCACTATGGTCCTCCCCTGCTGCTCCTAAAGTGCGGAAGAGCTCCGCCGTGAAGCCCCGCAGCTGAAGATGGTCACCGATGAGGCTGATGACCACCAGAACGGCCCCGCAACGGCGGTGTCCTGAAGCTCCTGTGCCTGAGCTGTTGGCCTCCAGATGAGGCTCTCCTGATGATGTAACCTGCACAGGAAGAAAGATGGGTCGAGGGCAAACAACCTCGACCCGTCAGCGCACGTGAACGATGAAGAATGAGGCAGTATGGCGGTCCTCCGGCGAGCGGCGGAGGTGGAGGGCCGAAGTCCCTGCTCCGGGGCGAGCCAGGGGGAATGGGTAGGTGGAGAAGATGCGGAGGAGGCTCGTGAAGGTGGTGGCAGTTGATGATGGGCAAATGGATGGATGGAGACGACGTGAGGAGGCGGCGGAGCTACGACTACGGAAATCGAAAGAAGCAAATCTACGCTAAACTAAGGGCTAAAGAGGCTACCTGGCGGAGGCATTCGACTGGGCTGAAGCTCGGGGAGCTCCGGGGTCATTGCCTGCAAGGGACCGTCGACTTCCCGAGGCTGGGCGCGCTCGCGGCGGCGCACGGCGGCTGAGCCACCAGATCAGAGGCTTCCCGAAGTCCTCGAGCCTCGCTTCCACTCCAACGAGCACCGCTGTCACTCAGGCTCACCGGAGGAGTTCCTTGGCTGCGAGTGGGAGGTCCAAAGATGAAGAACAAGGATGTCGGAGACGGTGCTTTATATGTCCGGGGGTCCGAGAAGAAATGAATCAGGCGAGTAGCGCGCAACTCGGATCCCTCAGACCCACCCCGGGCGTGGATCTGGGATGAACAAGGATCAATCGGGGCCCGGGGTTAGGGTATTTGGCTGTCGGATCGAGTGGGAAGAAAAGGTAGAAATCGGGTCGGGGACTCAGTTCCGAGACGCAGTGGTCTAGGGGGGGGGAGTTGACCGGGGGGTCAACATCCCCCGTGGTCCAATCAGAGAAGGCCACGTCAAAAAGATTTGAAAAATCGATTTAAAATAGGAAATGGCCGAATTATTAAAAACTCAAAACATAAAAAATGTTTGTTTTAATGTTTTCTATTTTTTTGTGATTTTTAATTAATTTTTCAAAATAAAAATAAGGTATTTACAATAGGGTGCTATATATAGGTATATATACAATATAGGATTTTAATTTTTTATTTTTAATTTGTTATTTTTGTAGATTTTTATCCCCATTTTATATTTTATTTATTTATAGCATAAAATTAGGAATAAAAGGGTATTTTTATTTTATTTTTATTATTTATATACAAGGGTGGAGTAAATAGATATATACATCTATATACCTTGTATATGTACAATGTTATTTTTGGTTTTTAATTTTGTTCTTTTTATTTGATTTTTGTTTTTATGGTTTTTATTTAATTTATTTATACTATAAAAAGTAGAGTATATACAAATTTTTAAGGATTTTAATTTATTTATTTATAGGGTTAAATAACTATAGGTGTGGGTGTATGTACATGGTGAATATGCACAAGTGACTCATTTTTATTTTCTTTTTAATTTTTCTATTTTTATTTGGATTTTATCTTTTCAAATATATACAAATATAAACAAATAAATATGACCCATTTTTATTTTTAGTTTAAGAAAATATTTATTTTTATTTAATTACAGGTATATGTACTCATGAGCTTCCTTATCTCTCTCTACTTGGGCATTTATGCGGTCAGGCCCATGCTGAGCCCTCCCTTGGGATTAGATCGCTCAATATTTATTCTAAATATCTCCCTCTTTTTCTTTTGTCTCTTTATTCTTTTATTTTTGCACAAAAACATGCTAATTGTTAGTTTTTACACAATGCATGCTTTTGGTAATTATTTGTAGTTACATGAATATACATGTATTTGCAAAGGTTTTTGTAGCTAAAATATAAGAATAAAGAGTGATGAATGGGTATTCATCACCCCTCTATACTTAACTTTGCTAGTCCCTTAGCAAACACTTATTTGAAAAAGAAGTGAAAAAGAGAAAGAAAAAGAAAAAGAGGAGAATATACATGGATTAAGGCTGATTATTAAACAGGCCTTCATAAAATTGAAATATGAAGCTCGATCAGATCTTTGGATTATTAATGTGTTGGAACCTTATTTGGACTTAAGCTTAAAACTCAACAGCCTCTAAGTTCCACCAATCTATGGACAAGACTCCTCAATAAACCAGATCAGAACAAGTCTACATACACAAACTCTAATGACCATGAATCTTTCCATGCAGTGTAAGTGATATGTAGCTCCCCACCTCAGAAGTAACAAAGAAACAACCTCCCCCAACCTGGTAACTCTAATGCCTCGGTCTAGCAACTCTTTCCTCGAGAAGCGGGGTATTCCCTTCTAAGTTCAAGTGCAACCGGCTCAAGAAGAGGGGGAAGAAGATGAAGAATGGACCATGGCCAGTGTAGCCATGTATCCTTGGGAGCCCAACCAGTGTAGCTAAGTCTCCCGCTGCAAGCTTCATGATATGTAACATGGATACCATAAGCTTTTGCTTTATTTGACTATATACACTCCGGTGGGGTTATTAAATTTTCAATCCGACCCACCACTTTTTTGGAGTTCTTTTTCTTTTTGCACTTTTTTTTTCATGTGCAACTGTACAACATATCTACATGGTGCAACATATATACAAAGAGTTTTCCCTCTTGAGCCAGTAGACTATCCCTCTTTTGAAGCTTTATTGCAACCCACAGCTTCCGTCTTTATCCTTCATCACCACTAGACCAAGTTGAGGCGCACTTCCTTCACTAGAAGAAGAAGAGAGGTTCTGCCTAGAAGTACTACCCTCATATGCTACCCCAAGCCAAAGGAAACTGCCTCCTCACCACCTCATCCGTGGAGAGGTATGTGTAAAGTGTTGGTGCAAGTTAAGCCATTGTCTCTAAGAGTCATGCGTGTGTTGTTAAGTGCTCTACTTAGGCTCATCAAGATGACATATGCTCATAGCCTAGTCGACTCAAAGGATTAAGTCCCCAATGGACCTGAAAAGCCTTAACCCTAAGCCCTATAAGGTTCCTCTTAGAATTAGGTGGATTAAGATCTTAATCAAGATCCATTTCCCAATTTAATTCCAGGCTAGTTTAAATGTCAACTATGATCCAGGAAAAACTATACAAGTATTTACAAAGATGCTATTTACAAATATTTACAATCGTGCAAAATTTTTGAAAAATGTTTTGAAACCATGGATGTATGCATGAATGCAAGTTTTGCAAAAATATTTACAAACATTTACACAAGGTTTTTGCAAACTTTTTATTTTCAAAACATTTTGGAAAAATTTTGTAGTATATACATAATTTTGATATGAGAATATTTACAAATCCTTTACACAAATCATTTTTCAATCATTTGTACGTAAATTATTTGTATAAATAAATAGGTATGTGCAAGATGAATTTTATATACAAGGGAAATTTTTTAAATTTTATGAGTTTTTAGCCATTTTTATTTATTCACACACTTACACAAAGTACGAGTTATGGCTAAAGTATATATGAAATATATACACACCCCCCTATACTTAGCTCGAACGATGTCCTCAGAGTCAAGAGCGATGAAGAAGAAATAACTCGTGCTTAGTATAAGGAAGTGAAAAGGAAGGCTATATACAAAGAAGAATGAATGAATAGAATATCAAGAGATTCTCGGCTTTTCCCCCTATACTTAGGATCAAGTAATCCTAAGTATAGCAGGCTGTATAAAACGGGAAAACCGAGTGGAGAATGTACGGGGTCTACCCCCCTATACTTAGGGTAAAATATCCCTAAGTATAGGCAGCACAAATAGGGGTAGCAAGAAACGAAGAAAATAGAAAAATATATACAAGGTGGAGGGGCATCACTCCCCCTATACTTAAGGTAAAGAACCTTAAGTATAGGCAACAACAGAAGTGATGAAACAGAATGAAGAACCACCTGGTGTTTCCACCCCCCCATACTTAGGATGAGCAATATCCTAAGTATAGCAAAGATAATCCTAAGCGAGACCTGGGGTGAAAACAAGAACGGAAGAAAGGAAGATCACACTAAGACAAAACATGTATATACAAGAGTACAATATTGAGGTGCCTCTCAACAAGCGCTTGTTTTTACGCCCCTAGCTGGGCGCAAAGGCTAGGACAATGCGGTATCAAGGTTCAGTACGGCATCGGTAAGTCGAATACCGTACTGTCGTCGCAGTCTCTGTATGAGAACAACGATGAACTCAACAGTGTAAAGTAAGACACCCAGGTATGCAATCAAGCGGGTGTCTGCTACCGACCATGGATGTAGAAGCATGTGATCGAGATCCGGTAGCACAAAATAGATCGTCGGCTCTGGATAAGATTGGAGTGAAAGTTTGGAGCCGAAGAAATAAAACGTGGAGAAGGATGGATCAGTAATAGAATCCTCCACATTAATCAGTGTCTCAAGAAGATATGTGCCGTCAAGATCAGGAAACTCTCTAAGAAGACTGATATCCGATGCATGAAATAGAAGCAGATCAGACAGATCATCGAATATCTCCAGGATGGGCTCATCCTCGCGAGGGTCGTCGAGGTGAGAAGGCTCAGAATCAGAAGGATCTAAAGACTCGGTTTCGTGTTCCGCCAGATCGGAGACACTCTCAGAAGGTGAAACCGAGTACCCATCGAGTGTGGCATCCTCCCGCAGATAACCCTCGGAGAGAGATGCAAGATCAAAAGTGAGTACGAGAGGATCAGGATCTAGAAGGGCATCTGCGCTGCTGTCAAGTATCCACTCTGTGCACCAGGCTCCATCATCATCTGAAATGTCGCTCTCGGCAATCTGGAAGCAGGAAAAGGTACTGGTCAACACTGCGGAGGCTGGCAAAGTGTCTGTGGCAGATCCTCGTTCTGCGGCAATGCGGGCTGCCAACTGGTCCTCAGTAAGTGTGTCTCTCTCGTCAGAGTGGAGGATAAAAGGCTCGAATATGGGGCTATCTGTATCTGAACTCTCTAAGTGGTGTCCCTCATCGAGCTGTAGCTGCTGGGCTGAGTCATGAAATCTGTCGGTCTCCAAGAAGTATCTCTGCAGAAAGGAAGTTGACTCCTCCGAGACTGGAAACTAAAGTGGCTGAATCAATGGCTGTAGTAGCTGGGGCTCCTCCGGTTCCTGGAGTATCAGAAGCTCTGATATCCAAGACTCGTCGACTGAAAACTCTGGTGCTGCCTCGAACTCTAGCTGGAAAGCCAACGGGAACTCGAGGAGACTCTGGGTCCGAACCTCTGCTATCGCGTTCATCTCCTCAGTACTCTGTGGTGCTGGAGCATCCAAGTCCTCGGGCTGGTGTGTAGAAACCGAATGCTCATGTACTGCGACACACCACACTGGTACTGCAGCGTCCGCATGTGTTGTCCTGACTAGGGCATCTCGTGAAGAAAATCTCTGTGAAAGTAAGCTCGAGACGGTATCCAGTAAGTGAAGGTCGGAACTGCGGTGTGAACTGCCACATGTGGTAATCACCAGTGCTATCTGCTCTGCGGTCATCCCCCGCATGGAGATCTCTATCAAGTCTGTCAGTGGAAGTCCGTGGTCTGGAAATCTCCTCAAGAGGTCAAGAAACCTCGGCCATGCCTCATGCAATGGCTCCTGGGGGTCAACTGAAAATCCGGTGATCAAAGACCGCATAAACTTTGCTCTACGCTGGGGGAAGTATCTCTGTAAGAACTCTCGGCGTAACTCTCCCCACGTATAGAATGTCCTCCCCAACCGTCGGTGCCATGTTCTGGCTCTATCATGAAGTGTGAATGGGAAGGTCCTCCTCATCAGCTCCTCTACAGTGATATCTGAATATATCTGTGTTCTGCAAAACTCCTTGAATGCGGACAGGTGAAGATAGGGCTCTTCGTGCGCCTCTCCTGAAAATGTCGGCAGTCGCTGGATGTAATCCAAATCTAAGATGAATGGATGTAATGTAGAAGCTGACTGAGCTCCCTGTGCTATCTGCTCTTCCATCAATCTGGGATGGGATCTATCTGTTGATGTCCACTGCTCTCTCTGATCACAAACGGAGTGCGCAGTCAACTCAACAAAGGCATCGTCCGGGTTTCGCATCTGCTCTCTCTGGTATCCTCGGACGTCAAGCGCAGCATGCCCAGAGTAGAGAACGGGATGGGAGGGAGGGAACGGGAGGTTGGTCGGAGATCCGACCTCCCTAGAAGGTGGACTGGACTGATGGTCAGATGGTGAAGAAAAAGCCGCAAGAGTCGGCTTGAGGTGAGAGGGATCCATCATCCAGGGGTGAAGGAGAAGAAGAAGACTGAAGGGAGGGTAGGTGGCGGACAGAAGAAGAGAAGGAGATGGGGGAAAGCAGAAGGGATCTGTAATCACACAAGATGAGAAAACATAACCCCCGATTCACCTACGCACGCGAGCTGAAGACCGAAAGGGATCGGTCAATTATCTTGTCAATTTTATTTTAGGTGATCATTCAGTCTATCAGAGCGATTACGTGAGCTAAATAAGAATCTAAATTTTTCTCAACCGACTGTCCCGTACAGAAAGCCGGTAATCAGTCGAGAAAAATCGGAGGCTCTATCCTAGGGTACGGGTCAATCTCTCGCTCATCCAAATCAAACAAGGAGGGGGTTACTCTCCCCAAGACAAATTTTTCAGTTCGTTGTCTTTCAGGTCAAGTATGATTAGCAGTCCCGATTTTATTGTTTTTGTTTTTAGGTATTTTTCAAAAGAAATCGCCTAACGAATTTTTCGGTTCTCCTAGTTATTAAGTCCAAAACAGGGGGGAGAAGTCGAAAAAGCCGATGCGCGAAAATCAATGATGCATGCAGAGTAAGAGATGCGTACCTGACTTCAGCAGTCTACATGCAAGATGACCCGCGCAGAATTGAAAGACAGAAATAAAACTACCTAAATGGTGCAGGCAGAAAACCGAGTCCTAAGCAGGCAATTTCTACTCGATAGAACTGTCTAGCTGGTCACCAGCCTTTGATCCAAAGAGTCCGGTCTAGACCCACCCCTCCTCTTCTCGACATGTCGAGTTCAGGAGTAGCGCTTAACGGGGCAGGCTCACGGCGTGTAGGCTCGAAGGAAAATGAATCAGCTATTTTTATTAATCTTTTATTAGTAGGTCCAATTAACGATCTATAGGCACAAGCAGTCTATTAGGTGTGTGGATCCTACTAATCACGGCACAGTCAAGCAGAAAGTCCTAGATCTAGGGGCTCGATAAAGACCGCGTAAAACCATAAAAGGCAGCAAAAAACGAAAACCGCGAAAAAACCGTGAAAAGTCTAAGGGTCCCCCGAGCACACCGGTGCTCGACGAAACAGACCCGAGAAAAGTCTCAGTCCAAGTCCTGCTGCTGTCCCTGTATTATTACAATAGTTTAAATATTGCAGGAAATAAATTCTAATCTACGGCTAATCTAATCCGCGGCTGTTCCGCGGCTCCTGCACTTCTGCTTGCTCCTCGTGCTCTCCTGCGGCTCTATAGAGAAGAGAGTCGCCTCCGAATCTCACGGTTGCGTCGGCTTCCGAAGAAGCCGCCTCGATCCTCGGGCCCCTCGCAAGAAAACAAACACAAGTGGTCAGACCAATTTATTTAAGCAATTATGCAAATAAATGATATATACAAAATATGCACAAAAAGCTGCGAAAATAAAACCGCGGGAAAAATCAAAAATCGACTACTAAGTCGTGCTCCCTAGCAACGACGCCATTCTGATGTCCACAAAATCCGAGCGAGCGAGGTAAATCAGGTATATCTCATGCGGTCGTTGTGACCTCAATCACTCGGGTGATCAATCGAGAAAAAATAGACCACCAAAATCAGACAAAAATCAAATAAGCTCAAGTAGCGGTCTCGCTATTATATTAACCTGGTATAGCGACCAGGGTCGAACACAAGGAGCACGTAATGGCCTTGCGGCCTACGAAGAAGTTTCAAAAGGAATAAAATAAAAGAATTGTATTTTTGGTGGATTTTTAGTTTTTATATATTTCTTTGGATTTTTTATTAATGAAGAAAATAAAGAAACCAATAAAACAACCAATTACAAACAATTATTAACCTACTCAAAAATCATCCAAAAATTAAAATAAAAAGATTTTTATGTTTTTTATATTTTTTACTATTTTTGGGTAATTTTTGGTATTTTTCTGATTTTTATTGAATTTTATAAAAATCAAACAAAGCAAGAAAACAAGGGTACTGTCCAGCCAGGTGTCAAGGGCCAATTTAAAATACAAAATGCCCTATTAACACCTAGAGGTAATTTTCCTGTAAAGAAGAAGAAACAAGGAAAATTTAGGCACCAGAATTATTGTTTTTGGATTTTTCAATTAATTATTAGAATTTTTATAGGTTTTTTAGTGTTTTTCAATTTTTACAAGTTTTATACATCCAAAAATGACCAAAATTTGTCAGAAAATCAAACAAGGCAAAGCAAACACTACCTATATTTTTTGAAATTTTTAGAGGTGTTTTAATATTTTTTAAGATTTTTAAATCTAGACAGTAAAGAAAAAGCGTGATTTTGAATTTTTAAAAATAATAAATGCAATAAAAAATGTCTCCAGAATTTATAGAAAATTTTACACCATGGCAGGAGCCATGTGTCCAATTTTCATTAAATTTGGAGTTAATTTGCTATTTTATTAAAAATCAAAACTAAGGTACAATGCAAAGGGACCTGTACGCAATTAGTAAGAGTTCCAGGGGTCCCGATGCAATTTTTCCAAGAAAACACGCACGAGGCGCATGACCTGGGCACTCAGGGACCTAATTGCAAAGAAACTAAGGTTCCTGGACTGTTTAATAACAAGTATTAAAAGTCCAGGAGCCTCAGTGTAAAATACCCAAAATATGACGCACATGCACAAATTCAACACTCACATGGGTATTTCTGTAAATAATCAAAACTATAAATTCATTCCATAACACCCTGAAACTATAGGTCCAAACATGCAATTATCCCAACAAAACACGTGTCGATGCACGTGATCCACTACAGGCAGGGGTATAAAAGCAATTACCAAACACTACAGGGTCCTACATGCAAATGTACCAAACTAAAATAAAGTTCTAAAATATTTACAGGACTAAAGACAAATAACTAAAAAGCTAAGGGCCTAAGAGCAATTACCCCTTTATTAAATGTCGAGGGCCGGATGTGTGCCACGTGCTAGATTTGACGGTAGGGAGGGCGCAATGCACACCGCAGGGAACCCTCGACACGATCGAGCGGCTGAGAAGCTCCCACGTGGACGATCGAACGACTGTGGTGCGACGTGGGTCTGCGAAGGGTCCTGGCTCGGATCGAACGGAGGAGGTGTAGCCATGTGCTGGATCTAACGGCTGCAAAACGTCGTGGCTAAACCTCGCGGAATTGACGGTCGCGATCAAACCTCCAAGAATCTAACGGTGTCTGCGGCTCCTCGTATGGACGGATCAGATCTAATCTGGAGCGTCGAGGCCGATCGGACGTCTGGAGAGGATGATGGAAGAACAGTTGGCCGGCGAGCTTCGCCGGCCCGATACACGCACTATGGTCCTCCCCTGCTGCTCCTGAAGTACAGAAGAGCTCCGCCGTGAAGCCCCGCAGCTGAAGATGGTCACCGATGAGGCTGATGACCACCAGAACAGCCCCGCGACGGCGGTGACCTGGAGCTCCTGTGCCTGAGCTGTTGGCCTCCAGATGAGGCTCTCCTGACGATGTAACCTGCACAGGAAGAAAGATGGGTCGAGGGCAAACTGCCTCGACCCGTCAGCGCACGTGAACGATGAAGAATGAGGCGGTATAGCGGTCCTCCGGCGAGCGATAGAGGTAGAGGGCCGAAGTCCTTGCTCCGGGGCGAGCCAGGGGGAATGGGTAGGTGGAGAAGATGCGGAGGAGGCTCGTGAAGGTGGTGGCGGTTGATGATGGGCAAATGGATGGATGTAGACGACGGGAGGAGGCGGCGGAGCTACGGCTACTGAAATCGAAAGATGCAAATCTACGCTAAACTATGGGCTAAAAAGGCTACCTGACGGAGGCATTCGACTGGGCTGGAGCTCGGGGAGCGTCGGGGTCATTGCCTGCAAGGGACCGTCGACTTCCCGAGGCTGGGCGCTATCGCGGCGGCGCACGGCGGCTGAGCCACCGGATCAGAGGCTTCCCGAAGTCCTCGAGCCTCGCTTCCACTCCAACGAGCACCGCTATCACTCAGGCTCACCGGAGGAGTTCCTTGGCTGCGAGTGGGAGGTCCAAAGATGAAGAACAAGGCTGTCGGAGACGGTGCTTTATATGTCCGGGGGTCCGAGAAGAAATGAATCGGGCGAGTAGCTCGCAACTCGGATCCCTCAGACCCACCCCGGGCGTGGATCTGGGATGAACAAGGATCAATCGGGGCCCGGGGTTAGGGTATTTGGCTGTCGGATCGAGTGGGCAGAAAAGGTAGAAATCGGGTCGGGGACTCAGTTCCAAGAAGCAGTGGTCTAGGGGGGGGAGTTGACCGGGGGGTCAACATCCCCCGTGGTTCAATCAGAGAAGGCCACGTCAAAAAGATTTGAAAAATCGATTTAAAATAGGAAATGGCCGAATTATTAAAAACTCAAAACATAAAAAATGTTTGTTTTAATGTTTTCTATTTTTTGATTTTTAATTAATTTTTCAAAATAAAAATAATGTATTTATAATAGGGTGCTATATATAGGTATATATACAATATAGGATTTTAATTTTTGATTTTTAATTTGTTTTTTTGTAGATTTTTATCCCCATTTTATATTTTATTTATTTATAGCATAAAATTAGGAATAAAAGAGTATTTTTATTTTATTTTTATTATTTATATACAAGGGTGGAATAAATAGATATATACATCTATATACCTGGTATATGTACAATGTTATTTTTGGTTTTTAATTTTGTTCTTTTTATTTGATTTTTGTTTTTATGGTTTTTATTTAATTTATTTATAATATAAAAAGTAGAGTATATACAAATTTTTAAGGATTTTAATTTATTTATTTATAGGGTTAAATAACTATAGGTGTGGGTGTATGTGTATGGTGAATATGCACAAGTGACTCATTTTTATTTTCTTTTTAATTTTTCTCTTTTTATTTGGATTGTATCTTTTCAAATATATACAAATATAAACAAATAAATATGACCCATTTTTATTTTTAGTTTTAGAGGAAAATATTTATTTTTATTTAATTACAGGTATATGTACTCATGAGCTTCCTTATCTCTCTCTACTTGGGCATTTATGCGGTCAGGCCCATGTTGAGCCCTCCCTTGGGATTAGATCGCTCAATATTTATTCTAAATATCTCTCTCTTTTTCTTTTGTCTCTTTATTCTTTTATTTTTGCACAAAAACATGCTAATTATTAGTTTTTACACAATGCATGCTTTTGGTATTATTTGTAGTTACATGAATATACATGTATTTGCAAAGGTTTTTGTAGCTAAAATATAAGAATAAAGAGTGATGAATGGGTATTCATCATCTACCAATTCTCCATCGCTTATGTTTATATTCCTTCAATTATGCTTTTATAGTTATTTTGATGGAGAAATCTGTGTAATACCCTACTTAGGTGCGGACGGCTATGCACGTCAGTGAATCCTGTGATTTGTCACACATTCACTCACCTAAGATGTGTGGTGTCTACTGATTCTTCATCTCTTGTTGTTTGAGTATATTCCTTCAGTTTCGTTGTTGTTTTCCTCCTGATTGTTTTTATATAGGAAATTATTTTCGTTTTTATTTTGAAATATGTCCCGATATAAGGGGAAACTCTGCCGAAGTTTCCAAGAAATATGTCCCGATATAAGGGGAAACTCTGCCAAAATTTTCCGAGAAATGTCTCGATATAAGGGGAAATTCTGCCGAAATTTCAAGAGAAAATATGTTCTTGGCGTTATTCGTGTTTTTCGTGTTTTTCGTGTTCTTCGTGTTCTTCGTTCATTCTTCGCGTTCTTGACATGTTCTTAGCATTTTTTATACGAATATGAAATTTGATCTTTTCAGGAGCCTTAAAACATCCTTTCTGAAAACGAAACATGATAAAGCCTTGCATATGTGAGAGAGAGGTCGATTAGGTAATGAAATCCTTCCTTTTGCTATTGGGTTTTCATATGAGATTATTGAAATTCTTGATTTTATGTTCTTTGCTATGAAGAACCCTAATTTTGGATATTTTTGAAAAAGTCTTAAGAGTTGCTTTGTGATTCCCACTAAAATAAGGTTTGAGCACCAAATTGTCGTGGTAGCTTTGAAAGTTAGGGTTTGGGAGTTAAAATATGTATAAATATGAGTATATATATATATGAATAATATATATATATATATATATTATTCATATATATTAAAACCTTGGTGACTATATCAGAGCAGTGGTACCCTGATACACACATCCGCGGTATTTTAATTCCGATCGCATTAAGTTCTCAGATAACGGCAGTCTTCTGACTTGTCGTAAGTCTGAAAAGGGAAATATGACATTCATATTCAAATACCACAGTTGTCACCAATTTCATTAACTTTCATATTATATCCCAAGAAGAGAAAAGCATATATCATATTCTCTGCGAACCATCGATTTTATGACTAAAAATGGTTCTCATGCAGAGCCATGTCATCCCGACCAGACCAGGAGATGACTAACCAACTAGTACACATACTGACTACTCTTGTCAACCTTTCCATGATCTACTTAATTATAGTGCGACATACTCTTTTCTTGCTTCAAGACTACTAAGCTTCTTTAGGTAGAGTCGTAGAGACTCTCTCTTCTCCGTATCACATCCGAGGGCCAGGTGGCCAGTTATTTGTCATATCCCTGATAGTCAAGCAATTGCCCATACTTATTGACGGACACGAGATGCTCGCAGATTGTCTACTTCTACAGCTTGATGAGTTCAACTTGATTCTAGGCATATATTGGTTATCCGCTCATCATACACTTGTTGATTGCTTTAGGAATACGGTTGTCTTCAGAATACCCAGATGTGTTTCCTGATGAGCTACCGAGATTACCTCCTGAGAGAGATCGAGTTCGAGATCACAGTACTACCAGACATCTAGCCGATCTCGATGGCTCTTTACCATATGGCACCAGCTGAGTTGCGGGAGCTGAAGGTAGAGTTACAGGAGTTGCTTGATTTGGGTTTCGTGAGGCCAAGCACTTCACCTTGGGGTGCTCTGGTTCTATTTGTTAAGAAGAAGGACGGATCCATGAGGTTATGCATCGATTACAGGCAGTTGAACAAGAGAACGGTGAAGAACCGTTATCCTTTGCCGCGCATCGATGATTTATTTGATCAACTCCAAGGATCTCCGGTATTTTCGAAGATCGATCTTCACTCAGGCTACCATTAGCTGAGGATTCAAGAGGCAGATATTCCAAAGACCGTATTCAGGACTCGTTATGGACACTACGAGTTTGTGGTGATGCCGTTTGGGCTCACCAATGCACCTGCGGCTTTCATGGATATGATGAACCGTATCTTCCGTCCATACTTGGACAAGTTTGTAGTGGTGTTCATCGACGATATGCTCATCTATTCACGGAATGAATGGGATCATGCGAATGATCTACGGATCGTCTTAGATACATTACGAGAGCACAAGCTATATGCCAAGTTGAGCAAGTGTGAGTTCTGGTTATCCCAGGTCTCATTTCTCGTGCATATCATTTCTGGAGCAGGCATTGCAGTTGATCCTGCGAAGATAGATGCAGTTATGTCTTGGGAGCAGCCCAAGACAGTCACTCAGATTCGGAGCTTCCTCGGATTAGCGGGCTACTACAGACGGTTTGTCAATGGATTTCACGCATTGTTCGCCCTCCGACACGACTGACGCAGAAGGGAGTTCCATTCATTTGGGACAATTCATGAGAGCAGGCTTTCAGTATATTGAAGGATAGATTGACTACGACACCTATTCTTACTCTTCCTTCAGGCACTTAGGATTATGCAGTCTACACAGATGCATCTGGAGAAGGTGTAGGAGCAGTATTGATGCAGAGAGGACAGGTGATTGCTTACGCATCACGATAGTTAAGACCGCACGAGCACACATGACTTGGAGTTAGCAGTAGTTGTCTTCGCCTTGAAGATTGGCGTCACTACCTATATGGGGTGAATTTTGAGATCTTTACAGACCACAAGAGTCTGAAGTACATTTTTGATCAGAAGAAGCTGAACATGAGGCAGCGCAGATGGCTCGAGCTGTTGAAGGATTATGATTGCACGATCTCTTACCATTCTGGTAAGGGAAATGTGGTCGCCGATGCACTTAGCAGGAGAGCACATGCAGAGGGTACGACAAACTGGCTATACACATGGGATATGCTCGCATCTTTGACTGATTGGCATCCTCAGGAGAGCGCATCCATTTCTACCGCCGTACCTCCTCGATACAGCAGCCTTTGGGATTGTATTGTCGAAGGCCAGAAGATAGATCCTTGGATCCGTGATAGATACATGCATACCGTCAAGGACGATGTTGATGATTTTGTTGTGACGGAGTCTATTTTATGGAAGGCGAGTCGAGTCGTTGTACCCAATGACGAGCAGCTTCGTAGAGACATTCTGGAGGAGGCACACAGTTCACGGTTATCTATCCATCCAGGCAGCACGAAGATGTACCGTGATTTGCGTCGACATTTCTGGTGGGATGGAATGAAACGCAATGTGGCACTACATGTCAGCAGATGCATGACCTGTCAGATGGTCAAGACTGAGCACAGGAAACCACCAGGATCACTGCAGTCTCTCCCCATTCCCGAGTGGAAGTGGGAGAGCATTTCTATGGATTTCGTCATAGATTTGCCGAAAACACCAGGTGGCCATGATTTCGTTTGAGTCATTGTTGATAGGTTGACCAAGTCAACCCATTTCATACCTGTCAACACGACTTACACTCCATCCAAATTGGCCAAGCTCTATGTGCAGAACATTATCAGGCTGCATGGTATACCACGAGAGGTGGTGTCTGACAGGGATTCGAGATTTACATCTCACTATTGGCATCAGTTCATGTCAGCACTACAGACAGAGCTGAAGATGAGTTCTGCTTATCATCCGCAGACAGACGGGCAGAGTGAGCGCACCATTCAGACACTTGAGGATCTACTTCGCGCATGCTCCTTAGAGTGGAAAGGGTCCTGAAAAGACCATCTGCCATTAATGGAATTCACGTACAACAACAGGAGATGCCTCACACCTCTCAGTTGGCGTGAGGTAGGTGATCATGCTTCATATTCCATATATCTCCTGGAGGAGACCACGAGAGCTGTTGATCTTGTGAGACAGAGGCTTCTGACAGCACAAAGCCGCCAGAAGAGCTATGCGGACCGTCGGAGAAGAGATTTGGAATTTCAGATATACAATAAATTTCTCTTGCTCCTTTTGCAAATTGGTTAAACCTCATATTAATGACATTCCTATAAATTACAGGTGGGAGATTGGGTATTCCTCCGTGTATCTCCCATGAAGGGAATACAGAGATTCGGTGTTCGTGGCAAACTAGCACCGCGATATGTGGGTCCGTTTGAGATTCTTGCGAGAGTAGGGAAAGTGGCCTACCGAGTAGCCCTTCCTCTACATCTATCAGCGCTTCATGATGTCTTCCACGTATCCAACCTGAGGAAGTATGTGCACGACCCTCGCCACGTTATCAGTTACAAGAATCTCGATGTAGAGCCGGATCTGACTTATGAGAAGAAGCTGGTGCAGATCATTGACCGTGCTGTGAAGAAGCTTCGCAGCAAAGAGATTTCATTAGTCAAGGTTTTGTGGCACCGACACGGCGTCAAGGAAGCGACATGGGAGACTGAAGCCAACATGCGGGCACGATACCCGCAGCTATTCTGATGTAATCGTCAAAACAAGCTTTTGTAATTAAACACATTATAAATATATGGCTTGTTTTCTCTTTGAGGTTTTTATGGGTTCAAAACCCTTTGAGGTTTTTATGGACATATGAAATTCCAACAAGATACCTATTAACCTTGACTCGAGTCTCGAGGACGAGACTCCCTTTGAGGTTTTTATATTTGTAACACCCATATTCTAACAAACCCGAACTCGTCCGATTTTGATTCCAATGAACCCAAAAGCGTTGTCAGTCAATACTAAACAACCTAAAACGACCAATTGATCATGAATCAAAAGTCGTTCGGACGAAATCGACCAAAAATCGGTCCCTTCGTAATGCGCGCCGCGAAAAGCCGCGACGCGAATTCGGAAACCGTAAAACAAACCGAGACCATCATTAGATCCGATTCGACGATACAAGACCAACGGAATCGACCGTTCGTCAATCGGAGGTCGTTTGATACTTTTAAATCACAAAAATTTAATCTTAAACAAAAACCGTATCCGAAAAAAAAATTCGGGTAATCAAAACTCGATCGGAAGTATATGAATATTATACTCATATTGATCGTCGTTTCGAGACGGTCAAAACAATATATTGTGCGTCGAAATGCGAGAAACGAAACGTAAATACGGTCAACTTTATGTTTTTTCAAATTGGAGAGTTTTGTTAAAATAAATAAATAAAAAAATAAATTACTGTAGCAAATTTCCAGCCGATAAAGCTCCTTTCTTCCTTCCAAAATTCCCTCCTTTGCTGCAAGCGCTTGCTGGAATTTCCAGCAACAGCAGGTGGACTATCTAAGCAAAGTGTTGCTGCTATTTCTTGCAGCCCTTCCAACCATTCTTCTTCAAAACAAAGGTGCTGGAGCTCCTGTCAAGAGCTGCTACAGCAGCTTGTATGTGCTGCTGCATGCAAAGATCCTCTCCAAATTGGAGAGATCAAATAGATACTATCCCCTCCCTTTTCCCTATAAAAACAACCCCAACGTGAGAAGATTCCTCTCCCTATTTCTTCCTCACTTATTTCCAGATTATCTCCAAGTTCCAGCCGTGAGAAGGCTCCAGACTCTCTTTGGAAGCTCTGCTGCAATCTTTCATTGGGAGGAAATGCATGTTTGAATCAGCCCAATTGTGACCTCTGAAAATTCAAAGTACGACCCTATTCCCCATATTGCTGCCATGCATGAGATGTCAACACTTCATGATTTCTGATTTATGCTCCTTAAGGGTCCTGATCTTGTTGGATTCCTTCTAATATATCTAGATAAAGAAGAAGAAAGGGCAATGGAGTTATATATATAATAGAAGGGTGAAGAAATGTTGATTTTATGAAGATCTGGAGTCTTTGATCACATGGAAATGTTGCAATGTTTTTACCTCTGCTACACTATTCCAGAAAATTAGATAAAATATTGACTGTAAATTTGATTTACATGACAAATATTTAATTATTATCAAAACCTATTATTATAGTAATCTAAGCCCAAGTATATATGTAAGACAATACCCAAGATTAGTTTTGTTCTGTACAGTTTACAATTTTTTTATAAGGACAATTATTAATGAGCAAATATATATATATATATATATATATATATATATCCATGACATTAATTACTAATGAAGTCTGTTCCTTTGAAAATATCGAAAATTTCCGAGATTTTGGACTATATTGGAACTGGTGAATTAAGTATGAGAACATAGCCATAATCATAGCTGTATATTCCTTATTATTGTCCATAACAAATTCCATTACGGCCTCTTGTGCTATCATGCATTCTGAATTTTAACATCATGAGAATTATCCTATTGATCAGAAACTTTGATTTGACTAGTGCTTTGGGATTTTTTTGTGCATGCTTTAGACTCACCATTCTGCCAAAAAGAAGAAGAATCCTCTAACAGTCCTGTAGATTATTAGTTGGGGATAGTTTGGGTTAAAAAAAACATTTTCCTGCCAAAACAGGAATCTCCAATAGTTGCGTACGTGTATTCTGGAAAGAGCATAAGCATCATTTTTTTTATCAAATATTAAATGATGTCCCTCTTTAATAAAATTCTATTGTGACAATGATCACAAGTTGGCATGTTACTAAAGAATCGTGTAAAAAGAAAATCCAAATCCTAAAGGCCTTCGTCAAGTTAGTAGACTCTTAGCTCATTGTTCTCTGACATGGAGAAAATTTGACTGCTTTTAAAATTTTATTTTCAAATTTTGTACGACCTTCAAATCCTTTTTCATGTAACTCCAACATTGGCAGTTGAATATTATTCTTCTATAGGAAGTAAATTCTCTCTCATTAATATCCGTAGAGTAGAGTTTAACAACAATTGACCTTTAGCCTACTATATGAATACAACGTATCACAATGATCATGTGGACTGCTCAATTAGATCTGAAAAGCAAATCATATGAGGTAAGAGAGTATAAATATATGATCAATGAACCTAGATGTTTAATAAAAATCAGTGACGAGAATGTATTACTTTTTATCATCCTTTAGAAATACTCTGCTATATATGAATCACTATCAATAAGTAGCTGATCGAGATGTCGAGATATGTGATATAGATAGCTACATCAAGAAATGACGTCATTTTCTCAGTAGAGCATGATATATGGTTAAAACATCCTTTCCAAAATGTTTAATACACACAATCATCTTCCACGTTCTCTACTACTTATTGATCACTATCAATAAGATCAAAAGACTTAGATCAACGCGATCAAACAAAGAAGTGTTTGAAGAAAAAAAAAATGAGTAGTCAAGTAGGTGGAAAATTTGAAATCACTTATCTCTAATGATGCATAGTGCCGATCATGATGACTTCTACACATGATCGTGCGAGGGCGCGGTGACCCTCAACTGTGCGGAGGAAAGGAAGCCCAGTTTGGGCAGCGGCCGCCAAGTGCGCGGGTCTAGGATCCCAGTCCCCCTTCGGTTTTTAACGTGAGCTCACAGTGTTTTTACACCTCGTTGGGATCCCGACTTTAGACCATTCCGCTGACCCTGTTTTAGGATACCCAGGCGGGGGATCCTTGGTTTTCAGTTTTACGTGCGAGCTCGGTTGCCCGTTACCGGTCGGGCTGTTTTCTAGAGCGACTTTTCCGGGAAGTCCCTCTCACCCGTCTCAGTGGCGTAGTTTGGGAGTGTAGACCTATCCCTCTATTGGACCGTCCTTCCAATTAGAGGGCGAGACGGAAGAGCCTTTTGTTGGCTTCTTCACCGCTTGAGTTTTTCTTTCGCCAACAGACTTGGCGATTCTACATCCAGATCATCCATATCTATATCTATATCATTTAGAGTTACATTTGAGACTGTTGCACTAAGGTTTGAAGGGATTGATTCTACATCCAGATCA
This sequence comes from Ottelia alismoides, assembly GCA_037367405.1. NCBI lineage: Eukaryota > Viridiplantae > Streptophyta > Magnoliopsida > Alismatales > Hydrocharitaceae > Ottelia > Ottelia alismoides. The sequence continues at coordinate 91,624 of JAZKJV010009067.1, read as the reverse complement.
TCCATCTCTATATCCATACCATCTAGATTTACATCTGAGACTGTTGCACCTAAGGTTTTAAGGGATTATGATTAAAATCGAATAACTGGAAAAGATGCTAATCTGATTCAAAATCCCTTTGAGTTAGTGGACGTGTTGGGAACTTAGTTAGGATGCATTACACAACACCGCATGCCTACGGAGGCCCCCCAACCCTAAGACATTCCCCAAGTCTTAGAGTCATAATGTGAGGTTCACAAGAACCAAGACCACAGACTATCCACTAACTTAAAGAAGTAACTAGACTTAAGAATTTAATAAATCATTATATCTTCTCATCTCATCTTTCCCATCATCAAAATTCACAAATATGATCTCTAAGTAATATGAGAATAAAAGATACGTACTTATGATCAATGAGTTACCGTAGACATATGCTTATGTGGGAAATGTGGGGATAAGGGCTGATCATGAGATGTTCTTACTAAAAATTTGGAAACCTTTTACATTTGCAAGTAGAATTAAATTTTAAATTTGAGTTTCTCATGCCTCTCTACTTGCTTTCTTTTGTAAATAATAAATGCCTGTTATTTTTATATGAACTTATGGGAAGTACCAGCACCCGCTGACGCCTTTTCTTCCTTGCACGCATGGCAGGCAAGGAGCCTTTAGCACAGTAGCGGGTTAATGATTTCAGGAGATAAATTTTATACCCAATGGTATGGTTTATTTTGTGCCAATTTCTGTTCAATTTATATTGTATTATGTTTCTTTCTCTTCAGTCAGATTTTTGGGATATACTGTATGTACTGTCAGACTTTGTACATGTGAAATATATGGAAGTTAATGAAATAAGATTTTGGTGACAATTGTTCTATTAACTTGTGGTTATAAATGTTGATATGAATGTCAGATGAAATCATTTCATTCGCGAAAAAATTTTCCCCGTACTTTCAGTTACTTAATGCGATAGTAATGAATGTTGTAAACGTGAAGTGTGTGATTAATGGGTACCCGGATCCTAGGGGGTTCACAGTTTGTTTATACTAAGTATTGCTGATTAAGCAAATCGAAGACTTAAGGAAAGAATTACACCATGGGAATTGATTTGGTTTGAGTTGGATCCTGAAAAGGGTCATGTGTCACGTTAAAGATGACTGGGAGTAGAACTACAGGTCGGGCATGCAACTTGTAGGCGTATTGGTGTTTCCCTACCTAGATGGTACACGGTTGCCTTGTTATGATAAGTGCGCACGAAATGAATGATTTACAACGCGTGTTACCGAGAGCCAATATCTTCAGGTTGAACGACGGAAGATGTGGTCGTGCCATGTGGAGGCACGGGTAGTTCAATAGCGACTGGGTCACGATAATATGTATTTAAAGCTGCTAGGTTATATGATTAAACGTTAGCCTGATGTTTTAAGCAACTGAGTCATCGAGGACGGTGTGCTCATTTGTTTTCCAGGCTGAGGGTTTGAGACCCTGTTTAATAAAAGAAAAGAAAATTGTTAGGGTAGTATTGGAGGATTGGTTGAGGCGACGTGCGGCAGCATAAGCTTACCAAGATCAACACAATCTCCAATCCTGAAGTGTCCATAGCTTCGTAGTCCAAGAATGGTGGGGTTTCCCTGGACTAATCCCTAATGTGGAAAAGAAAGGAATATGACTTAAAAAATGAAAGGATTGTAACTTTTAATGACAACAAGTTTAGAAAAATCACACAATTTGTTTGCTTTTCTCTTCTTCATTATCTAGCACTCGCTAATTGTTATCCTATGATTTATGGAAAACCCAACAGGTGTCGGTGAGCCATCGCAAGGACCTTAGTAGGCATCCAGCCAGTCACAGTAGCTTTACTTTGTAAGGTAGTTAGTAATCTTTTGTATATTTTTATTTCAAGCTAATGTACATGTAAATGGTTATATTGGGACAATGTATCATCCGAACTTTATGTTGTGGATGGAAAAGTATTGAAATACTTTCTTCTGAATATACTTTATTTGCAGTCTGTTTCTAAATGTTAGTTGTGATTGCTGATTAATTATTGCTGAGTAACCATATCCGGTTATGGGAGGATCTGACAGCCCAGAATTGGGGTCGTGACAGTAGACCAGTTATCATGATTGCTAGAGATAGATACTCATGAGTAGTGTTTAGTTCCTATAAATGAAACCTTTCTAGATGAGGCTATTCTATCAATTACCTCGCTCCCTTGGTTCGCCGATATTGTGAATTATCTTATGCCCAAGAGAACTCCACAAGATTGGTCAAAGCTGAAAGTTGCCAAATTCTTGTCAGATATTCATTTCTATCAGTGGGAGGATCCATATCTCTTTTTTGAGGGGGCAGATTTCCTAAGGATGGGGTGCATTCCACATTAGGGCGTTCAAAGTGTCCTCGAGCATTGCCACACCCGAGAATCAGGGGGACACCACTAAGGAAGGCGTATGACTACAAAAGTTCTACAACACAACCTTTGGTAGCCAACTCTCTTTAAAGATGCACGGACTGCTAGAAGATGGGCATCACTATTGGAATGAGAGACTCAATGCCCCTGAAAGATATTCAGATTTTAGATGTGTTTGATTCATGTGGAATTGATTTCATGGGCCCATTTCTCAACAATTTGGGATATGAATAAATTCTGCTTCATGTCAATTACATGAGTCATTGGGTGGAGGATATCCCAATCCGAGCCATCGATAGTCGCATCATCTGTCAGTTTCTGAAAGAACATCATTGCATGGTTTGAGATCCTCAAAACTCGAGAATATTGCATAGAACATCGAATAGCTTCTTCATACCACCCACAGTGTAATAGTTTGGAAGAATGTTCAAATAGATAAATCAAGATGATTCTCCAAAAACTCATATGTCCAAACAGAAAGAACTGATCTCAATTGATTATGTTCTCTAGGCCTATCGAACTACGTACAAGTCACCTCTGGGAATGCCTCCCTACTTCCTGTTATATGGAAAACCTTGCCATTTGCCCATTGAGCTCATTCATAAATCTTTCTGGGCAATAAATATCTGTAATTTGGATCTGAAGAAAGCTGGAAAGAATAGAAAGCTAGATCTAAACAGACTTCTCGAATTTCACAACTATGCATATGACAACAGCTTGATGTACAAGGAGAAGGTCAAGTAGTAGCATGACAAGCACATCAGCCACAAAACTTTCTAACAAGGTTAGAAGGTCTAGTTGTTTGATGCAAAGTTGAAATTACTCCTAGGGAAGTTGAAGAACAAGTGGACAAAGCCATTTGTAGCGAAGCATGTGCATGGCAATGAAAGCATAGTCATATCAAGATTGCGAACTAACGCACAACCTTTTGTCATCAATGGACAACTTCTAAAGCCTTACCTTGAGCATGATACCTTCCTGTCCATGGTTGATTCCAATTAGGTGGCCTATGTACAAGAACATCCAGTGGCAACATCTATGGATTTAGGCAAAGAAATCAAAAACATCTTTGATTAGTTCGTCATTTTCTTCTTTTTGTCTTTTCATTTTTCATTTTTTATTCTTCTGAAAGCTTCACTCATCTCATTCATCATTGTTATTAGGATATACTTCATCCTAAGTATAGGGGGGATAAGTGCATACGGGTATTCATTCTTTAACATCCTTGCATGTCTACTCAACATTTGACATTCTTTTTAAACATAGGAATATTTTACCCTAAGTATCGGGGGAGACAGACTGAGCCGCTGATTTGTTTATTCCCACCCTTGACCCACCTTGCTTTATGTACAGTCTGTTATACTTAGGATTAATTGATCCTAAGTATAGGGGGATCGGTCGAATTCCCATTCATTATTCAGTAATTTAGTATGGATTTTCCTATAATTAATACAAGTTATGTATTCTGTTTCTCTTCGATCCATGAAGACATAACTCAAGCTACATATAGGGGGGTCATATGTACTCTGTATAAATTTTAGCCATAAATCGTACTTTCGTATTTTCAAACCAATAAAATCAAAATACACATAAAATTCTTTGTAATTATGGGTAATAAACTGGTTAAAAATGTTTTGCAAAATGCTTGAAAAATGGTTGACAAATATTTTGAAAAATCTTTTGTAAAACTATTTGGGAAATATTTTGTAAAATATTTTCAAACCTTTGTAAAACTATTTTTTGTAAAAATTTCTTTCTTTTGTTTGAATAAAATGTTTTGAAATTCTAGTTGCAAATGGTTTGGAAAATGATTTCAAAAATAGTTTGAAAATCTATACATATTGTTTGAAAAATATTTGCAAAATGATTTTCAAATTTTGTAAATGTTTGAATTATTATGTCAAATTATTCTTTCAAAATAAAGTTTTCAAAATGATTGAATTTTTTCAAATTGTTTTGAGAACCCTTGTACATTATTCAAGGGGGTGATGAATCTCCGTTTCATCACCTTTATTCTTTCATTTTGGCCTTAAATCCCTAGCTAAATGTATGTATATATCATTAATTCGATAAAATAAATACTGTAGAAATTATACAAAATATTGTATAAAATGGTGTATAACTATGTTATTTAATTCTAAAATAAAAGAATAAAAGAAGAAAAAGAAAAATAAATGAGACACTATAGGTGTTGAGTGACCCTAGACCCCGAGACCCAATCATCATGATGACTTGGTCGACAATGACTAAAGTAAGGGGAGATAGGGGAGATGAATTGTACAATCTATATATGAAAACCCTAATTCTTAGTTCATCTACAATTAATTTTTGACACCTATTTTATTATCTATATGTAATAATAAGCTTTGTACATGAACATTGGATATAAAAACAAGAAGAAAAATACAAAATTGAATTCATAGAAAAATAAAGCATATTGTAACGAGACAAACAAAATAAAAAATCAAAATAAAAACTTCATTGACTTGTATCTTCTTCATATTGTACAAAAACGAACCAAAATCACCTTTAACTATATATAACTTTTAACGAGCAATTTAATGAAGTGGTTTCATTTAATTTGGAGCTAAGATGAAAAAAATTAAGTTTTAGGCTCATATTGTACGTCATACATATATATTATATTCAATATATTTATTATTTATATTTATCAAATTATTCTATTTTATAAAATTGTAAATATTATATAAAATACATATACATAAAATCATTATAATCAAAATAAAATTAAAATTAATAATATACTTTCATACATAGGTAAAATATGCATGTATATACCTATAATATATATATGATTAATTAATTAATTAAGTGTACGTACAAACTCAAAAAAATACAATTAAAATATTTAGTTGTGTATTAAAATAAATCAAATATATATAAAATACATCTATAAAATAATGACATATATTACAAACTAAAAATAAAATACCAAGATACACGTATTTATACAAATATTTTACATGTAAATATTAACTTGTAACAAAAAGCTTCATAAAAATAAATAAAAATATGTATAAAATGCAACATTAAATTACAAACATTTTCGTGTTTAATAAAAATTAGTTAATTCATTTGCTATTTATTTTTGAATTTATCAATGCTCCAGCATGGGAATTTTCTGGTTGGTCCATGTGGACCAACCAAGAACACTATCCATGTTAACCCCAGTCAACACCCCTCTCTCTTCCTTAAGCGTTGACCTGTCAAAACCTGACTTTTCGCCTCATTTTAAACTTGAATGCATCATGATATTCTATGTTGTGCCACTTAATTTATGGAGATTAGATCTCCCTGATTCAAGCGGCCAAAGTTCGCATAGATCTTCCTCAATTCGGATGGAATCCTCGATCAAATATCCCCCGTTCTCAGCCTTTAAATAAGACCCCTCCCACCTTCCTTCCCTATTTTGATCACTCTTAGTCCATTCTTAGCCCCTCGGATTGGTTCCTCGGAGTTGTACTGGTAACATGAGCATGCTTTTGTTAGCCATGTGAGCCCGAGGAGGACCATTCCTACAATAAATATTATTGTAATATTTGTTTTATCAATAAAAGTTATTGATTATTTTTCACTCCCTTTACGAGATTAAGTGAATGAATGCACTATAAGGTCTCTCTGTACAATTAGGGTTATGTACCATGTCCATCTTAATAATCATACAACTATTGATTCAATAATAGAATCATAGAGGCTGGTGTTTGGATGAATATCTAATGAATTAGATTGAGGACTCATAAAGCATCGTCAAATGATTGTTAAGAGATGATCTCCATCCTGAGTAGGAGATGGCAATCCTTTCTCACATAGGCTGATATCTGACCGACCTCTTGATGCATGTCCTCTGCATAGGAATAGAGATTTGGAGGTGTCAGATTAGTTAAGTCAAGGAGTTGACTTAACAAGATCAAGATAATCAAAGTCCTATATCGTATACTATCGCGATACATGCACACATTCTCTGACCGGAGACATATGTGTTACTATATGTCTGAGTGTGTACATTTGGAAGACCAATAGGTTGATGACCTAACCAAGGTCTATAGACTAGCGTTGGTGTGCATGGAAGGGCATATGAGTAATACGATCTCTCAAAGGGATCATACATGTTCACTTGTGAACCGGAAGACATGAGCTCACTCATGAGGTACTGGGACCAAATTCCATGCATGGTCATCATGCTTCGGAAGCATGACAAGAATTAGAAGGTATGATATATGTTTTCGGAAAGTATATGATCGATACCAAATCCAAATGAGCAAGAATAAGAAACTTGATGATCAAACCCTGAAGATGACATTGTAAAATTGATCTATATCTTCAGGTTGATCATAGGTCTTCTAGTATGCAGGATGTATAGGTATTAGAAATACCTGATGGTGATGTGATCTTAAACAATTGTATAACCATGACGCTTCCATTCCGAGGGAGTGATGAAACAGGTCTGGATTTTAATGACTCCTCTCAGTAGAAAAGTAATCTGATCTTGGTCCAAGTGTTGGGCATTGATCTGAATGGGATTCAGATGCAATGAGAAGATTGGACTTATGGTCTTGATTTAATCAAGCATCTATGAGAGGTCCATGAGATTTGGATTTGAGATATGACCTCAATATCCAAGTCAATATACGTGGTACAATGCAATCGCCTTGTCCTTATCTCCAAGTATATGCGGAGAAAGTGCATTATTCTTGAATGAATTCATGAATAATTCCAAAATTGAATAATATCTAAGCATTGAGAAATGGATAATTATATGTGATTTAATTATCATCAATAATGTGATTTGATTCATATTATCTGAATGCATGATAATGATTATCTAATCTAATTAAATGAGATTTAATTATTGTGAATATGGATAATGTAGATAACACCATCCAATTATCCAAGTATATTATAAATGTGTTATATAATATATCAGAGAGAGACTTTTATGATTTATATTTGCTGATTGATTTTTAATGTGGATTGGATTCACATTAAATGATTAATTGAAAATATAATTACATTTTATTTTTGGTTGTGAATGAGATTCACATAATTTCAATGACGGGTTAATATTTTCCACAAGATAATTTCGAATTGTTTTTGTGAAAAATATTTTCGATAGGAGATAAGGAGATATCATGAGATAATGAGATCTCATGATAATTAAAGGAGATAGAACCATTCCTCTAAAGAGGAGTGGACGACCACTACTCTCCATGTGATAATATTTATTTTACCAATAAAAGTTATTGATTATTTTTCAGATTCCTCTGTCTATAGTGAGGAGGAGCAGAGGAGGAGGAGATCCAAGAATCTCCAATGAGCTTCTGTGGGTTTTGCCTCTCTGGTTCTCAGCCAAGATCGTGGCCCATTTCTTCTGCTATCAAGGTAATATCTTCGTGTATATTTCATTTCTGTCCTTAGTTTCAATTTTTAATTAGTAGTTGTAGGTTAAATACAATATTTCCATTAAACTGGAGCATGAGCTCCAGGTTGATTTCATTGTAAACCATCCACCGTTTCGACCTGCCTCTATGCCCATTTCGTTTCCAATCAAGTTCTCCATCAGATCCACCCATTCCCTCGCAATTTTGCTTGAATCGAGGGACATTGAGCTCCTTCCATCGTTGCTTCACTGGAGCTCTCCGCCTCGTCCATTCTCCCACTTTTGGGTTAACCAATGGGTCAAGGATCATCGCTTCAACCCATAAAGTTTTTGTGCAAGTCCTTGCCCCAGAGGAGGGACCTAGAGGAGCGAATCGAATACCAATTGTAGCTCCAGGTCGCCTAGAATTGAACGAGCCCCAGGTTCCATTCGAGGGGACCTGAAACCATTTGGAGAGCACACGCAAATTAGGAGGGACATCAGGAAGGGATAACACTTGACGGAGCTGCGAATAGTGATAATCTAGGCTGTCCATGTGAAGCAAAGCATTGTGTCTATCTGCCATCAGAACCACTTAAGTGAGCCCATGTGGCTCGCTCCCAGCCGCTTCCTTCCGCCTATCTTTTTGGTAAACATCAAGGACCCCTCTACCCTTTTTATAATTTATAAATATAGCTATAAATATGAAATTAAGTTCAAAACTTTTATTACATTTTGCATGTATGCCTTTTGTACTTTCTGATATTGCATTTAAGTCCAATGCTAGACCACCTCACGTGGATCTCCATGTGAGGAGGCATTTTGTAGGAGCACCCTTGTAGTTATTGTATTTACTTTTTAATCTATTAAAATAAAGTTTAAACATTTTGGTTATTTTGCACATGTGCCCCTGAGATTTATTTTATTTGCAATAATACCCATACCAACTTGATTTCATTTTATTTATGCATTTGTTTTTATTAAAATTATCTCCTATACTATAAAAATTCTCAAGAAATAGTTGTTTGTGCATGATTAGCTACTGATTAAAGCTATCATTTTTATTTACCTTTTTACATGTATTTAATATTTATTTGAAATCATTTAGAGCTATTTTATTCCATGTTTAACTAGAAAAATAAAAAATACAAAACCTTTTCTGAAAATTTCAAAAAGTTAAATATTATTTATTATCCTATTTTATAGCTCCTGAACAAAAGGCAAAAAATATCAAAAGAAACCCTTGAAATTAGCAAACCCTTGCTAAATCTAAAAAATTATAATATCATCGTTAAAATACCAAAAATATTAGTTTATGCTTCATATTTTTATATATACTTATATCTATGTATTAAAATTGATTTTGAGAAATTTTGAAACCATCTCCTATTTTTAACTTTCAAATCAATTCGGTCAATTTTAATGGTCCTTTTTTTGCTTTATTTCTGATTTTAAAAATACAAAAAAATTGTATAAATCACCCAAAATCCATAAAAATAGAAAAACATTTGAAAAAAAATAAAATGCTTTTATTTGGCCTTTTTGACTATTTTTATCTCTATTTACATAAGTAGGCCTTATATAGCCTATATATATCTATATAATTGTATATATAGCTTATATTATTATTAATTTTTATAAATATTTTAAATATATTTCAAACCTTAAAAATATAAAATAGACTATTCTTTTTTTGTTATTTCCTTATTTTTAGATATTTATTTCATATATTCTTTTATACATTAATTATCTTATATATATACCTTATATCCCTTTGTATATATATACTTATATATATTATTTATATATTATTAAAATAAAAAGAAATTACAAATAAAAAATTTAAAAATTTAAAGAAAATATAATTAAAAAAGAATTATTATATTTAATTAAAAACCTATATACACATTGATTGATTTTGTGCATACTTGTATACACTTGATTTATTTATTCAATTAAATAATATATGTTATGTCCTGTACTTCTTATGTTCGAGCCCTACATGTTTGTCCACTATGTACATTCATCGTTGGGTATAATACATTTTGATCCACATCCATATTGCATTACTTGATTCTTATTTTGTGGGTTGATTGCCGATTTAATCAAGTAGGTTCTTGGGTTGTCATCACAACGACTTAGTGTACCTCATGGTTTCTTCTGGTTAATAAATAGGATTTTTATCAGTTGTGTCCCTCTGAGATATTACAATATCAATTATGCCACTCTCTTTTTTGGAATATCAGTTGTGCCCTCGATCCATTGTCGTTCTATAACATGTGCCCCTCGTGTTAATAACCGTCCATCCCCAACGCAAACATGCATTAACTTTGAGGATACAAGGGGAATTAAACTAAAAAAGAAGGGTCGAAATATCTTTACTCCCCTCCTCACCCTCTCCTTCCTCCCCCTCCTTCACCCACAGCCTCCCCCTCCTCTCTTTTGCCCTAACCTCCTCCCATCCACTTCTTCGCCCCCAACCTCCCCCCCCACCCCACTCTTCCACCCCAACCCCCTCCACACCACTCCTCCACCCCCAACCTCCTCCCACTTCTCTGCCCCAAGCCGCCTTCCTCCTCCTCCCTCTCTGCCCCACAGATGTCTTCCTCCTCCTTCTCTTCCTCCACCTCCTCATCTCTCCTCTCCATCTACTAGCTTGAGGTAGCATCCATCCTCCAACAGATCCTCGACCTCCTCCAATGCTCCACTCATCTCTGTTGAGCCTCCAAGAAGCACTGCACCTCGCATATGAAGCCCCTCTCTGACCTGTCCTCCACCTCCAGTCCTATCAACCCTCGGTAGGGAAGATATAATAATGTCAAACCTCACACAAGTTTGAGCTCTAGGCCCTCTATTTTCCTTCATCTGCAAAGGTCCATTCATTTCCATGTTCTAAGCCAACTAACTCTCAAAAGAGATGAGTTAGTCTTAGCTTCATCTTGGCACGTATATACGAAGCACAATGGTCGAATCACATCAATGAAAGATGGAGCAATGCCATGAAAGCTTTTATTCGAAGCTCTATCAATTGCAACCTCTTGTCATTGTGTGTGCTGCTCGAGGAAGTCTGAGTCCGAGCTCAAGCATGTCCGTGAGGAGGCACGGAAGAAGGGAGAAGGGGTAGGGGGCAGAGGTGGTTGGGGAGTGGGAGGTGGAGCATGGGGTTTTTGGATAGTTATGCCCCTCTTAACCTCAACATTATTTGAAAAAATCATGGTTAATTTCAACTCATTGACAACTAAAGTAACAGAGGGGCACAAGTAATAGAATGATAAAAAGTCAGGGGCACAACTAATATTCCAAGAAAGAGAGGGGCATAACTGATATTCCAATATCTCAGAGGGATACAACTAATAAAAATCCTTATATATACACCCCTCTTCCATAAATAATATAAATACATTCTATTACTTCGACTAATTTGTTAACATATCTTAAAGAGCATCAAAAGATTAAAATTGTGCACATAAATATCGATTTTACCCATATCCCAACCATCTTTACCCTCCATGTCACAACCATCTTTCAACTTCTGTCCTTGGCCTTTTACAAGAATTCGACACTCCGAACCTCTTTACTAGTGTAACTCCCTTCTAGGCAAGGTTCGAAATCTCGATTTCGATTTCGTTTCGGTCAGCCCTTATACCGAAATTTCGTCGATATTTCAGGAAATTTCGACGATTTCGGTGGAAAGGTCGGAAATGGCTTAAAAAGCCATTTTTTCCAATTTTATTGTAAATTATGATCTTCAAAGTTACTAGAAAAATAAATAAATTATAAATACACAATTATTTGACACATATTGCTCATATATACCCCTTATATTGTACATATCGGCCATATCAGTCATATCAATCATATTGTACAATATGTTAGATATTGCAAATGGAGTTAATCTGAATACTTTAAACAATGAAATAATAGATATACACTTATAGTATTATAGCATACATATTAATTATCTTATTATCAATGACTATGATGATATGTCACACACCATATCAAACATATCGTTGTTAACAAAGTAACAGACTAACAGTCTTACAACAAGTGAAAATACATATATTTCACATAGAGAAATAAGAACATGCACATTAATAATTAATTCAGTAAAAGATTAAAATATATTATATGGTGATATGTTTGGTTCAGACCCAAGAGTTCCGCGGTGGATCTGAATCGCCCCCTTCCTTGTTGTCTCTCATAACACATCGTGGATTTAATGAACTCGCAGTAGTTCTCCCATGTCATGTACGAGTACATGGCCTTGTAATCCATCACATACTGCCTGTATTGGTGGTCATCGATGCCTATGAGCATCCCGAGTCGAGGATAAGCAGCACTAGATCTGGTATCACGAGTGGCACGACAACGTTGTGAAGTATTGGCTTGAGATCATTGGGACGACGACGACGGAGTAGGAGAAGATCTCTGCGGAGGAGGAGGAGGAACTGGCTTGTACTCAGGGAAGAAACCATAACTGCCACCACCAAAGAAGCTGCCCTGACTCTGCTCAGGTTGGCTACTTTGGTAGTTCTCACCATTGTAGCTACTATATCTCCCATACCCATTGTAACCATATGAATATGATAAAGGTGCATACGCTTGAGGAAGAGGAGGAGGTCCTAAAGGAGGAATATGAAAGTATTTCGGGAAGATGCCAAATGATCTCTCATCATGCAATGATCTATATCCGTCTAAGGGACTTGGTATTCCTCCACGATATGGGCTGTCAATGTCCATGCAGCTCAAGGAACCTACAGATGATATCAAATCATCCATGTAGCAGCCGGTTGGACGATGGCCATGACTGTAATCATAATCCATAGGTCCTGGAATTGAACTTGTAACAAACTGTCCATGTGTGTTCCTCTATCGCTCCATATATACACATCATGCATGTAGCCCTTCCTCAAATCTTGTATCTTGTGATCCGCAACCACCCCCTCCTGACCCACATGAGTATGTTTCCCCACCATCACTTGGTCCACCACAACCACCAACATCATCATCGTCATCTCCACTGTCATCATTTGACTTGGATTTGGATTTGGGGTTAGTGGAGAGAATTTCATCAACAATCGCATCAACCTCGGCTTCCAACCCTCTGAGAGGGTCTGTAATCTGCCCAGATCTTACCAGGTGGTCACCTACATCTGCTCCCATTTGCTAGATTATATTCTCATTTGATCTTCCACCTGGTCGATCGAGAACGGGAGCACCATCAGAATCCATCCACCTCTGGAGAACATCTTCATCATCATCGTCATCGTGCATCTTTAAAATGTATGCAAGATCAATAGGGTCCATGCAATCTTCTTTGTCTTGTCCCTCCCCTGCATGTTTCATCTTTAGCCTCAAGTTGTAATGCATGTAGACAAGATCATTGAGCTTTTGTTCTCCTAACATGTTCTGTCTCTTCAAATGGATCAAGTTAAATGTGCTCCAGTTCCTCTCACAAGCACCATCAAATGTGGTTTGAGACAACACTTTCACTGCCAGTTTTCGTAGGTTGGGAGCTTCCATCCCATATAGTGACCACCATTTGGCTGTAAAAAAACCAAAATGAGATAAATAAATAGTATGAATAAATGTCCACACAATCAATGGACTTATTTGTCTTCAACCCTACCAGGAAGAGTACTACCCCGTCTGTTTATCGCAGTAATTCAACCAAAGGAACCCAAGGCATCATTGAAATACTTAACCTGCACATAGGTTGAAGTCATAAATTGTTACATAATACTCTTAAAGAGTAATTTTGTGAGTCCTAATCTAGCTTCAAAATCAAGATTACCTCGTTCATGCACAAGGTCTGTGACTTCTCGTCCTTGGCGAGCTTCTACACCACAATTTGTACAGCTGCTAGAAGGTCAACATTTGTACCAAGTCCATTCTTATACCTGTACTTAGGATTGAAGTAATAAGCTGGACACAAATAAGCATAATTTTCAGATTCTAAAGTTCTATAAAAAATAAAAAAATAAATTAGATTGTTACATAATACATACTAGCCTTGTAAAGAGGATGTGAGAGCACCTTGGACCAATGCTCGTCTATGATGTCCAACCGTGTTTTGGATCCTTTTCCAACTGCTTCTCTGACCTTCTCTCTCATGCAACGCATTGCCTTGTAGATCACTCCCATGGTGGGCTTCTTATCACCATCCACGATCCGCAATGAAGAAACAACTGGATCCATGATCTTCATGACCCGAGTTACGACATCCCAAAAGTGGAGATCATTGATCAATATCTCCACTTTCCGTCCTCCTTCAGACTGAGCTTCAGGTATCTCGAACCATTCACCTTGGCAATACATGGTTTTCAACCCTATCTTTTATTGTTTGAGGCTTTGCAATGCTATAAAATCGGTTGCAAAGCATGTGATGCCAGGCCTCACCAGCTCACCGTTGCACATCTGCCTCATCAATGTCAGCAATTTGTCATGGTTGTTAATGAATGTGGTGATCGTCTGTGTTTACTCCACCACCCTTGAGACAAGTCCTCTTGCTGAAATCCTTTAGAATTAAATCAATGCAATGTGTAGTACACAGTGTCCAAAAAATGCCATAAATGAAAGACTTCGTTATTGTTTCACCTGCTTTCTTGAAGTTGCTACCATTATCCATCACAATCTGGACAATGTGATCTTTCCCAACACCTTTAATGACATCCTTCATCAACTTCAGCGGGTACTTGTGGTCCTTCACATGATAAAATGCATCAACAGATTTCAAAAAGATTGTCTTCCCATCACAGTAAACGTGGAAGTTGATGATCTACTTCCTCGTGTAGCTCGTCCACCCATCGCACATCAACGTCATCCCGTACTCTGGCCATCTCCTCCTCATCTCGGTGACGTACCCATTCATCTCCTCCTTCTCCATCCTCAGATTATCTCGTAGGATGTGGGAGCCTTCACTCCCGTTCCCGCTGCAGCGATCTCATCAATGGCATGTTGCAGAAATGGCTGGCTAGCAATGTTGGCAGGAATTCTTTCCTTAAAGAAGAGCTTGATGATGGCCTTTCCTACCCTTTCTCGTGCATTGGTGAACATAAACTTCACCGTCTTCTGCCTCGGATCCTTGTCTTGTATTGCATGGATCCGCTCCTCGTCAAGAAGGTCTCAATTCCCTTCCCCTTATGTTTTTTTGTGGGTGGTGGTACTGGTGCACCTCCAGAACCACTCCCACTGCCACCTGCACCATAGAAGTCGCCTTGTGCACTACCAAGTTCTCTTCTCTCGAACTTTCTCCTCATTGATTCTTTTGTTTCCCTCTTGTATGTCCTCCTCTCTGCTGTAGTCTGAATGTTAGTAGGGTAAACAAAGTCATCGTCGTTTGAATATGAGAGGACGTTGAATTCTTTCTAAAACATGAACTCGTTGAATTGTTAATCTCTTCTTACCCTCTCTGTATCCCTATCTTTCTTCCCATCCAAGCTGACCTTCACCTTGTCCCTCACATCTTTGGGACAACTCATGCTCTTGGCAACATTCTTGTTATTCCCAACAAGATGTTGTTTCATCCTCGTAGTATCGCCTCCTCCTAACTTCTTTCCACAAAAATTGCTTTGTAGTTTGGCTTTATTTCCATCTGGAGCGGAGGCATACGTCCAACCAATGTCCCCACTGAAATCGTCCCTCTGATCCTCCGAACTATTAGATCCTCATCTGAAATCGGAATGTGCCATGATGATGATCATCGAAACCTGTAAGGAAATTGAAGAACAATCATTCAAGAGGTATACAATGCGATCGATTAAGAATTTGCTAATTTAGTTATTTTTAATTTTTGGATTTAATATATTTAAAATTTTTCTAACTCCTAATACACACAAAATCGTAAATACTTGGTGTTTGAAATTACTCTTAATATTCTTATTTTCAGAAAAACACCTTAGATCTATACACTAGGGTCTTAGATCTAGCAATTAGGGGATCATTTTCGAGAAAAACTACATAACGGACACAAAACATGTAAAAAAAATAATAGATCTAAGATTTAATTTTCGGATTTACTCAATTTTTAAATTTCATTTACAAAAAATAATTCCGAAACATGTTTTCTACTTCTATAACTTAAGATCCAAGTTTATCCTTGAAGTACTCATCATGATTCCACATTAAAACACAAAAGCCCCAATTTCCTCTTCCATAGATTTCACAAAATGTTCTCAAAGTACGCTTTACTACATGTTATACACAAGATCCGAGTTAATACATTCATAACTATCATTATTGTACAATTAAAACACAAAATCCCTAATTTTGATCTCCAAAAATTAAGCTAGATATTCGATATCTCTCAAAAAAGATACCACACAAGTTAAATCAACATCTTAAGAGTAGAACCCCTGAAAAATTGAAGAATTTGATGAAGATTTGGTCAATTTTGACTTATCTTGAAGCAATGAGTGAAATGTGACCTTCTAAGAAGCTTGGAGAAGTTGGCTGCTCAAACTCGGTCGAAATGAGCGAATTTCGACCGATATTGCGGTCCATACCGCCAACAATGAGTATTTTTTATTGCAGATTCCCTTTTTGGGCGAGAAACCGAGCGAGATTTAGATCGTTACTTCTAGGGCTACCGCTCCTCCAAGCCTGCTGCTCCAGCTACCCACGACCCTCCCCAACTGAATGGCGTCCAAACAACAAGACTCCTCGGTGGAACAATAAGAATCCATCCAAGAGATCGAAGAGGAGGGCTGATTATATCTCGATTTCCTCCGAAATCAAGACCCTATTCTCTATTACTCTCACGACCAACGCCAACCCCTTTCAACTCTTTAGATCTTTTGTAAATAATACAGAAAATCCGTAGGCTTCTGTGTAATGTGCACTCATGCATTCTGTTTCTGATTACTTGATCTTGTTGAAATCTCGAATTCCAGATTTTTACTGTAACGCTTCTTGATAATGTGCACTGCTGCATTCGGTGCCTGCTCATTTTCTATTAAGTAATGTGCAATATGTAGCATGTTTATATTTCAGAAAGGAAGATGGTGATTTTATACAGTTTTGAAAAAAAAATGATACGTTGGCATCTCCTAAAGATAAACGAAAATTGTAACACGTGACATTCTTTTGAGGGTGTCCACTCATAAAGATGGAGATACACAGTTTGATGTATTCCACAGAATGTTGGATTATAGATATTTTTGTTGAAGGCTTTACTGGATTTTAGACTCAATGAGGTTATGGTTATGTTGGGTTCAACTCACTGATCTTCGTAGAATCTTATTCTTTCCTCACTTTGAAGAGCATCTTCAAAGTAAAACTTAAGGCCTTCATGAACGGTTTCCAAATCCATTGCAAGAACGATACATTTTTTAATCCAGATGGTAATCTTTTTTTACTTCATCTGTAATTCCAATTCTTTTCCATTGGCATAATATTGAAGTTAAACTAACTGATGTTTATGTTATGTTAATAGTGCAGAGAGATATGACTACATTTGTATCATTTTGACAGTAAAATTTTGAAAAGGTAACGTGTTACTTCATTACTCGTGCTTTGCATGGCTTCCCATTCTATGCAAAACAAGGTATGCATGTCTTTGTAACTAAAAAATAAACTATATCCTAATGTGTACATGTTCATTGAATTGCATCAGGAGTACATGATGCATATCTGTTCATAACCAGAGAAAAATAGCAATATAAGAGTTACCATATCCCTATCTGTTTTAATTATGGAATGGATTAGAGTTGCGAATGATCGGATAAAGATATAGACATTACCATGTCCCATATGCTTTTAAAGATGAATACAGTTGTGGGTACGGATATTGACACACACGAGACTATGTTACCATATCTTCAAGAAACATATATGGATTAAATAAGAATAGTATTATAAATACTTCACAGGTTAGCTTAAAAATACATGTATTGGATAGTTTGTACATAATATAAATATACTAAATGAATTTAATTTATAATTATTGTACCAAACATGGGAAATAATGTACAAAATAATGTTTGGTATGTTTTCGACGCAACAAGTGTTTAGTGCGTATATTATTTGGATTGAATTATGTGTCCATATCTATTCGCATCTCTGCAAATACTTCATCTAAATGGTATATATTAACGGATATGATGGCGGATTGTATTATGTATCCAGTAACCTTCCCCCTTTTGATAGTGAAAAGGGCTGTCAGCTCTTGTTTTCCTGGGTAGCGGATTAATCGAGCATATCTTCTGATGCAAGCTCTTGGGCGCCCTACTTTGGGAAGGAATCTATTTGCATCTCTACAAATACTTTGTCTAAATGGTATATATTAATGGATATGATGATGGATCGTATTATATGTATCCATATCTATTTGCATCTGTACAAATACTATATCGCGTGCGCGCGCGCGCGCGCGCGCGCGCGCACACACACACACACACACACACACACACATATATATATATATGGGTCATATGTGGCTGCCCCCACCTTATTTGGGCAAAATTTTTTATTTTTTTGAAAAATAACACCATTTACATTCATCCCTATATCCCTCCTATATACCATTCGAATTTTCTCAGAAACAGAGACTCCTACGGCCTCCATCCGGACAGTAATTTTTTAACGGTAACAAGATTTTTTTAAATCGATACCATCGAGATGGAGGCCGTAGGAGTCTCTGTTTCTGACGAAATTCAAATGGCATGTAGGAGGGATATATGGATGAATATACATGGTTTTATTTTTCAAAAAAAATAAAAAAAAACGCCGAAAAATGGGGTGGGGGCAGCCCCATTTTTTCCTATATATATATATGGGATAAATGGGGCTGCCCCCTAGGGGGAGCTAACTTGGCTCCCCCGCCCCATTTTCACCATTATTTATTTATTTTTTTGAAAATTTCTTCCATGAATATTCATCACTATATCCCTATATTATGCTATTAAAATTTCGTGGAAAACAGAGACTCCTACGGCCTCCATCCAGACAGTCATTTTTTAACGGTAACAGGATTTTTTAAATCGACCCCGTTTGGATGGAGGTCGTAGGAGTCTCTGTTTCGAACGAAATTCTAATAGCATAATATAGGGATTTAATAATGAATTTACACGGTTTTAGATTTCAAAAAAAATAAAAAATTTATGCCAAAAAAGGGTGGGGGGAGCTAAGTTAGCTCCCCCTAGGGGGCATACACATTTTTCCCTATATATATATATATATATATGGGTAAAATGGGGCTGCCCCCAGGGAGTAGCCAACTTGGCTACTCCCACCCCTATTTTTCCCTCATTTTTTTATTTTTTAGAAAATAAAAATTTGTATATTCATCATTATATCCCTCTCACATTCTATTAAAATTTCGTCAGAAACAGAGACTCCTAAGCCCTCCATCCAGACGTCATTTTTTTAACAGCCACAGGATTTTTTAAATCGACCATGTTTGGATGGAGGCCGTAGGAGTCTCTGTTTCTGACGAAATTTTAATAGAATGTGAGAGGGATATAATGATGAATATACAAATTTTTATTTTCCAAAAAAATTAAAAAATGAGGGAAAAATAGGGGTGGGAGTAGCCAAGTTGGCTACTCCCTGGGGGCAACCCCATTTACCCCCCCCCCCCTCTCTCTCTCATATATATATATATATATATATGGGTAAAATGGGGCTGCCCCACCCCATTTTTCGCAATTTTTTTTTATTTTTTTGGGAAAATATCATCATGTATATTCATCCCTATATCCCTCATATATGTCATTCGAATTTTATCAGAAACAGAGACTCCCACGGCCTCCATCCAGACGTCATTTTTTTAATGGTCGCAGGATTTTTTAAATCGACCCTGTCTGGATGGAGGCCGTAGGGGTCTCTGTTTCTGACGAAATTCGAATGACATATAGGAGGGATATAGGGATGAATATATATGACGATATTTTCAAAAAAAATAAAAAAAATGCCTCATAATGAGGGCGGGGCAGCCATGTTGGCTGCCCCCAGGGGGCAGCCCCATCAACCCATATATATATATATATATATATATATATATATATAGGAAATATTTCAAATGAGGTGCACCTTTCCTGGATGCATGGAAAGCCACGTCAATTTAAGCATTTATTCTATTTATTTTACACATTCTAACTCCATAAATTGAATATTAAATATTAATATAATATGTATATCATGAAAAATTTATGAAAATATTACTGTATTTGACATTAAAAGTTTGTTACAATATGGATGATATATTTTACATAATTGTATAATCGTCCGTATTTTACAATATGTAGTTTAAATTTACAAAATTGTTACGTAATTTACAAATTTGATAGTGGCTTTCTGAATTCCAGGAAAGACCCACCTCATTAGAAGGACCCCTTATATATATATATATATATAGGGTGCACTTGAATTGAGGTGGCACCTTTCCTTGATTAAGGAAAGGTTTCATCTTAGGCCGTGGGATGAAGATTGTACGAAGGAGATTGAAACCACTATGTGGTTTTCGTGACAACTAACATTCCTAAAATGAGGGATGGTTAAATTAATGCTAAATAAAATATTACACGTCACTAATCATTCTATATTTAGCAAATAAGCATGGTTAAGAACACAGCATTTCGGCAAAATCTCGGTTGATTAAAAACAACTTATTTTGAGGTAATCTGTTATGATATTACAAAATATTGTGCTATTTTACATGTTTATGTCATATTTTACAGCATAAAATCTACCGCTTATACGGAAAAACTGCTAAAAGGCGTAGACATATTTTCACATATTAAGTAAAAAAAATTACATTCGGCTGCGTAATAAAATACGAAATTGAAAAAGACATTGCAAACTCTCGTATACGCATATACATAATTAGAAATTTAGACATAAGGAAATGTAACATTGAATTACGTTTTATACATATAATTTACACGATACAAACGACAACTACAATTTTATAAAATATTTTACAATGTCATTATGATAACTGTAGATTATTTTTTACAAACTTTTAAAAAAGCTTACCAACACTTTTCATATTTACGTATAAATTGTATATTTTACAAAAGGCTACACTATTATGTTAATGTATATCTCAATTAATATATGAACGTAACGTATAGGAATGTATATTTATTTTCTCAGAATCTTTATCACCTATACTTACAATTGTATGTTAATATATTACAAATGTAAAATTTATTTTACAAGATTTGATTATATTTTACTGAGTTCTCTTACATTTTGCATTAAGTAATTGCCAATGTTGTATCTATTTTACATTATTAGTCTATATTCTACAAAATCATGTTATATTTTACATCGTCAGCTTCTATTCTACAATTTGAGTTTCCGCTTGGTTTTATGTTCCCGATTATACAAATAAAATGAGAAGATATACATGGTACATGCTGACAATGATGCTCTCATGGTGAAATTTGAATTATATAACATATTAAAAATTTTATCTTTGAAATTTTTGATGCTTTCAATAGAGAACATAAGCATTGATAACTAAACAATATATGAAATCCTGAATTACGGATTTGAAAAATTAAATTAGTGATTTTATATACAACAGGAAAATTTCGCTTTAGAATGAGATTGCAGATGATATGAATAATTTTTTGCGAGAAACACATGTCTGATTCAAAGAATCAAACGCTAAACGCAAAAATGAATCTTTTACATTAAAATTGTGCATAAAGATTGATGAAAACATATACTGGAATTTTAAACAAAGGAAAAAAAGATGAAGAACAAACATATTGAGTAGATGAAGATAAAATACTGACATGTTTAGACTTGGAGAAGATAAAGCAGAAATGATTCTCAAAAGCAAAAGCTAGCTACCAATGGTTGAAGAGCAAAGGAAAAAGGGGAAATGAAGTTTTCGATAATTAATTAATTACCAAATTAATGATTACTCATTGATTAAGATAAATCAATTTGTAATTTAAAAATTCAAATTCTTACTATTTTTAGACAAAACCAAAAACGAGCTCCCTTTTAATTTCAAAAAATACAAAATTGCCAATAATTCAAATAAAGAGTTATGTGAGTAAATTGAATCGAACTTAAGGAAATTAACATATGAAGTATATTCATAAAATAAAGTTACAAGAAAACCTAATTTCAAATTAATCAAAAAGAACTTACCGCATAAGGGAGACGACGGCAAGCCGGGCGATCTTCTAGCTATTCGATCCAGGAGAGAGCTTCCACTCGAGAAATCACAGTCTTAGGAGAAAAGAGGGACATCAGGCGACGATGGAGGAGATGCAATCCAACCTGGTTGAACAAACGAGGGAACGGGATGAAGACTCAGATCAATACAGTGGGGGTGCGAAGATGGAAATCCAGATCCATCGGCCGAAGCAGCAAATCAAAAGTAAGTATATTTTCATTTTTATACGACTATTTTAACAATTTTAGGCAAATTTTATCTCTGGTAACTGGTATGAACAGAAGGACAACAACTACAGTTTATCAAAACAAAGGAATTCGATGTTGATAAGGATGCTCTGAAGCTTAATGATGATTTTGGAAGTATGAGTACTTTTTTTTACTTCGAAATAAATTGGGTTTTTTATTTGTAGGTACAAAATCACTGATTATTTCAAACACAATATATTTTTTCTCTTCTTTAGGCAAAGGTTATGTACAACATAGGTGCTACATTGATCATTTTGTTCAGTTCATTGATAACCATAGACCCACGCCCAAACAACAAGCACTACTGTCAAAGATAGCTTTTGGGAGAATAATTAACATTAGCCATGTTGACATACAAAGAAAAAATCTTCAATGGTTGGTTGAGCAATACCAAGGAGGCAGAAATTTCAGATTTGGGAACAAGGTAGTGAGTTTCAGTGATGAAGAAGTTGGGGCAATTTTGGGCCTGCCAAGCTCCGGATTTTCAATAACAGTGAGAGGAAGACACCTTCAATGGAAATCTTTTATATCTCACAAAATATTTGCAGAAGGAATGATTTTCAATAGAAGGAAGTTGAATAACATATTCGAGGACTACTACAATAGAGATGATGACAACTCTGTCTCTATTTATGTTACATGCTTGATACTTTTGATGTTTGCGACATTCCTTTTCCCAGACAGTTCATATTCTTTTCCGAAAGATTTGTTACACTACGTAGAATCACTTGAAGATACAAGATACTTTAACTGGTCTGGGGTTGTAGCAAGGATGATACTATTCAACATGGATGATGTTGTGAGTAGAGTTCAGAAGAGAAGAGCAGGTTCATCAAGGGTAACTCTTGGTTACCTTACAGGATGTGTTGCCTGCTTATATGTGAGTATTTTGAAAATATATTTTATTAAATGATAAATAAAATATTAATAACACCAATGTATCAGGTATGGATGATGGAGTACTGCTGTAAGGATCTTGTGGTCAGTAGAGATCTTAGGCCACGAATAAGGAAGTGGTCTGGACCAATCAAAGGAGTTTCAAGAGCATTGGTTTCAATAAGTTGTGATCAAGTAAGTCTTTTTGAGATGATTAATAAAATACTGAATGACTCGTAATTTGATTTTTTTTCAATAATAAATTATTTTGTTTATATAGATATTGCCTGCTTTACAACTTCAAAAAAATGAAATTGTAAAGATAGGAGCAGACGAGTATGTCTTTCCTTTTGAGAAGTTTACAATGGATGGTTTTGCTGTTAGAAGACCTGAAATTTTGATCGTTCAGCCAATCCCAGTACCAGATGATGCTTTAAAAAGGAAAGGAAAGCAACAGTTTGGAGAAATGACTGTCCAAAAAAAAGATGATGGGGTTTCCAGTGCAGACATTGTAAAAAAAAAGAAACAAAAAACATGTATGTGTGATGCATTTTCGATTGAGATAGAGGAGCTGAAAGAGAAGATCAAAGAAATAAATGAAACATATAGGATACAAGTTGAAGAACATATCAGAATAAATTCAGAATTGAAGAAGGAGAATATTAGGTTGACAATTATGATTACGGAGCTGAATGAAAAAATAAAAATGGTTCCTGATCATGATATGAATGTTCTTGGTCATAAAACATTAGATTCAGAAGAAACTTTGGAGAATATATCTGGAAATAAAATTGAAGGTGACATTGATGACAATGACCAAGGGATGGATGCAACAACACGAAATGTATCTGATGTCAATGCAGGAGATTTGGAACCTAGTGACTCATTTATCGGAGAAAGACTTCAGAATTTGATTATTGAAATCTGTGATGAAGATCCACTGTATCAATCTCAAGATACAACAAAAAAAGATTCACCTCTCAAGAGTGACATGCCTTCATTCGATCTGAACATTGGTGACTATTCAAAATCAGAAATTGAGAACACACAGCCTATTACAAAAAGAAAAAAGAGGGAAAAAGTCACTGTGCAACAGAGCTCAATAATAAAAAGATTGAAACAAAGAAGAGAGGCAAAAAAATTTGTACAAGAAGCAGAGAAGTAAGGGAAAGAGGAAATTGGAAGACAAGAAAGTGACACATGCAGTGAGGTAAGCCACTGAAAAATAAAACAAATCATTTTATGTCATTGAATTCACAACTATGTATATTATAATTATGATATCAACTGTTTCTAACCTTGACTATAATTGATTGAATAATAATCAGTATCTATGCGATCTAGTAACCGATTTCATTGGTTACGAAAAAGTGTCCGAACAGACAAAGAAAACGATCCAAGAATTTCTTCGCGATCCTGCCGACAAGTAAGTAATTTACCACAGATTTCATCTTTTATATGTAGAAATCATTGAATTTAGATATATAATCTTAATTAAATAAAATTCATCAGATTAAACACCACATACTTCACTCCGGGAAATCGGAGTTGTAAAGGAAGGGATATTCATAACTTCTTGTACGAAAGAATGATTGAGGATACGGTACGTATGTTTATAATATCTACCATTTTATATTTGTTTATGACCAAATTTTTTTTATATTGTAGATAATCGACATGTTTATGGATGTGCTGCACCACAAATACTGCACAACTAATGATCTTGTCCCATTTGTATTCACACCCATATTTCAAATGGTGATATTATGATTACTGATGTAATTAATGTCAAATATCTTTAATCATCATAATTAAGTATTATTACTTGTATTTTTTCAGCAATATTTTGTGAACCTGGTGGTCAATGCTACGGAAAGTGAATTTGATAAGCTTGAAGAGCTATACAAAGAGGGATTATTCATGCCAGAGTTGGATAAAATCTTCACTGTTATCCACACACGAAACCATTGGCACCTTCTTGTTACCGATTTTAAAGCAAGAAAGTTCCTTTCATACAATTCTATGAAAGGAACAAAATTCCATAAGAAGGATGTATTGAAATGGGTATGAGATAATTGAAGTTTACATTTTATTAAACTTTTTGATTGACTGTTAATAACATTCTTTTTTATTTACATGTCAGCATGGATGGATTTCTGAGTACTTCATGGACAGCATACCAGATGACTGCCTTGCAGGTTGGGAGATCATTTACGTGCAAGATTGCCCGCAGCAACCTTCACAGAGTCTAGATTGTGGGATTTACGTGATGAAGATGATGGAGTACTTATGTGAAGGAAGGCCGTTGGACTTCACCTACGATGATATCGACAGATTCAGATCTGAAATAGCTTCATTGTTGTTGACGTGTGGTCACATAGAGAACTCGGCGACACAATGATAAAGCTAAATAACATATTAGGGTTTTTTATTTTAAGTCAGAACTATGTACTCTTTAATTGTCTTAAATTGTGTAGGATTCCACATTTTCTTCTTTATAACTTCTTTAGAACCAAACATTTCATTTAAATCTGAGGAGTAAGCTATGTTTGCATTGACTATATATTACATGTTGTATTTTTTTTCCAAAACCTGGTTTTTGCAGCCAAGGTACCTGCCTTTTATTTCATCAACCATGATAGAACAAGCGGAGCCCTTCATGGGGGATTACATATAAGATTCATCTAGCACAGGAGATGATACAAAAAAGTAACTACAATACAATCTGTTGTTAAGTCAGAATATGGTCTTTACAGACCCAGCACAGAGCACATTTGCTTAGCCATCTTCTTCCCAGTAATTGGGTTTTCTTCCTGCTTGTATTTGCCTCCTTCATAATGACTTTCACGTATCCAATGGATACGTGCACTTCCTTAGTTCATCGCCAAGGAGTCATACAGGCTTTAAGTACCCAATAATATCAGCTTCTTCTGACCTTTTTCTTTTAGTGCCTCTTTCCAGTGCTATCTTCCTTTTTTGCCAATCAGTAATCCAGTTATGAATTGGATATCCCATCCAATTAACATGTATGACCCAAATTAAAGTATATTTCCTAATGATCACTTTTCCATCAGCATTCAGGAAATTTTTTTGTAGGGATAATAAGGCATTAAACACTTCCATCAGAATCAATTTTGCATCTTCCAGCTTCCATTCTAACAGATCCCTCTCAGAGTTATTGTGGAAAAAAGATTCAATATTTTTCTGGCTTGGAATATCTTTGAAAGAGAAATAGTAGTTCTCATAAATTTTTGATTTATATAAATCAGGTGAACCCTTTTCTTCCGTAATCGGAGCATAAATTGACTCCCTTAGTAGCGAGCACTTTAATAAGTCAACAAAATCTGGCGTTGAACAATGCTGAATATAGTCATTACTGCATCTGGAGTCAAAATCAACCAAAAGTTTCCAATAGAACTGGTAGATAGAAATATCAGTCATGAGACCAACACCCGCATGGTATAGTTCATACCAGTATTCCATTAAGTTCAAGTAAGCATTCCCAACATTAATGTATAATTCCCAATCTGAATTGACTTGGATGATTAATAGAGAAATAGTTCTGATCATCAGATTAAAGAACTGAAATTTAATAGGCGGAATAAATTCATCTATGTCGAAATTGTACTTCCAGAAGTCATGCCTTGCTTCCATCATTAAGACTACACTTTTTCCCAGAATCAAATGAGCATTCAAAAAATTTCTTTGACTAATAAGACTCATTCTGTATTTGGCTGCCAATAATTTGAAGGGATAGACATTATAAAAGAATCTGGACTCTGCTATCCCAAGCCTTTTATATAAGAACATGAACTTATTCTCCTCATTCTTCAACTCATTTATAAGCACATCAAGCAACGAATCTGAAGACTCGAGAAGGAAAAATAAAGCTTCAGATTTAAGAACCTGGTGTTGAAATACTGATCCTTCCAGTTGCCGCCCGAACACAATGGAAGTCGCCATTCCTTTGATATGTAGGTTGACAACAAGAGCATATCTCGCTTTATATATATTAAAGAAATGCAAAACGTCACTTTTTGTCTCGAGAAAGGGACAAAAAATTACTATCTCCTGCCGAAAACCCTGCTCCAATATCCGAAGTACTATCGTCATCATTATTTCCACTTTCCCATAACCATTCAACAGTCAGTATAACCGACGTCTGAAATTTGAAAGGACGTGTCACTATTCGTAAAATATGATAACACTTTGTAAAATAATAACGTGGTATATAAAATATTGAATATATTTGTAAAACATATGAGAAACATTGCAACTCTCTATATATAAAAGACTTCCTTGTAAGATTAGAGTTTTCCAATGATAGAAAAACTTCTTCTACTTTAAAGATTAACATCACAATGAGGGGTGCACGATGATTGCTAATTGTTTGTTATTCTTCATATCATCTACATATTTCTAAAATCTTAAAATTTACGTAAAGTATTTCAATTGATCATTTGTATGGAAACAATTATGTTAACAATTGGACACTTTCAGCCAATAATATAGTCGTAAAATAAAGAAACTTTCAGAAAGTTGTAACCTTTCATCAAAGAACCCTTCATCTAATTCAATCTTTCAAACAATAAAATAGTTGTAAAATATTGTTACGTTTTGTAATATATAATAACGTTTTGTAAAATAATAACGCGGTATGTAAGTTATTGAAAAATTAGAGTTCTCCAATAATAGAAAAACTTCCTATATTAAAGAATAACATCACGATGATAGGTGCACGATGATTACTAATTGTTTCTTAATCTTCATTAATGATTTATGACCAACTTTATAATCAACTGGCTTACTCAATGTTATGATACTACCAAGGGATACATATGAAATACTCAATGTTATGATAATACCAAGGGATACATCTGATCTGATAGAACATAAATAGATAAATTCAATGATATGATAATACCAAGGGATACATCTGATTGATAGAACATAAATAGATAAATTCAATGATATGATAATACCAAAGGATACATCTGATCTGATAGAACATAAATAACACATTGTTTGAATTCTACAAAAAAATTATCAAAAAACAGAAATCATCAAACATACATATAAATAGATAATCTAAGTCTAATAAGCATCCAAACTTCAAAGGTCGTTTGCATCCAAGAATCTTTCAGAAGATTGGAAACCTGCAGACACAGACAAAATAAAAAGGAAAATAATAAGCAATATTAATATGGTTTATATTAGCTGTATAAAATGTGGCAACAAATTATCAAAATATATAATCTTACTTTATTAAAATTTGATCAAATCTCTTTAATTTCATTCATTCTCAACTGCACAATAAAACACAAAGATTAGTGGAAAAAAACACATATCAATAAACAACGAATGATAAATATTTACCATTACTGGCAGATTTGTTATTAGGACAATTCCTGGAATCGTGACCAACATTGTATTTGAGGCAAGATTTGCATTGTCGGCCTCTGTTTCTTCTCATTTCAGTTTCTGATCTTATACGATTGCCAACGCCCTTAGGTCTACCACCACGACCACTTCCTTTCGTTCTAGCAACGTTAGGTTCTTTAACAGCTGGTTCCGTAATCATATCTGGAACATTTGTATTGTTCACTGTTGTAGAACTCGACGAAGGTTTGTTACTTATCATGCGATCAATGCTGCTACATAAGTCACTTAATCTTTCTTTGGCAAATAAGAATATATCCTCATCATGTTCAACAGAAGCTGAAATAATATAAGAACACAATTGATTTAGCTGAGACGACCTTTCTTGGTGTGCAACTGTCACATAAATAGGATACTTTCCTGATTTTTTAATGGTTCTTGTCCACCTTTTCATTATATATTCCTCATTCAAACGCTCCATGTTCTGTATCTTCAATACTGCAAGTATGTGCCTACATGGATATCCAAAGAATTGCATATTCTTGCATTCACAAACAAGAACGTCGCTTTCCGTTGACGATGAAACACATAATTCTTCATCAGACTTCCCAATATATGACACAAAATACTGACAGTAATCCAGGGAGTTCATATGCGTTCGAACATTAAGTTCCTTCACTTCGTTCAATTCATATCGAAATTTATAAAATATGAACTTGGTGTATATACGAACCATCTGTACCTCCATCTTCCATTTGAAGTTTGATTTTGGAGTGTAAACATCATCCATGTTATCCAGGTCATTCTCTCTTTCCCTGCGTCGTTGAATTGCACTTTGAAATCTACAGACAAATTCTAGCAAGGAGTTCTGTTTAGTGATGTGATGCTGCAAAAATGCATTCATACTTTCACTCCTCTGTGTACTACGCTGACCAGCCCAAAAAAAAATCCTTAAGATATAAACTAATCCATTTAAATCTTATACTATACTTCTCGTTCAACCAGACATTAGATGAAAGATCATACTGATCAATTATCTTGCACCAACCCTGCTCAAATTCTCTTATAGTTATACTTTTCCATACAATTATGGAAAACGCAGATAGAACTTCGTTTATATCTTTAATCTTTCCAAGCTTACTTTTAAGCTTGGCCATTATATGCCAAGTGCAGAATTTATGAACAGTATGTGGTAAGCATATCCTAACAGCTGCACAGATTGCCGGATCTTCATCTGTGATTATAGATACTGGATGTTTGCTCATTACTTCTAGAAATCTCTCAAATAACCACGAGAATGACTCGGTTGACTCCCTGCTCATGAACGAATTCCCAAAGAAGATTGTGTAACCGTGATGGTTAACACCACAAAAAGATCCAAATACCAGGTTGTATTCATTGGTCCTATATGTTGTGTCAAACGATATTGTATCTCCGAATAATTTGTAATCCTCAATGGAGGCACTATCAATCCATATACACTGAGTAAGCCTGTTATCATCATCGGTTGTGTACGCATAGTAAAATTCAGGGGTATTGGCCTTACAACTTTCAAAATGTTCAATTAGAAGGTGCACATCCATCCCAATACGTTGTTTCTTCTCCTTTCTGTTCAAGTTATAAATATCTCGAACAATGCTACCAACTTGACCACTGGACATGTTTATGAAAGCTGACTGCTTGGATACATGTATATTTACATCATTCATTGACTTCACAAGCATTTTAGTGGCTTTTGAAAAACGTCTATTTGATCTGAGGTATCTGCGTTTAGATGGAGAAACAAGATTGTGATTGTGATCAGGTTCAAAATTCGATACAAACCAATCATTGAGATCATGCCTATATGATACAGACATGAAAGCTTTGCACCCAGTCCTTGATATGCCAACACGGCGCTCCTCCTTATAAAATATACATTCATCACTCTCATCACTTCTTGCATTGTCCACTGACATTGATTTATCTGTATTTTTAGAAAACCCCTCTTTCCAGCAAACAAAAGATTTAAATATAACTTTACGCTCCTTGGAAATCTTATCTTTACCAACTCTAGAGCTTGCTTTCCTAACATTGAATCCAATCTCAGTTGCGTATGCCTCATAAAAGTTATATGCATCTTGAATAGATAGAAATATTTGCCCTATATGCGGTGTGATAGCATTGACGGGGTCACTGATAGAGCAGTTATCTGAAATTTATTAGAAATGCATTTGCAAAAATTAGTTATTTTTAATTTAAATTATTACCTATGCTTGTAAAATAATGACAGATAATATAAAATGATGCACGTATATGTAATTTAACTGGTATAATGGACTGGAAATGTCTATATTTGGACTATATCACATATGATCGTATGATGTTAAATGATGTTCAAGATTGTAATTTGTATATCATTAATGTAAAATACTGAACTATACGACCAAATATACGTAATTTAAGTAATTTGCGATTTTTTGTTAACAACGACATATAATGTAAAATGTTGTTCAAGTTTGTAAATTGTAGTTCATTAATGTAAAATAATGAATTATACCATCAAATATACATAATTTACTTAATTTGCAAATTTTTATAACAAGAACATATAAATGAACAAAGCCTGAAAAGCTTTCAAACATATGTTTAGTTCAGCATACCTGGTTGAATTGGAGAAACATCAGTTCGTGCCCCGAGTCCAATAAGTTCAGCCTCTCCGTCAGATAACTGGAGAAACAAAATATAATAATGTCACATATTAACATAAAAAAACCCAAAATATTAAAGCACAATACGACTTCGATTCAAGAACAAGATCGTCTTTCAACAAAAAATACAATATTTCTCGTGATTTGCATAAATAAAATTATTAACCGGAAATGAAAACCGTACATTACCTGGGCATTATCTCTGTAAAATTCCGTATCTACAGTTTCGCCGATTTCCATGTAATTTCACAGAGGTATGTCTCCAAGTTGTGAATACTGGTTGAATGAAACGTTAAGGAACAAATCGTATTTTAGGAAGAAATAGAATTCAAGTCGAACATAACCAATCCGCTAAAAAATAGGAATTCGATTGATTTACACAATATCTGTCGTCATTAATAGAATATGATAATTTTCTATAAATAGCAAATTCCAATTAATAGAGTCGTAGTGGTATCGACTCTCCAAAGGCGGTTTTTACTATGGCCGTCGATGGTAATCTGACGGGTCTAATTGAGTGTCGCACCATGTTTGCAATGAGGCGCCACCTCAATTCAAGTTTTTCCTATATATATATATATATATATGAAAATGTGGCTGCCCCCTAGGGGAAGCTAACTTAGCTCCCCCACCCTATTTTCTTCAATTTTTTATTTTTTTTGAAATTTGTTTCCGTGAATATTCATCACTATATCCCTATATTATGTCATAAAAATTTCGTGTGAAACAGAGACTCCTACGGCCTTCATCCAGACAGTCATTTTTTTAACGGTAACATGATTTTTTTAAATCGACCCCATTTGGATAGAGGTCGTAGGAGTCTCTGTTTCGTATGAAATTTGAATGACATAATATAGGGATTTAATAATGAATTTACACGATTTTAGATTTCAAAAAAATAAAAAAAAATTGTGAAAAAAGGGTGGGGGAGCTAAGTTAGCTCCCCCTAGGGGGGCATACACATTTTACCCATATATATATATATATATATATATATATATATATATATATATATAGAGAGAGAGAGAGAGAGAGAGAGAGAGAGGAAAGGGAGCCTACTTTGTGAAGTAGGTAACTTACCTACTTCACATTTCATTTTTTTGCAAATTTTTTTATTTTTTTTCAAAAATTCCACCATGGGTTTTCATAATTATATCTCTCTAATATGTCATTCAAATTTCGTCAGAAACAGAGACTCCTACGGCCTCCATCCAGACAGTCATTTTTTAACGGTCACAAATTTGCTGTATTTTACATGCTCTGGATGAAGGCCGTAGGAGTCTCCGTTTCTGATGAAATTTGAATGACATATTAGAGGGATATAATTATGAAAATCCACGGTGGTATTTTTGGAAAAAAATAAAAAATTGCAAAAAGTAAAATGTGAAGTAGGTAAGTTACCTACTTCATAGAGTAGGCTCCATTTCCTCTTATATATATATATGTGTGTGTGTGTGTGTGTGTCTGGGGTCAATTTAAAAAAGTAAAATGGGGTCAATTTAAAAAATCCTGTTACCGTTAAAAAATGATTGTCTGGATGGAGGCCGTAGGAGTCTCTGTTTCACACGAAATTTTAATGACATAATATAGGGATATAGTGATGAATATTCATGGAAGAAATTTTCAAAAAAAAATTAAAAACATGGAGAAAATGGGACGGGGGTAGCTAAGTTAGCTACCCCTTGGGGGCAGCCCCATTTTACCCATATATATATATATATATATGTGTGTGTGTGTGTGTGTGTGTGTGTGTGTGTGTGTGTGTGTGTGTGTGTGTGTGTGTGTGTGTGTATAGGGTAAAATGTGTATGCCCCCTAGGGGGAGCTAACTTAGCTCCTCCCGTCCCTTTTTCACAATTTTTTTATTTTTTGAAATCTAAAACCATGTAAATTCATTATTAAATCCATGTATTATGTCATTCAAATTTCATACGAAACATAGACTCCTACGACCTCCATCCAAATGGGGTCAATTTAAAAAATCCCGTTACCGTTAAAAAATGATTGTCTGGATGGAGGCCGTAGGAGTCTCTGTTTCACACGAAATTTTAATGACACAATATAGGGATATAGTGATGAATATTCATGGAAGAAATTTTCAAAAAAAAATTAAAAACATGGAGAAAATGGGACGGGGGTAGCTAAGTTAGCTACCCCTTGGGGGCCGCCCCATTTTACCCATATATATGTTTGTGTGTGTGTGTGTGTGTGTGTGTGTGTGTGTGTGTGTGTGTGTGTGTGTGTGTGTGTGTGTGTGTCTATATATATATATAGGGTCATATGTGGCTGCCCCCGTCTTATTTGGGCAATTTTTTTTATTTTTTTTGAAAAATAACACCATTTACATTCATCCCTATATCCCTCCTATATACCATTCGAATTTCGTCAGAAATAGAGACTCCTACGGCCTCCATCGGGACAGTAATTTTTTAACGGTAACAGGATTTTTTTAAATCGATACCATCGAGATGGAGGTTGTAGGAGTCTCTGTTTCTGACGAAATTCGAATGGCATGTAGGAGGGATATATGCATGAATATACATGGTTTTATTTTTCAAAAAAAATAAAAAAATGCCGAAAAATGGGGCGGGGGCAGCCCCATTTTTTCCATATATATATATATATATATATATATATATATATATATAGGGTCATATGTGGCTGCCCCCTAGGGGCAGCCAACATGGCTGCCCCGCTTTATTTGGGTAATTTTTTTTATTTTTTCTGAAAAATAACATCATGTACATTCATCCCTATATCCCTCCTATATACCATTCGAATTTCGTCAGAAACAGAGACTCCTACGGCCTCCATCTGGACAGTAATTTTTTAACGGTAACAAGATTTTTTTAAATCGATACCATCGAGATGGAGGCCGTAGGAGTCTCTGTTTCTGACGAAATTCGAATGACATATAGGAGGGATATAGGGGTGAATATACATAATTTTATTTTTCAAAAAAAAAATAAAAAAACGCAGAAAAATGGGGTGGGGGCAGCCCCTATTTTTCCATATATATGGGTAAAATGGGGCTGCCCCCACGGAGTAGCCAACTTGGCTACTCCCACCCATATTTTTCCCTCTTTTTTTATTTTTTTGGAAAATAAAAATTTGTATATTCATCATTATATCCCTCTCACATTCTATTAAAATTTCGTCAGAAATAGAGACTCCTAAGCCCTCCATCCAAACGTCATTTTTTTAACGGTTGCAGGATTTTTTAAATCGACCATATATATATATATATATATATATATATATATATATATATGGGTCATATGTGGTTGCCCTCGCCTTATTTGGACAATTTTTTTTATTTTTTTGAAAAATAACACCATGTATATTCATCCCTATATCCCTCCTATATACCATTCGAATTCCGTCAGAAACAGAGACTCCTACGGCCTCCATCCGGACAGTAATTTTTTAACGGTAACAAGATTTTTTTAAATCGATACCATCGAGATGGAGGCCGTAGGAGTCTCTGTTTCTGACGAAATTCGAATGGCATGTAGGAGGGATATATGGATGAATATACATGGTTTTATTTTTCAAAAAAAATAAAAAAAACGCCGAAAAATGGGGCGGGAGCAGCCCCATTTTTTCCTATATATATATATATATATATATGTGGGTAAAATGGGGCTGCCCCCAGAGAGTAGCCAACTTGGCTACTCCCACCCCTATTTTTCCGTCGTTTTTTTATTTTTTTGGAAAATAAAAATTTGTATATTCATCACTATATCCCTCTCACATTCTATTAAAATTTCGTCAGAAACAGAGACTCCTAAGCCCTCCATCCAGACATCATTTTTTTAACGGTCGCAGGATTTTTTAAATCGATCATGTTTAGATGGAGGCCGTAGGAGTCTCTATTTCTGACGAAATTTTAATAGAATGTGAGAGGGATATAATGATGAATATACAAATTTTTATTTTCCAAAAAAATAAAAAAATGAGGGGAAAATAGCGGTGGGAGTAGCCAAGTTGGCTACTCCCTGGGGGCAGCCCCATTTTGCCTCTATATATATATATATATATATATATATATATATATATATATATATATATATATATATATAGGGGCCCTTTCAAATAGGATGCAGTCCTTCCTGAGTTCAGGAAGGCCGCCCCTTTTTTGTATAAAAATGAGCACTTTAGTAGAATACGTATACAGTTTGTATTGTAGGTGCACGTTATAAATACAAAGCCGCATACAAAACCGTGTATTATAATACAAACATTAAAACTGCATATTATAATACAAAACTGTATATGTATTCTACCAAAGTCATCATGTATTATACAAAAAAGGGGCTGGCCTTCCTTAACTATGGAAGGACTGCGTCCTATTTGAAATAAATCCTATATATATATATATATATATATATATATATATATATATATATATGGGGTAAATGAGGCTGCCCCATGGGGCAGCCAAGTAGCTGCTCCCAATCTATTTGAACCGTTGGATGTTATCAACGGTGGAGGAGTTTCGGTGGTTAAAAGATATATATCCCATGTCCTCTCTCCTGATGAAGGTACGAAACCTTGTCCCGTCACCTTTCCAGGGTACCAACATTTTTTTATTTTCTAAGCAAAGATGTATATCTCTGTAAAGACGTTCTCTGTTCTTTTTTCCTTCTAAGGCGACCCCTTCTTCTTCCAACTAATCCGGCAGAACCTCGCATCCATCGACAACAGCATCACACCCCATCTTCTTATTCCTGGCACAAGACACCTTGCCTCTCACATGCTCGATCAATATGTTGCAACGTGCCTCGACGGCTCCCAGATTGGTCTTCCAGAATCCCCTTCATATATTTGGTCAGATTCCAGTCTTCCTGCACTTTTTCCTTAACTTTTGCCAAATCATTCAAGCCGTTCTTAAGCACTAAAAAAAGAGTTCATTCCATTTCAATTTCTCTGAATGTGTGTATTTTCGTCTACTCGAGCTTCCCACACACCTTAATTTGATTTCTATGATAATATCTCGCCCCCTTCCACTAAAGTGCGCAACATTCTGCAACTTGTACTCGTGCTATTTTCCCCATAGGATATCTATACTAGATATTGCCCCATCTGACTTTAGAAATGTAATGCCATTAGACCTTTGTTCCCCCGTCATCTATGGTCTTGGCTTTGGTTCATGTTTCTTATTTTGATCTTATTTCGTATTTGCAGGCCTGTTTATGATATGGGATTTTTCAAGCAGGCAAAATGTGTTTGAACAAGTGACTTGTATTATCTCAAGTGCGCAAAGTCTGCAGACTAGTTGATCGGTGAAGATTTTTTTTAATGTAGCAAAGAAATTCATGTAGCCATTTAAAATTTGAAAGACAACAATGTATAAATGGAGTTGCTTGTTTGTGTTTATAAATATTGTACAATAGTTTTGATTTTAAGTGTGAATGAATGGATTTTAAGAGTTCTTCTACTTATAATAAATGTTATTAAGATACGTTGGACGTTCGGAGAATTTACTAACATTATTTGAAAATTGACATTATATTGCACTTGGCATTATCATTTTTATTTAAAAGCTATTAATTAAGTCATACATAAATAAATAGCTAAGAAGAGTTGATATTAAAAAAAACATCAATCGTCAACTAAGGTAAGTGAGAAATGCTCAAATCGGCACCTTAGGACAAACGACAAAGGAACAGAGGGTTCGGGGCCCTAGCGATGGTGGTGGCTCCGAGAAGGGTAATGGATTAGGTTGAACTGCAAAGGAGGGAGCAGCTCCTTGTGGTCGAGTAACGCCGTGAGCTAATAGCGATGCAAGCTAGTACCCCTAAGAGATCACCAAAGTGCATCTCCTTTCTTCTTCCCAAAGCGGCACCACATGAGAAATCGATAATTTAGATGCTAATTGGATGGGTTCTCTCCTATTATTGATTAATTCCTATTTTTAAATATCATATTTTACTAACTATTTATTTAGCCTCAATTTACTTGAAAAATCCATGGCATGGCATTTTTGGAAGTCACATACTTGTCAAAGAGTTCTATAATTAAAAAAGGGATTTTTGCACCCATAACCCTGAGTAATTTCGCAATTACAATCATAACCCCGCATAATCGTGAATTACATCCAGGACCCTAAGTGGTGCGACGTCTTACACCCATAACCTTCTGTTAGCTTAATTCATTAATTCAACTAGATGGTTGAGTTAATCTAACCAATCTGATTGTGAATGGGACGTTCGCAAATGGGAAGTTTGACTACAACAAAGATGATCAAATGGGACGTTTGCAAACATCGAAAAACATCATAAATATGTGAATGTCCAATTTGATTGTGAACCTTGATAGTTTCATTTATCCATATAGTATCTTTAGTGATGTTTAAGATATAAACATGGAAGTTGTAGTTCCAGAACAAAAATTAAGAGTGACCCCATGATCACCAAGCCCTGGGAGAGGTGAAATCATCTCCCGATGCCAATTGTTTCCCTTTGTTCAGCCATGATACAGTAGTTATGCAAATCCTATAAAAATATATTCACACACACTGCCTGTTTGCAGATCTCATCATAATTCTGCACAATGTTGTCCAAAAATAAGCCAATTGTTGTGCTCGAACAGCCGATCCCAAAAAATCCTGGATTCTTCATTAGTGTCAGATATCTTTCCTAAAGCTCTCCCATATGCTAATAGCATGTCAAAAGAATGCGCAACCAAACCAGTGAATGACTACATTACATAAATATTTTTTGGGAAAAAATACTAACGAAATTGCGTACCTTATATTGATAAAGTTCCACGTAATAAGATTTGTAATAAGACACACATGATTGTCCATCCCTTCAAAAATCTCATTTGAGTTACAAATTCTACTCTGACAATAACAAACAAATCTATTGGTAAGATCAAATCAATATATTTATTTACAATGTTTGCAAAAACATACCTTATGAACAACCATGTGATGGTTGTGATCTTTTTTCCTAAATCAAGAAAGAATTTTCAATTTGTTTTCAATAAAATGAGTGAAATAGTCAAATGTGGTAAATTCATCATATATGGTTTTATCATCCTATCTTCATATACCACACTTACAGTATGTTCATCATTAGATATGTCTTGGTATTTCATTAGCATCCGATCTATATCTATTACTTCCTGTCCATGATTCAACTCTTCCTTAAGCCATTGCTCATAGTTATTCATCGCAACCTAAAAAGATTAAAATAAATTGCAAACATTCACATTCCAAAAAATGGAACTGGTAGAAAAATTAGATAAGGTAAATTTGAGTCGATGATAACAAAATTCACCAATATATATCTCAACTAGATTATTGGATGCTTTATTAATTATTAGGTACTAAACTTGTATATTCAATAAAAAAACACTATCAATTAATTTGAAGGAATGTGGTCAACGGTATAACATGAGATCGGTGAACTATCAAAAAAATCAAAGAATTTCATATCATAAACATGCCTGCAAATACGAAATAGGATCAGAATACGAAACATGAATCAAAGCCAAAACCATAGATGACGGGGGAACAAAGGTCTAGTGGCATTACACTTCTAAAGTCAGAAGGGGCAATATCAAGTATAGATATCTTATGGGAAAAAAATAGCACGAGTACAAGTAGCAGAATGCTGCACACTTTAGTGGAAGGTGGCGAGATATTATCACAGAAATCAAATTAAGGTGTGTGGGAAACTCGAGTAGAAGAACATACACAGATTCGGAGAAATTTAAACGGAATGAACTCTCTTTTTTTAGCGGTTAAGAATGCCTTGAAAATGATTTGGCAAAAGTTAAGAAAAAAGTGCAGGAAGATCGGAATCTGACCAAATATATGAAGGGGATTCTGGAAGACCAACCTGGGAGCCGTTGAGGCACATTGCACCAGATTGATTGAACATGTGAGAGGTGAGGTGTCTTGTGCCAGGAATATGAAGACGGGTTGTGATGCCGTTGTCGATGGATGCGAGGTCCTGCCGGATTAGCAGGAAGAAGAAGGGGTCACCTTAGAAGGAAAGATAGAACACAGAACGCCTTTACAGGGATATGCATATTTGCTTAGACAATAAAAAATGATGTTACCATGGAAAGGTGACGGGACAAGGTTTCGTACCTTCGTCAGGAGAGAGGACTTAGATGTGTACCTTTTACCACCGAAACTCCTCCACCGTTGATAACATCCAACGGTTCAAATAGATTGGGAGCAGCTACTTGGCTGCCCCATGGGGGCAGCCCCATTTACCCCTATATATATAGGGTCATATGTGGCTGCCCCCGCCTTATTTGGGCAAATTTTTTTATTTTTTTGAAAAATAACACCATGTACATTCATCCCTATATCCCTCCTATATACCATTCGAATTTCATCAGAAACAGAGACTCCTACGGCCTCCATCCGGACAGTAATTTTTTAACGGTAACAGGATTTTTTCTAAATCGATACCATCGAGATGGAGGCCGTAGGAGTCTCTGTTTCTGACGAAATTCGAATATATGGAAAAAATGGGGTTGCCCCCTGGGGGCAGCCAACATGGCTGCCCCCAACCCATTTTTCGGCGTTCTTTTATTTTTTTTTGAAAAATAAAACCATGTATATTCATCCATATATCACTCCTACATGCCATTCGAATTTCGTCAGAAACAGAGACTCCTACGGCCTCCATCTCGATGGTATCGATTTAAAAAAATCATGTTACCGTTAAAAAAATACTGTCCGGATGGAGGCCGTAGGAGTCTCTGTTTCTGACGAAATTCGAATGGTATATAGGAGGGATATAGGGATGAATGTAAATGGTGTTATTTTTCAAAAAAAATAAAAAATTTTGCCCAAATAAGGCGGGGGCAGCCATGTTGGCTGCCCCTAGAGGGCAGCCACATATGACCCTATATATATATATATATATATATATATATATATATATATGAGATTTTTACCCGACAGACCCTATAATCTTTGTCAATTACCTCCACGACCTTTGAAACAATCTAATTCCCCCTTCCACCCCGTAAACTTGCTAACCCTTACCTTACAGACCCCGTGGTTAACTGTCATCCATTACCCGTTAAAACTAACCAGATTCTGTTATGTTCTTTTAGATTATACCCATTTTGTTTATCAAATTTACATTGAGTGTCACTCCCCTTCACCTCCTCCTCCTATCCCTTTCCCACCCCCTCGCACTCCTGCCCTCCCCGCCCTCCACGTGTGGCCCTTGTGTGGCCGTCATTTCCCCTGCTTTCAAAACAGAGGAACACCCCCGACCCCCGCGGTTACATGTCCAGCCAGCGGATGCATTCGTGATGTGGCTCCGGTTTGAGTGAGAGCAACAGGCCGATGTTCTACAGGGAAAGGTTGGGTTACCATGGGAGATAAAGGCCTTCTAGTGCCTTGATAGGATCACATTGTAGCACACCAAAGCTATTAATCAGGAAGCCCTTGGCCTTCGGGAGGTGCAGCCCCAGGTCCACGAACATCTGAATCTCTCGTTCTTCCCAAACGAGAAAATGTCCAGAAGGCCAGAAAGGGGAGCTTCGAAGCTAACCCAGGAAAGAGTATGAATGAGGAGAGCTTCGGGTTGGGGACCGACGGAGTGATGATGATGATGCAATGATGAAGCGGTGAGAGGCGGTGGTGTTGAAGAGGCTGAGGAAGACCTTCGCGAGCTCGGCGGTGACAACAAGGTGGCCCTCCGTTGGAACGAGGACGAAGGCCAGAAGCTCCCCTCCTGTCATGGTTGATGGAACGGGGACGAAGGAAAGTGATCCCAGAAGCTGGAGTGGGCCTCATCGGAAGTCAGAGAGGTTGAGGGGGCGGGAGCCGTGGCGGGAGAATTAGAGGAGCTCATGGGGGAAGGAGGGGTCGTCATGGGCGAGGAGGCGGTGGAAGAGGGAGAGGAACTTGAGGGCGACGACCCAGCCTTGGGTCTTGTGGAGGCGGCGGGAGAGGGCGTGGGAGCAGGCGCAGGCCATCAGGAGGGAGCGGTCGGTGAGGACGAGGATCTCACGGATGTGGCGCTCCTCTGCCGGCTCGTCATCGTGGCTCGTGGCCTAGACCACCAGCACGTCCACCTCAGGTGCCACTGCTCTGGATACCTTGGCGATGCTGATGCTCGTCTGGTCCTTCACCGCGCCGATGGCCTTCCGGATCGTCATGGCGATCAGATCTGCGTGACTGCCGCTGCCTCTGGAGAGATTTGAAGTGAAGGGGTTTGTGACTTGGATGTTGCCTCCAGCGGCCCCTCCGAATGCTCCACCGTCGAAAGAGAAAGGAAGAGGAAGGAGGAGGAAAGAAAGAAGGAAGGAGCGAGAAAGGAAAATCCTACCGTTGAATCTGATGTAGTTTGATTAACCCATTCCTAAACCCAAGCAAGTTAACCCCAGAAGCCTTAAATTAACGGTAGGGTTCGTGAGGTAAGACGGAGCAAGTTTACAGGGTCGAGGGGGGAATTAGGTTGTTTCAAAGGTCGTGGAGGTAATTGGCAAAGATTATAGGGTCTGCCAGGTAAAAATCTCTCTCTCTCTCTCTCTCTCTCTATATATATATATATATAGAGGGGCGATCCTATGAGATGGGATTTTGGTGAGATGGTGAGATGGGGCATTCTGGACCACTAGTTCCAACTAGGAGAGAGAAAGGCAGGAGAGAGAATACAACAACTTGTGGTCCAGAATGTCCCATCTCACCCTCTCACAAAATCTCATCTCATAGAATCGCCTCTCTCTCTCTCTCTCTCTCTCTCTATATATATATATATATATATATATATATATATATATGGGTAAAATGGGGCTGCCCCCAGGGAGTAGCCAACTTGGCTACTCCCCTATTTTTCCCTCATTTTTTTATTTTTTTGGAAAATAAAAATTTGTATATTCATCATTATATCCCTCTCACATTCTACTAAAATTTCGTCAGAAACAAAGACTCCTAAGCCCTCCATCCAGACGTCATTTTTTAACGGTCGCAGGATTTTTTAAATCGACCATGTTTGGATGGAGGCCGTAGGAGTCTCTATTTCTGACGAAATTTTAATAGAATGTGAGAGGGATATAATGAGGAATATACACATTTTTATTTTCCAAAAAAATAAAAAAATGAGGGAAAAATAGGGGTGGGAGTAGCCAAGTTGGCTACTCCCTG
Organism: Ottelia alismoides; assembly: GCA_037367405.1. Classification (NCBI taxonomy): domain Eukaryota; kingdom Viridiplantae; phylum Streptophyta; class Magnoliopsida; order Alismatales; family Hydrocharitaceae; genus Ottelia; species Ottelia alismoides. The sequence goes on along the minus strand of JAZKJV010009067.1, from coordinate 49,395 downwards.
TGGGCAGCCCCATTTACCTCTCTCTCTCTCTCTCTCTCTCTATATATATATATATATATATATATATATATAATGGACCCCTTTTAATGAGGTGGGATCTCACCACAATTGTGACGAGCCATCAACTATAAATGTTTGATAAAAAAGGAATGGCTACAATTAAAACCACCAAAATATTAGTTGGTGATTTTGGTGCATTTGATTTCCTATTTTAGAGGATTCAGCCACCCGATATCAAGGGATGGGAGGAATGTGATTTCCTATTTTAGAGTTGGTTGCTCTCATTTTAGGAATGTGATAAATACACTTTGAGTATCTTTTAGTGCATATTAATTGATAAATATGCCAAAAACGTGGGATTCCATTAGATTTCATTAAAGATTGCATTCAAATATTTAAACGTATTTTACATTTGCATGATTTCTAGATAACAGATCGAAGAAAACTTTACAAAATGATATATTATTTTACAAATTTATTTTGTTGAACAGTAGTAAAAATTTACAACGCGATCCAACACTTTTGAAATCGTGCTCCTACGTTTAAATTAATTAGACTCATATTAAACTACAAATGATTTACATTACTAAAATAGGAATTAGAAATATTATTTCATTCCATGTTTTTAAAGAGCAGTTGATTCTATTTTTTGATTAAAAAATAACTAGTAGATTAGAAATGTAGAATAAGCACGTATGTACAGTTGGAGGTAAGAAATTAAGTAGGAATTAGCTGTAGAAGTTTAACATTTGTGTCCTTAAAAATTAATCGAGTTCTTGTTATTGATAGGTTTGATTTCCTTTATTCTACAAAAATGTAATAGTTTTTACATTTTTATTTTGTAAATTACATATAAAACTTAACATATATTTTGCAAATTATTTTGTCTAATATATAAAAGTTGAATATGTTTCACAAAAAATAATATTTATAACACAAAGAAGTGGTATAGTTTACATTTGTAGGCAGACTTTTGTCCATTGTAGATTGATGTTGAACGTAAATATTTCAAAAATTGATGAAGAATGATTAAAATTTACATTTCATAGTTATATTTTTATGAGGTATTAATTTTTAATTATACAATGGTAAAAGAAAATATCCACACATACTAACAAAGTCGAACAAATATTTAACATTGTATTATACAAAACTAAAATGATGCCTTAATATTCTATTCTTAAAATTATGTTGCTTAATATTTTATTCGTAAAATAGAAGGTTAATATTATAAAAGTCAAATTATGTTGCCTTAACGTGTATGTTAGGCAAAGAAAGTTAATGTAACAAAATATTCATTAATAATCTATTCCCAAAATAGAAAACGTGATAGATCTCATAGCATTAGTTTCGTATTACAATTTTTATGGAGGAATCGTTGGCCTCACAACAATATTTCCTAAAATTTCAATTGACAAGATAATTCTATGAGTGGTTTTGACGTAATTGAGTGGTTTTAATAACAACCGTGGATTAAAATCTAACGATCTAAACTAAAGGCTTACCATAAAAGTGGTGAGACTCCACCTTATTTGAAGTTTCTCATATATATATATATATATATATATATATATATATATATATATAGGGTCATATGTGGCTGCCCCCTAGGGGCAGCCAACATGACTGCCCCCGCCTTATTTGGGCAATTTTTTTATTTTTTTTGAAAAATAACACCATGTACATTCATCCCTATATCCCTCCTATATACCATTCGAATTTCGTCAGAAACAGAGACTTCTACGGCCTCGATCCGGACAGTAATTTTTTAACGGTAACATGATTTTTTTAAATCGATACCATCGAGATGGAGGCCGTAGGAGTCTCTGTTTCTGACGAAATTTGAATGGCATATAGGAGGGATATATGGATGAATATACATGGTTTTATTTTTCAAAAAAAAAAATAAAAAAACGCGGAAAAATGGGGCGGGGGCAGCCCCATTTTTTCCATATATATATATATAGGGTAAAATGGGGCTGCCCCCAGGGAGTAACCAACTTGGCTACTCCCACCCCTATTTTTCCCTCATTTTTTTATTTTTTGGAAAATAAAAATTTGTATATTCATCATTATATCGCTCTCACATTCTATTAAAATTTCGTCAGAAACAGAGACTCCTAAGCCCTCCATCCAGACGTCATTTTTTTAACGGTCGCAGGATTTTTTAAATCGATCATGTTTGGATGGAGGCCGTAGGAGTCTCTGTTTCTGACGAAATTTTAATAGAATGTGAGAGGGATATAATGATGAATATACAAATTTTTATTTTCCAAAAAAATAAAACAATGAGGGAAAAATAGGGGTGGGAATAGCCAAGTTGGCTACTCCCTGGGGCAGCCCCATTTACCTCATATATATATATATATATATATAGAGAGAGAGAGAGAGAGAGAGGGCCCTTCCAATGAGGTGCACCTTTCCTTGGTGTATGGAAAGCCCATCACGAGATCCGTTAGATCTCGATCTAGCGGTTCTTCATCCAAAAGGGTATTTTAGTCCATATATTTTCGTTTTAAATTTGAATTTAATTTCGAATTTGAAATTTATTTCCTCTTTATATTTTTCTATTTTTAGCGTGTCTGATTTGGTATTTTTTGTTGCCTTTTAGTTACTGAATTTTTGCCAACATAGTACCATTTTCGCGCAATGTAGAATAACAGATTTTTTTGTAAAATTCCCCCTTGATATTGTAAAACTGCATCCTGCATTGTAAAATAAAATCATAATTAGTAATATTTATATTATAATAATTGTAATTTTGATAACACTATTGTAAAAGATCATGGACGTTTTGTAAAATCTGTATGAAGATTCCATGAGATCCTATTATGTGCGTTTTTCACAAATGCCAAACATCTTTGTAAATTCGAATCCCTGTTGTAATTTTGCATCTTGCATTGTATAATAAGATCACAGTTAGTAAAAAATGATATGCAACTGTAAAATATGATCTGAGATTGTAAAAAAAACTCGAGATTTCAAAACAGTCTGAGATTGCAAAATAGGTCATTTATATTGTAAAATATGATCTGGGATTGTAAAAAAACACTCGAGATTGCAAAATATGTCATTATATTGTAAAAACCTGTGCACACCCTCCATCTCCAGCATCCTCTCTACCCGCACCTCCTCCACCCTTCTCCTCCACGACCCACCTCCTCCATGCACGTCCTCCTCCACCCACACACCTCCATTCACGCTCTCCTTCAACCGTCACCTCCATGATCCACCTCCTCCACGCGTATAAATGTAAGAAAACAGTCTGAAATTTGTAAAAAAATGATATGCTATTGTAAAATACGATCTGGTATTGTAAAAAAAACTCGAGATTGCAAAATAGGTCATTATATTGTAAAAACCTGGGCACGCCCTACATCTCCAGCATCCTCTCTACCCGCACCTCCTCCGCCCTTCTCCTCCACGACCCACCTCCTCCATGCACGTCCCTCCTCCGCCCACACACCTCCATTCACGCACTCCTTCAACCTTCTCCTCCCCTCCCCGCTTACCTTCACATCCACCAGCACGATCTCCGACGTTTGAACATGTGGAATCGACCAGCCTCCTCCCACATGCCGTCATCGATAATCTTCGCGACGTAGGTGATAACCCGAGAATACGATCGAGGTAAAGGTCGGAAAATGGTCGTTGCGACCTCAATCACAAAAACGGAGAATATCAAGAAAAATCAACCACTCAACTCAGATAAAAACAATCAAGCACAAAATAGAGCGGTCTAGCTATGGATTAACCTGGTATAGCTCCCAGGGTCGAACACAAGGAGCACGGGTTGGCTCGAAAGCCTACGAAGTAGTCACAATAGAATAAAATACAAGAAAATGTATTTTTAGTTGTTTTTGTTAATTTTTGTATTGTTTTGGATTTTTAAAAGATGAAGAAAATAAGAGAAAGTAAAATCAAGCACACTTGCACAATTTATTACGCACACCAAAAATAATGCAAAAATTAAGGAAAAATTGTTTTTAAGTTTTTTTAGGTTTTTAAGTGTTTTTGGTTAATTTTTGATGTTTTTCTGACGGGTGGATTATTTTATAAAAATCAAACAATGCAAGAAAGGGGAGGTACTGTCCAGCAAGGCTTAAGACCCAAAAATAAAATACTTAAGGATCTCAAGAAGCCCTGGAGGTAATTTTCCTGTAATCTAGAAAGAATAAGGAAAATTTAGGCACCTTAATTATTGTTTTTGGATTTTTGAATTAATTATTATGATTTTTATGGGTTTTTAGGGGTTTTTCGATTTTTAAGGTTTTTAAGCAATGAAAGATAGCCAAAATTGGCGAGAAAATCAAACAACAAGCAAACAACAGTATCTAATTTTTTTAGAATTTTTGGTGGGGTTTTTATATTTTTTTGTGATTTTCCAATTCAAACAGTAGCTGAAAAGACTGTTTTTGAATTTTTAAAAATAATAAATGGAAGCAAAAATGTCCTCAAAAATCCTTAAAATTTCTACACCATGGCAGGAGCCATGTGTCAAAATCTCATTGGATTTGGAGGTCGTTTGATATTTTATTCAAAAATGCAAAGGGGGCATAGTGCACAAGGACCAATGTGCAAATACCCGAGAATCTGGGGGCTCTGGTGCAAATTACCCAGCAAGTCACGCGCGTGGCGCGTGGTTGGGGCACACAGGGACCAAATTGCAATAAAAACCAAGTCCTAGGGCTATTTGATAACTCGTATCAAAAGTCCAGGGACATGGATGTAAAAAGCCCACTAAATATCGCACATGCGCATAAACAACACTCACAGGGGCATAACTGCAATTACTCAAAAAGATTCATTCCATTCATAACATCCCGGATCTACAGGACTAAAGATATAAAAAGCCCAGATACACACGTGACGAAGCACGTGGTCACACACAAACAGGGGCATACATGCAATTAACAACAAGCACAAGGTCCAAACTGCAATTTACCCTACGCAAATAAAGTTTTAAAACTATTTACAGGACTAAAAGTAAAATGACAAACTACGAGGGGGCCCTAAGATATTTACCCCTTTATTCGCCGACGGCCAGATGTGCGCCACGTGGTGATCGGACGGCTGAGATTGGATGGCGCTCTCCTTCTCTTCTCTTCTTGGGCTCGATCGACGGTGGAGACGAAGCCACGTGGATGATCTAACGTCCGAGACTCTGATGCTTCTCTCCTCTGCTATCAACGGTCCGGATGCACTCCTCAGATGGATCGACGGCTACTGCTCCTCGAAAGATGGACGCTCACGATCAGAACTGGAGCTGAGGCGTCATCGGACGGCTCTGGATGATGGAGGAAGAACTCGACGCCGGCGAACTTCGCCGGCCTCCTGCGTGAACTCCGGTCCTCCTCAGCTGCTGCTAAAGCTCGGAACACGTTCCTGGTGCAACCCCGCAGCTGATGGTGGTGGCCGATGGCCCAGCCGAGCCCTGGAGGAGCTCCGGCGAGGCTGGCGGCGCGAAGCTCCGGTCTGAACTATAAGGGGGGCTCAGATGCCTCCCTTTTAACCTGCAAAGCAACCAGAACGCTTCGCGGGTCGAGGGCAAAATGCCTCGACCCAAGGAAGCGGGGTGAAAGTGGTCTGTGCGGTGGGGCGAACGAGCTCCGGCGAGGCGGAGACGGTGGAGCTCGACTCCCAGCTCCGGGGCGAGCTGGGGTGAATGCGTGGGTGAAGAACGTGCGCAGGGAGATGGCGGAGGTGGCAGGGTGCTCCGATGGTCGAAAGATGAAGCGAGACGATCGGAATCAACGAAACACGGGGATGGGTCGATTTGGGGGTACCTCGAAATTAGCCTAATCAATAAAGAACGGAGGTTACCTGGATGGCGATGTAGACTGTGGTGGAGCTCAGCTGTCTCCTGGTCCTCGCCTCAAGGGCCGTCACTTCCCGAGGCTCAAGCTCCAGATGGTCGTCGGAGCGCGGCGGCTACAAGCGGCCGGATCGATGGTAGACGCACCTCCTCCTCGCTGCGACACAGGCCGGCGCGAGCTGTCACCTCGGTGGACACAGTGGAGCTCACAGGAAAGAGAATGGCTAGCCAAAGATGGCGCGAGAAAGCGGCGGAGCTCGGATTATATACGCATGAAGGTCCGGAAAGGAGGTGGCGGGTAGGGCGCGCCGAAGCGCGGATCTCGAGGCAGAAGCTCCGGCGAGCTTCTCGGATGTGCTGAGGTCATAACGGACCCGGATTTGGGGTGAATGGGAATCGGGTCAACACAGGAGATATCCGAGAAGGCGGGTCGAATACTCAAACCCGGGCTCTGGTGGTCCTGGGGGAGGTGTTGATCGGGGGTCAACAATCCCCCGTGGACCAATCAGAGCCCGCCAATATTTGGGATTTTCTTTGATTTTTTTGAGGCCTTAAATGGCCGAATTTCCAAAAACTTAAAACATGAAAAATGTTTGTTTTAATTTTTTCTATTTTTTTGTGATTTTTAATTAATTTTTGGAATTTAAAATAAGGTATATACATATTAGCTATACATAGGTATATATACATTAAGTAGATTTTTGATTTTTGATTTTTAATTAGTTATTTTTATACATTTTTATTCCCATTTTATATTTTATTTATTTTTAGGATAAAATGAGGAATAAAAGGCTATTTTTATTTTATTTTTATTATTTATATACATAGGTCAAATAATTATTTATTTATACTTATATACATGGTATATATACAAGGTAGTTTTGTGTTTTAATTTTGTAATTTTTATTTGATTTTTGGTTTAATTCTTTTTATTTTATTTATTTACAAAACACAAAAAGGAATATTTACACAAAGTTTTGAAAATAAATAGCTTTATTTACAAGGTGAAATAAATAGAGAGATGATGAGCTCTGTACATGATGAAGGGTTCTTTTTTTTTGAATTTTTGATTTTTAATTTTTGTTTTGTTTTCCATAGTTTCTATATATACAAAATATGTACAAATATATTTTTTTTGGTTGAAGAAAATATTATTTATTTATTTACATAAATATATATACACATGAGCCCCTATCTCCCTCTACTTGTGGCTTTTATGCGGTCAGGCCCATGCTGAGCCCTCCCTTGGATTAGGTTGCTCAATATTTATTCTAAATATTTCCCTCTTTTTCTTTTTCCTCTTTATTCTTTTATTTTTGTACAAAAACATGCTAATTACATATTTTTACAAAATGCATGCTTTTGCTAATTATTGATATTTACATATATCTACATGTATTTGCAAAGGTTTTTGTAGCTAAAATATAAGAATAAAGAGTGATGAATGGGTATTCATCACCCCCCTATACTATACTTTGCTAGTCCCTTAGCAAACACTTATTTGAAAAAGAAGTGAAAAAGAAAGAAAAAGAAAAAGAAAAAGAGGATGTACATGGATCAAGGTTGAGTTGTTAAACTTTCCTTCATTAAATTGAAATATGGAGCTCGATCAGATCTTTGGATTATTAATGTGTCGGAACCTTATTTGGACTTAAGCTTAAAACTCAACAGCCTCTAAGTTCCACCAATCTATGGACAAGACTCCTCAATAAACCAGATCAGAACAAGTCTACATACACAAACTCTAATGACCATGAATCTTTCCAAGCAGTGTAAGTGGTATGTGGCTCCCCACCTCAGAAGCAACAAAGAAACAACCTCCCTCAACCTGGTAACTCTAATGCCTCGGTCTAGCAACTCTTTCCTCGAGAAGCGGGGTATTCCCTTCTAAGTTCAAGTGCAACCGGCTCAAGAAGAGGGGGTAGAAGTATAGAGTTTTGGAAGCCTAGCCAGTGTAGCTAGGTCTCCCGCTGCAAGCTTCATGAGATGTAGCATTGATACCATAAGCTTTTGCTTTATTTGACTATGTACACTCCGGTGGGGTTATTAAATTTTCAATCCGACCCACCACTTTTTTGGAGTTCTTTTTGCATTTTTGCATTTTTTTTCAAAGACTTCTGTACAACATATCTACATGGTGCAGCATATAAGAAATTTCCCCTTGAGCCAGTAGACTATCCCTCTTTTGAAGCTTTATTGCAACCCACGGCTTCTGTCTTTAGTCTTCATCACCACTAGACCAAGTTGAGGTGCACTTCCTTCACTAGAAGAAGAAGAGAGGTTCCGCCTAGAAGTACTACCCTCATATGCTACCCCAAGCCAAAGGAAACTGCCTCCTCACCACCTCATCCGTGGAGAGCCATGTGTAAAGTGCAGGTGCAAGTCAAGCCATTGTCTCTAAGAGTCATGCGTGTGTTGTTAAGTGTTCTACTTAAGCTCATCAAGATGACATATGCTCATAGCCTAGTGGACTCAAAGAATTAAGTCCTTATGGACCTGAAAAGCCTTAACCCTAAGTCCTATAAGGTTCCTCTTAAAGTTAGGTGGATTAAGATCTTATTCAAGCTCCATTTCTCAATTTAATTCCAGGCTTAGTTTAAATGTCAACTCTTATCCCGAAAAAACTATATACATATCTGTACACAAGATGCTATTTACAAGTATTTTACAATCATGCAAAATTTTTGAAAAATGTTTTGAAATCATGGATGATGAATGAGGTGCAAGTTTTGCAAAAAGATATTCACAAGTATTTACACAAGATTTTTGCAAACTTTTGATTTTCAAAACATTTTGGAAAAATTTTGTACTATATACATAATTTTGATACAACATATTTACACAAGCTTTACACAAAAGATTTTTGAAATCATTTTTACAACAATACTTTGTACACTAGCTATGTATGTGCAAGATAAAAGAGGTTTATGTACATGAAAATTTTTAAATTTTTGTGATTTTTAGCCATTTTATTTATTAACACACTCACACAAAGTACGAGTTATGGCTAAAGTATATATGAAATATATACACACCCCCCCTATACTTAGCTCGAACGATGTCCTCAGAGTGATCAAGAGCGATGAAGAAGACATAACTCGTGCTATGTATAGGGAAGTGAAAAGAAAGGCTATACAAAAGGAACGAATAAATGAATAGAATGAGAGGAACTCGGTGGTTTCCCCCTATACTTAGGATTAACTAATCCTAAGTATAGGAAGCTGTACATGAAGGGAAAGCCGAGTGAAGAAGATACAGGATCTGCCCCCCCTATACTTAGGGTAAAATATCCCTAAGTATAGGCAGCAAAACAGGGGCAAAACGACTGAAGAGAATACTCGCAGGTCCGACATCCCCCCTATACTTAGGGTAAAGTACACCCTAAGTATAGTCAAAATCATAAGATGAGAAAAGGGATGTAGGACTAAAGAATAGAATGATATGGACAACTGGATCTATACAGGCGGAGGAACAGTGAAAATCAGGCGTGAGATGCAAAAGATGTGAGTCAAAAGACCACATCTCACGCAAAATGAATAGGGGCACAAATGATAACGTCCTGCGGCTCATGATCTAGAAATGGCTTGAGCCGCTGGCCGTTCACTCGAAAGGTGCTCTCAGAAGACAACTCGGATATATCAATACTACCATTGTCGTGCACCTTCCTGACTAGAAAAGGTCCCTTCCATTTGCTCTGTAGCTTCCCTGGAAATAATCTAAGCCTCGCATCAAACAGCCATACTCTCTGTCCAATCTCAAAATGCTTGTGGCTGATATGAGAATCATGCCACTCCTTCACTTTTTCCTTATAATGTAGGCTGCTTGAGAAAGTTGCATCTCTAAGCTCCTCCAGGGCAGCTAACTCTGCCCTCCTCTGGTCTCCTATACCATCTGGATCCATCAAGATATCAGTAACTGCCCAAAGTGACTTGTGCCTCAGCTCAACAGGTAAATGGCACGGCTTGCCATAAACGAGGCGAAAGGGAGATGTACCCAATGGAGTCTTGAAAGACGTCCGATATGCCCACAAGACCGAGTCCAAAAGCTGTGACCAATTCTTTCGGTCAGGGCGGACGACTTTCTGCAAAATATTCTTGATCTCCCTATTCGACACCTCAGCTAGACCATTCGTCTGTGGATGGTAAGGTGTGGCAACACGATGGTCTATGCTGAACTCGTTAGCAAGGGCCTTCACCTGGTCGTTGATGAAATGAGACCCCCATCAGAAATAAGAACTCGTGGAACCCCGAACCGCGTGATGATATGTTTCCTCAAAAATCTGCAAACTGTCCTCGCATCAGCGGCTCGGGCGGGGATAGCCTCAACCCAACGACTAACATAATCAACGGCCAACAGAATGTACTCAAATCCCTGACTCTTAGGGAATGGACCCATGAAATCGATGCCCCATGCGTCAAAGACCTCACAGAAGTGAATGGGCTGCATCGGCATCATATCACGCTGTCCACAAGTGCCCATCCTCTGACAGTCAGTACACCTCTTCACGAACTCATCAGAGTCCTTGAAGAGGGTAGGCCACCACAAGCCGGATTGGAGCACTTTCTGTGCCGTTCTCCTCCCAGAATGATGTCCTCCTGCCTCAAACTTGTGGCAGTAGGTGAGGACGCTATGGTGTTCCTCCTGAGGAATACACCGACGCCAGACGCTATCCCCTCCTTCGTGGTAAAGGATGGGATCCTCCCAGTGGTAGGACTTGGCCTTCGCAAGGAAGGTCTCAAGCCTCTGCCTGGGCCAATCTTGTGGGACTTTCCCTGCAACGAGAAAGTTCACAATATCGGCATACCACGGGAGTGAGGCGATAGCAAGAATCGCCTCATCTGGGAAGGTATCACGAATAGGATCAATCTGCTCAGAATCCTCAGGCTGCTCTAATCGGGAGAGATGATCCGCCACCACATTCTTGACTCCAGGCTTATCCTTAATCTCAATGTCGAACTCCTGGAGTAGAAGGATCCATCTAGTCAGTCTGGCCTTGGAATCCTTCTTTGCCATAAGGTACCTGATGGCGGTATGATCTGTAAACAAAGTCACCCTAGATCCAATGATATATGATCTGAACTTATCTAAGGCAAACACTACTGCTAGCATCTCCTTCTCTGTGACCGTATAATTCCTCTGGGCGGAATCCAATGTGCGGCTAGCATAGTGTATGGCAAATGGCACTCCATCCCTCCTCTGTCCCAGCACTGCCCCCACGGCAAAATCGGAGGCGTCCGTCATGATCTCGAATGGGAGAGACCAATCAGGCGGCTGGAGGACAGGAGCCTCTATAACATGCTGCTGGAGAGTCGCAAAAGACGAGAGACACTTGTCATCTACAAGGAACTCGGTGTCTTTCGTCAAGAGGTCAGTCAACGGTCGGGCAATCTTGCTGAAATCCTGAATGAACCTCCTATAAAATCCAACATGCCCCAGGAATGACCGTAACTGCCTCAAATTGGACGGCGGTGTGAGTTTTCTAATGACATCAACCTTGGCCGGATCAACCTCCATGCCCCTGTTGGAGATGATGTGGCCAAGCACCGTCCCTTGAGTCACCATGAAGTGACTCTTCTCCCAGGATAGCACCAAATGGAACTCAATACATCGCTGGAGTACCCGGTCTAGGCAGTCAAGACAAGAATCGAATCCGTCGCCGTAGACCGAGAAATCGTCCATGAAGACCTCCAAACACTCCCCTACCATGTCCGAAAAGATCGACAGCATGCACCTCTGAAAAGTCGCAGGGGCATTGCATAGCCCAAATGGCATGCGTCGAAAAGCATATGTGCCGAAGGGACAGGTAAAGGTGGTCTTCTCCTGATCTTCAGGAGCGATGGCCACCTGGTTGTAGCCCGAGTACCCATCCAGGAAACAATAATGGCTCTTCCCTGCCAGTCTCTCAATGATCTGATCAATAAAGGGCAGGGGGAAATGATCCTTCTTGGTGGCTTGGTTGAGTCTCCTGTAGTCAACGCAAACCCTCCAAGAAGTGGGTACTCGTGTAGCGATCTCCTCTCCCGACTCACTGATCACAGTCGTGATGCCCGTCTTCTTGGGCACCACATGCAAGGGGCTGACCCACTTGGAGTCGGAAATGGGATAAATAAAATCTGCGCTCCACCATTTGGATATTTCCTTCATAACGACCTCTCTCAGGTTGGGGTTCAGTCGTCGCTGGAACTCACGTGACGGCTTCGTCCCTTCCTCAAGATAGATATGGTGGGAGCACACTGCTGGACTAATCCCATGGAGATCCGCTATGCTCCATCCGATCGCCTTGCGGTTCCTTTCAAGAACCCCCATCAGACGGGATTCTTGCTCTCCAGTCAACTCGGCTGAGATGATGACTGGGTACATCTCTGGATCGCCCGCAAGGAATCGATACTTCAGCGAAGTAGGGAGCGGCTTTCGCTCTGGAATGCTGGGTGCTGGCAAATCTGGCTGCGGAAGGAACTGCGTGAAAGCTGCAAGGTCTGCCAAATCTGCCTGGGAAAGTGAAAGCGTACTCTCGCAAACTGGATCGGGAGAAGGCGGCTCAACTGCACTGTCTCTGCTCTGCTCTGCCTCTACCTCCTCCTCAACTGTAGGCTCAAATGGACTCATGTCTGGCATCTGATCATAGCAATCGGCCCAATCAGACTCTGAATCCGAGGGATCTGTATCAGAAGCGGTGGCATCAGTACCACCGAACAACAAGGTGGCATCAGCACCACCATCACTAATCATCGTGCTGCGATCGAGGACCGGCTCTGCTGCCTCTATGGTATCCTGAACCAGGTCTGTGCTCTCCAGACTCTCCTCTGCTATCGTCTCTGCATCAGCTGTATCTGAAAGTGAGAGGGTGGTCTGTGTCTCCAGGTCTGCCCAAGCTGCCTCATCGTCTGAAATCACAAAATCGCAGTCCTGGTGGATGTCTGGCTCTGCGTCTGTCAGCTGCTCTGTATCGGTACTCGCATCTGAGCTGGCTCTGAGTCTGGCTCTGTAATCCTCGACCGTCTCTATTTGTATACTCTCGCCCTCGACGCGAAAGTACACCTTCCCGCTATCATGATCAGTCACCGCCTTGGCTGTGGCCAAGAACGGACGACCAAGGATGATGGGGGTATCAGTCACTGACTCAGGGATCTCCATGTCCAACACTACGAAGTCCACGGGGAATTTCAGGCCCTGAATCGTGACGATAACGTCTCGTAATAACCCCTTCGGCCTCTTGACAGATCGATCAGCGAACTGAAGGACTGTCCTGCTCTGTCGAAGAGTGCCCAACTCGAAGCGGTCGAGAAGGGCTGCCGAAAGAAGGTTAATCGACGATCCGCTATCTAGAAGAGTACGGTCGAACCTCTGCTCACTAATCTGGCAACTGACATACGGGGCCCCTGCATCTGGCCTCTTGGCTGGCAGTCGGTTCTGGATCGCGAAGCACGTGGCTTTCGTCAGCACATGTATCTCTGAAGTGTGGTTCCTCCTCCTCCTCCTGACTGTAGTCCTCTCTCTCAACGAACGCTGGAGAAGGGGGATGTGCTGCAAAGCCTCCTGGAGGGTCAGCTGGATGTGGAATCTATCAATCATGCTCTGGCTGAACTCCTCAAACTCTCTCTTTTTGAGATTTTCTTTTTTCTTCCCCTTCCCCATCTGAAGGGCTCTAAGGAAGGGGATCACTGGGTCCTTCTCAGATGAAGGACTAGGAAAAGATCTACGCGGTTCAAGGACCGGATCCACACATACATCATGCAACACAGTGGGACCAGAAGAAAGTAAACCTTTTCCTTTATTCATCACAGAATCCTGAGATACATGACCGTGAGGAAAAACAACAACTCTCTCTCTACAGACACCGGTGGCCTCAGTACCACCACGGATGGGCTGCTCTGCTGCTGCTGGTGAAGGTAGACGTCGGGCGGCATCAGTACCGCTCGCTGGCTCGGCTGCTGCTGGGGTGGCATCAGTACCACCTCCTCGAACTGGTGAAGTGGCGGCCTCAGTGCCGCCTGTGGGATCAGCATCCTTGGTGGCCTCAGTACCACCGTCATCGACTGGAGCGGCCTCAGTACCGCTCTCCTCCTCCTCCTGGGGCGCCTCTGAATGGTTCTCAGCTGAGGCGCCGCCGCCGGCTGGGGTCCTACCGCTCCTAAGCGTGGCAAAATCAACATCAAACAGATCTGAAGAAGTATCATCAAATGGATCGCTAGGAGTGGCTAACTCAGTATGTACTACCTGCTCAGACTTCCTCTTGAGGCTGTTCGGATTCGGCTCGATCTGGGTTGGTATGGCGGCCTTCCCTCTCACCAAGTCCCGCATCTCCTGGCGGAACTCATCCATCTCCCGTCTGAAGGTCGCCTGCTGGTCCGTGAGGAGGCGGGCGATATCATCCAAGGCAGGGCTCTCGTGGGAGCCCGACGGGTAGCCTCTCTGTGGGTGAGGCTGCTGGTACTGCTGTGGGTGAGAGGGGTAGGATGGAGGGTGCTGCTGGTGCTGGTATCCCGGGTGAGCCTGCTGCTCACGTCTCCAAGACTGTCCCTGCTGCTGATGGGGACGAGGACTGTAGGATGGCTGCTGCTGATACACTGGGGGCTGCTGCTGCGGCTGGTGCTGGTCTCTCTGATGGGAGTACTGCCCTCCCTGACCTGACGGCTGCTGCTGGGGCTGGGCACCACCACTCCCCCACCTGAATCCGGGATGGTCTCGTCGGATCCCAGGATGGGGACGGTCGTACCAGATCCCGTTGACATCCATCAACGGCTCTGCATCCAAGGGGGCTGGGGGTAGTACCGCCAAAGGCTGATCCGGCTGGTAGAGCACCATCTGCATCTCTGAAGATGGTGGAGACTGGTAGGTGGGCTGCGGCTGCTGGTATGGCTTCGCCTGTACAAAGTGAACCTGTCTAGGCTGCTCTAAGGAGCTGGAGCGCTGGGACGAGCTGCTGCTGCCGCCGGTATCGCCTCGCGACAGAAGACGGGGCTGCGAAGCCGTCTGTGTCTCCTGGAGACACATGAGCTGTGTCTTCATGTCGCTCAAGACCTGTGCCATCTGCTCCATCTGCGTGATACTCTGGCACTGCTTCTTCTCTATCAGCTCCATGCGGTCCAACTTCTCGCTGATAATGCCCATGTCCGCAGCGGACGACTCGGCCTGTGCTGCTGCTACTGCGGACGAACTGGATGGACCTGCATCTACCCGTGCTATCCTCTGGTACTGCACGGGTCCTGGCTGATGTGGCTGGGTCTTCTGCGTATAGAGCCTGGTCTGAGACATCACCATGTAGTTCTCTGACATCTCCTCGTAAATGGCCCAGACCTGCTCGTGGTCCTTGGCGAAGTAGGACCCGCCGCAAGAAGCGTTCACCAGACCCTGAAGCTCTGGCGTCAACCCGCTGAAAAAGCTCTGAACTAGGTTCGGCTTCGATATGTCGTGGTGCGGGCATCTGTCAAGGAGCTCTCGGAACCTCTCCCAAGCCTCGTGGAACTGCTCATTGGGGAACATGGAGAAGTTGCTAATCAGGGCCCTCGCTGCATTCGTCCGCCCGAGTGGATAGTACTTCTTCAAGTACTCGGTGCGGAGCTGCTCCCAGGTGTGGACAAACTTCCCTAGATGCTTCAGCCAGGTGGCTGCTCTATCTGCCAGTGAAAACGGGAAGGCTATCATCCGTGTGGTGTCCTGGTCCACGTGGCGATCGTGGACAGTGCTGCAGATCATCAGAAACTCCTGGAGGTGGAGGTGGGGCTCCTCGGTGGCTAGCCCGTGGAAACGGGGTAGTAGCTGCAAGGTGTTCGGGGGGAACTTGAAGTCCCCCACGATAGCTGGCACTACCACCCAGTGATGCATCAGAGTGGATCCGGGGTTGTGTAACGCCCGCATCGGCTGTGGTGGTCCTCCCGCTGCCGCCGCGGCTGCCGCTGCGGCGGCGGCGGCTGCTGCTGCGGCTGCGGCTGCTGCGGCTGCGGCATCTGCATCAAGCAACTCGTCAGGCTCGCTCTGCTCTGATCCTCGCTCTGCTCGGAGCCTCTCCAACTCGCACCTCATCTCAATCATAAACGCCCCCTGATCGCGTAGCTGCTGCTGAACCGTCTCTAGCGATGCGATCAGGGTGGAGTTGATCGCTCCCTGGTCAAGTATAACATGCTGGTCTCCCTGTGGACCTCTGGAGTGATCATCTGATCTGGCTGCCATAGCGACGTCTGCAAAACCAAACGAGCCCAACTCAGGTGCTGTCAAATGTATCAATCTCTCCTCGGGCTCGTGTCTCTCAGAAAGGTCAGAAAGGGGGTCGAGGGGGAACAGGGCGGAATCGTACTCGGGCTCGGAGAGCTGGTCTGGGCTCTCACTAGCCAACCTAGATGATCGGGTAGACGTGCCCGAAAGCGGTGCAGCCAGAGGCTGCCTAAGAGACCGTCTACCCATCATCTTGATCTGAGCGAGTAGGGCGGATGAGATCTGGAATCAACTATGATCACAAAACAAACCCCCGGTTCACCAACACAACACGAGCTGAAGACCGTGAAAGTTCGGTCAAATTATCTTGTCTATTTTATTTTGGTGAACACACAAAGTATCAGAGCGCTTACGTGACATGTTAGGATATCCGATACTAGCCCCAACCGACTGACCCGCACTAAGAAGTCGGTAATCGGTCGGGTCTAGCACCGGGAGGCTCTACCTAGGGTGCGGGTCACTCTCTCGCGCATCCAAACCAGACAATGAGGGGGTTGCTCTCCCCAAGACAAAGTTTTTAGGGTGAGCGGTTTTTAATGATCAAGTATGATTAGCAGTCCCGATTTTATTGTTTTTCTTTTTAATATTTTTCAAAGCAAGCAAAAGGCCTAACGAATTTTTCGGTTCTCCTGATTATTTAAGCCGAAAACAGGGGGGAGAAGACGAAAAAGCCGATGCGCGAGAAAATCAATGATGCATGCAAAGTAAGGAAGGCGTACCTGACTCCAGCACTCTACATGCAATTATGATCCGCGCAGAATTTAAAGACAAGAAATAAACTACCTAAATGATGCAACGGGAAAAACCGAGGCCCTAAACAGCAGTGCTAGCGTAGAACCGTCTAACCGATCACCGACCTCCAAGCCAAAGGGTCCGGTCTTGGCCTACCCCTCCTCTTCTCGACAGGTCGAGTTCAGGAGTAGCGCTTGTGGGGCAGGCTCGCGGCACGTAGGCTGCGAAGGCAAATGAGTCGGTTATTTTTATTAATTATTTTTAGTAGGTCCAATTAACGATCTATAGGAACAGATCAGCAATTAGTTGTGGGGATCCTACTATTACGGCACAGTCACCAGAAAATCCTACTGCTAGGGGCTCGATCAAAAAGCCGCGTAAACACCGGAAAGGCAGTAAAAAAGGAAAAAATAAAAGCCGCGTAAAAGCCGCGAAAAACCGCTAAAGTCTAAAGGGTCCCCCGAGCACACCGGTGCTCGGCGAAACAGACCCTGGAGTCCAAACAGTCCAAGTCCACAAGTCTGAAACCTGTATTATTACAATGATGAATGAATAAAATCCTAAGCTACCTCACCCACTCAACTCTCTCTCTCTCGCTCTCTCCTGCGGCTTCGTGAAGAAAGAAGCCGCCTCCGCCTCGCTCGGGTGCTCCGGCGCTCCTAAGAATGCCGCCCTCGCTCCTCGGGCCCTCGCAAGAAAAATAGAGAGAAGTGTGGTCAGTCCAACAATTATTCAAAAAGATCAGAAAAAATGTATATCTACAAAAATCTATACAAAAAGCCGCGAAACTCGAAAGCCGCGGAAAAATCTAAAAGACTACTAAGCCGTGCTCCCCGGCAACGGCGCCATTCTGATAACCCGAGAATACGATCGAGGTAAAGGTCGGAAAATGGTCGTTGCGACCTCAATCACAAAAACGGAGAATATCAAGAAAAATCAACCACTCAACTCAGATAAAAACAATCAAGCACAAAATAGAGCGGTCTAGCTATGGATTAACCTGGTATAGCTCCCAGGGTCGAACACAAGGAGCACGGGTTGGCTCGAAAGCCTACGAAGTAGTCACAATAGAATAAAATACAAGAAAAGGTATTTTTAGTTGTTTTTGTTAATTTTTGTATTGTTTTGGATTTTTAAAAGATGAAGAAAATAAGAGAAAGTAAAATCAAGCACACTTGCACAATTTATTACGCACACCAAAAATAATGCAAAAATTAAGGAAAAATTGTTTTTAAGTTTTTTAGGTTTTTAAGTGTTTTTGGTTAATTTTTGATGTTTTTCTGACGGGTGGATTATTTTATAAAAATCAAACAATGCAAGAAAGGGGAGGTACTGTCCAGCAAGGCTTAAGACCCAAAAATAAAATACTTAAGGATCTCAAGAAGCCCTGGAGGTAATTTTCCTGTAATCTAGAAAGAATAAGGAAAATTTAGGCACCTTAATTATTGTTTTTGGATTTTTGAATTAATTATTATGATTTTTATGGGTTTTTAGGGGTTTTTCGATTTTTAAGGTTTTTAAGCAATGAAAGATAGCCAAAATTGGCGAGAAAATCAAACAACAAGCAAACAACAGTATCTAATTTTTTTAGAATTTTTGGTGGGGTTTTTATATTTTTTTGTGATTTTCCAATTCAAACAGTAGCTGAAAAGACTGTTTTTGAATTTTTAAAAATAATAAATGGAAGCAAAAATGTCCTCAAAAATCCCTAAAATTTCTACACCATGGCAGGAGCCATGTGTCAAAATCTCATTGGATTTGGAGGTCGTTTGATATTTTATTCAAAAATGCAAAGGGGGCATAGTGCACAAGGACCAATGTGCAAATACCCGAGAATCTGGGGGCTCTGGTGCAAATTACCCAGCAAGTCACGCGCATGGCGCGTGGTTGGGGCACACAGGGACCAAATTGCAATAAAAACCAAGTCCTAGGGCTATTTGATAACTCGTATCAAAAGTCCAGGGACATGGATGTAAAAAGCCCACTAAATATCGCACATGCGCATAAACAACACTCACAGGGGCATAACTGCAATTACTCAAAAAGATTCATTCCATTCATAACATCCCGGATCTACAGGACTAAAGATATAAAAAGCCCAGATACACACGTGACGAAGCACGTGGTCACACACAAACAGGGGCATACATGCAATTAACAACAAGCACAAGGTCCAAACTGCAATTTACCCTACGCAAATAAAGTTTTAAAACTATTTACAGGACTAAAAGTAAAATGACAAACTACGAGGGGGCCCTAAGATATTTACCCCTTTATTCGCCGACGGCCAGATGTGCGCCACGTGGTGATCGGACGGCTGAGATTGGATGGCGCTCTCCTTCTCTTCTCTTCTTGGGCTCGATCGACGGTGGAGACGAAGCCACGTGGATGATCTAACGTCCGAGACTCTGATGCTTCTCTCCTCTGCTATCAATGGTCCGGATGCACTCCTCAGATGGATCGACGGCTACTGCTCCTCGAAAGATGGACGCTCACGATCAGAACTGGAGCTGAGGCGTCATCGGACGGCTCTGGATGATGGAGGAAGAACTCGACGCCGGCGAACTTCGCCGGCCTCCTGCGTGAACTCCGGTCCTCCTCAGCTGCTGCTAAAGCTCGGAACACGTTCCTGGTGCAGCCCCGCAGCTGATGGTGGTGGCCGATGGCCCAGCCGAGCCCTGGAGGAGCTCCGGCGAGGCTGGCGGCGCGAAGCTCCGGTCTGAACTATAAGGGGGGATCAGATGCCTCCCTTTTAACCTGCAAAGCAACCAGAACGCTTCGCGGGTCGAGGGAAAAATGCCTCGACCCAAGGAAGCGGGGTGAAAGTGGTCTGTGCGGTGGGGCGAACGAGCTCCGGCGAGGCGGAGACGGTGGAGCTCGACTCCCAGCTCTGGGGCGAGCTGGGGTGAATGCGTGGGTGAAGAACGTGCGCAGGGAGATGGCGGAGGTGGCAGGGTGCTCCGATGGTCGAAAGATGAAGCGAGACGATCGGAATCAACGAAACACGGGGATGGGTCGATTTGGGGGTACCTCGAAATTAGCCTAATCAATAAAGAACGGAGGTTACCTGGATGGCGATGTAGACTGTGGTGGAGCTCAGCTGTCTCCTGGTCCTCGCCTCAAGGGCCGTCACTTCCCGAGGCTCAAGCTCCAGATGGTCGTCGGAGCACGGCGGCTACAAGCGACCGGATCGATGGTAGACGCACCTCCTCCTCGCTGCGACACAGGCCGGCGCGAGCTGTCACCTCGGTGGACACAGTGGAGCTCACAGGAAAGAGAATGGCTAGCCAAAGATGGCGCGAGAAAGCGGCGGAGCTCGGATTATATACGCATGAAGGTCCGGAAAGGAGGTGGCGGGTAGGGCGCGCCGAAGCGCGGATCTCGAGGCAGAAGCTCCGGCGAGTTTCTCGGATGTGCTGAGGTCATAACGGACCCGGATTTGGGGTGAATGGGAATCGGGTCAACACAGGAGATATCCGAGAAGGCGGGTCGAATACTCAAACCCGGGCTCTGGTGGTCCTGGGGGAGGTGTTGACCGGGGGTCAACAATCCCCCGTGGACCAATCAGAGCCCGCCAATATTTGGGATTTTCTTTGATTTTTTTGAGGCCTTAAATGGCCGAATTTCCAAAAACTTAAAACATGAAAAATGTTTGTTTTAATTTTTTCTATTTTTTTGTGATTTTTAATTAATTTTTGGAATTTAAAATAAGGTATATACATATTAGCTATACATAGGTATATATACATTAAGTAGATTTTTGATTTTTGATTTTTAATTAGTTATTTTTATACATTTTTATTCCCATTTTATATTTTATTTATTTTTAGGATAAAATGAGGAATAAAAGGCTATTTTTATTTTATTTTTATTATTTATATACATAGGTCAAATAATTATTTATTTATACTTATATACATGGTATATATACAAGGTAGTTTTGTGTTTTAATTTTGTAATTTTTATTTGATTTTTGGTTTAATTCTTTTTATTTTATTTATTTACAAAACACAAAAAGGAATATTTACACAAAGTTTTGAAAATAAATAGCTTTATTTACAAGGTGAAATAAATAGAGAGATGATGAGCTCTGTACATGATGAAGGGTTCTTTTTTTTTGAATTTTTGATTTTTAATTTTTGTTTTGTTTTCCATAGTTTCTATATATACAAAATATGTACAAATATATTTTTTTTGGTTGAAGAAAATATTATTTATTTATTTACATAAATATATATACACATGAGCCCCTATCTCCCTCTACTTGTGGCTTTTATGCGGTCAGGCCCATGCTGAGCCCTCCCTTGGATTAGGTTGCTCAATATTTATTCTAAATATTTCCCTCTTTTTCTTTTTCCTCTTTATTCTTTTATTTTTGCACAAAAACATGCTAATTACATATTTTTACAAAATGCATGCTTTTGCTAATTATTGATATTTACATATATCTACATGTATTTGCAAAGGTTTTTGTAGCTAAAATATAAGAATAAAGAGTGATGAATGGGTATTCATCACCCCCCTATACTATACTTTGCTAGTCCCTTAGCAAACACTTATTTGAAAAAGAAGTGAAAAAGAAAGAAAAAGAAAAAGAAAAAGAAAAAGAGGATGTACATGGATCAAGGTTGAGTTGTTAAACTTTCCTTCATTAAATTGAAATATGGAGCTCGATCAGATCTTTGGATTATTAATGTGTCGGAACCTTATTTGGACTTAAGCTTAAAACTCAACAGCCTCTAAGTTCCACCAATCTATGGACAAGACTCCTCAATAAACCAGATCAGAACAAGTCTACATACACAAACTCTAATGACCATGAATCTTTCCAAGCAGTGTAAGTGGTATGTGGCTCCCCACCTCAGAAGCAACAAAGAAACAACCTCCCTCAACCTGGTAACTCTAATGCCTCGGTCTAGCAACTCTTTCCTCGAGAAGCGGGGTATTCCCTTCTAAGTTCAAGTGCAACCGGCTCAAGAAGAGGGGGTAGAAGTATAGAGTTTTGGAAGCCTAGCCAGTGTAGCTAGGTCTCCCGCTGCAAGCTTCATGAGATGTAGCATTGATACCATAAGCTTTTGCTTTATTTGACTATGTACACTCCGGTGGGGTTATTAAATTTTCAATCCGACCCACCACTTTTTTGGAGTTCTTTTTGCATTTTTGCATTTTTTTTTCAAAGACTTCTGTACAGCATATCTACATGGTGCAGCATATAAGAAATTTCCCCTTGAGCCAGTAGACTATCCCTCTTTTGAAGCTTTATTGCAACCCACGGCTTCTGTCTTTAGTCTTCATCACCACTAGACCAAGTTGAGGTGCACTTCCTTCACTAGAAGAAGAAGAGAGGTTCCGCCTAGAAGTACTACCCTCATATGCTACCCCAAGCCAAAGGAAACTGCCTCCTCACCACCTCATCCGTGGAGAGCCATGTGTAAAGTGCAGGTGCAAGTCAAGCCATTGTCTCTAAGAGTCATGCGTGTGTTGTTAAGTGTTCTACTTAAGCTCATCAAGATGACATATGCTCATAGCCTAGTGGACTCAAAGAATTAAGTCCTTATGGACCTGAAAAGCCTTAACCCTAAGTCCTATAAGGTTCCTCTTAAAGTTAGGTGGATTAAGATCTTATTCAAGCTCCATTTCTCAATTTAATTCCAGGCTTAGTTTAAATGTCAACTCTTATCCCGAAAAAACTATATACATATCTGTACACAAGATGCTATTTACAAGTATTTTACAATCATGCAAAATTTTTGAAAAATGTTTTGAAATCATGGATGATGAATGAGGTGCAAGTTTTGCAAAAAGATATTCACAAGTATTTACACAAGATTTTTGCAAACTTTTGATTTTCAAAACATTTTGAAAAAATTTTGTACTATATACATAATTTTGATACAACATATTTACACAAGCTTTACACAAAAGATTTTTGAAATCATTTTTACAACAATACTTTGTACACTAGCTATGTATGTGCAAGATAAAAGAGGTTTATGTACATGAAAATTTTTAAATTTTTGTGATTTTTAGCCATTTTATTTATTAACACACTCACACAAAGTACGAGTTATGGCTAAAGTATATATGAAATATATACACACCCCCCCTATACTTAGCTCGAACGATGTCCTCAGAGTGATCAAGAGCGATGAAGAAGACATAACTCGTGCTATGTATAGGGAAGTGAAAAGAAAGGCTATACAAAAGGAACGAATAAATGAATAGAATGAGAGGAACTCGGTGGTTTCCCCCTATACTTAGGATTAACTAATCCTAAGTATAGGAAGCTGTACATGAAGGGAAAGCCGAGTGAAGAAGATACAGGATCTGCCCCCCCTATACTTAGGGTAAAATATCCCTAAGTATAGGCAGCAAAACAGGGGCAAAACGACTGAAGAGAATACTCGCAGGTCCGACATCCCCCCTATACTTAGGGTAAAGTACACCCTAAGTATAGTCAAAATCATAAGATGAGAAAAGGGATGTGGGACTAAAGAATAGAATGATATGGACAACTGGATCTATACAGGCGGAGGAACAGTGAAAATCAGGCGTGAGATGCAAAAGATGTGAGTCAAAAGACCACATCTCACGCAAAATGAATAGGGGCACAAATGATAACGTCCTGCGGCTCATGATCTAGAAATGGCTTGAGCCGCTGGCCGTTCACTCGAAAGGTGCTCTCAGAAGACAACTCGGATATATCAATACTACCATTGTCGTGCACCTTCCTGACTAGAAAAGGTCCCTTCCATTTGCTCTGTAGCTTCCCTGGAAATAATCTAAGCCTCGCATCAAACAGCCATACTCTCTGTCCAATCTCAAAATGCTTGTGGCTGATATGAGAATCATGCCACTCCTTCACTTTTTCCTTATAATGTAGGCTGCTTGAGAAAGCTGCATCTCTAAGCTCCTCCAGGGCAGCTAACTCTGCCTTCCTCTAGTCTCCTATACCATCTGGATCCATCAAGATATCAGTAACTGCCCAAAGTGACTTGTGCCTCAGCTCAACAGGTAAATGGCACGGCTTGCCATAAACGAGGCGAAAGGGAGATGTACCCAATGGAGTCTTGAAAGACGTCCGATATGCCCACAAGACCGAGTCCAAAAGCTGTGACCAATTCTTTCGGTCAGGGCGGACGACTTTCTGCAAAATATTCTTGATCTCCCTATTCGACACCTCAGCTAGACCATTCGTCTGTGGATGGTAAGGTGTGGCAACACGATGGTCTATGCTGAACTCGTTAGCAAGGGCCTTCATCTGGTCGTTGATGAAATGAGACCCCCCATCAGAAATAAGAACTCGTGGAACCCCGAACCGCGTGATGATATGTTTCCTCAAAAATCTGCAAACTGTCCTCGCATCAGCGGCTCGGGCGGGGATAGCCTCAACCCAACGACTAACATAATCAACGGCCAACAGAATGTACTCAAATCCCTGACTCTTAGGGAATGGACCCATGAAATCGATGCCCCATGCGTCAAAGACCTCACAGAAGTGAATGGGCTGCATCGGCATCATATCACGTTGTCCACAAGTGCCCATCCTCTGACAGTCAGTACACCTCTTCACGAACTCATCAGAGTCCTTGAAGAGGGTAGGCCACCACAAGCCGGATTGGAGCACTTTCTGTGCCGTTCTCCTCCCAGAATGATGTCCTCCTGCCTCAAACTTGTGGCAGTAGGTGAGGACGCTATGGTGTTCCTCCTGAGGAATACACCGACGCCAGACGCTATCCCCTCCTTCGTGGTAAAGGATGGGATCCTCCCAGTGGTAGGACTTGGCCTTCGCAAGGAAGGTCTCAAGCCTCTGCCTGGGCCAATCTTGTGGGACTTTCCCTGCAACGAGAAAGTTCACAATATCGGCATACCACGGGAGTGAGGCGATAGCAAGAATCGCCTCATCTGGGAAGGTATCACGAATAGGATCAATCTGCTCAGAATCCTCAGGCTGCTCTAATCGGGAGAGATGATCCGCCACCACATTCTTGACTCCAGGCTTATCCTTAATCTCAATGTCGAACTCCTGGAGTAGTAGGATCCATCTAGTCAGTCTGGCCTTGGAATCCTTCTTTGCCATAAGGTACCTGATGGCGGTATGATCTGTAAACAAAGTCACCCTAGATCCAATGATATATGATCTGAACTTATCTAAGGCAAACACTACTGCTAGCATCTCCTTCTCTGTGACCGTATAATTCCTCTGGGCGGAATCCAATGTGCGGCTAGCATAGTGTATGGCAAATGGCACTCCATCCCTCCTCTGTCCCAGCACTGCCCCCACGGCAAAATCGGAGGCGTCCGTCATGATCTCGAATGGGAGAGACCAATCAGGCGGCTGGAGGACAGGAGCCTCTATAACATGCTGCTGGAGAGTCGCAAAAGACGAGAGACACTTGTCATCTACAAGGAACTCGGTGTCTTTCGTCAAGAGGTCAGTCAACGGTCGGGCAATCTTGCTGAAATCCTGAATGAACCTCCTATAAAATCCAACATGCCCTAGGAATGATCGTAACTGCCTCAAATTGGACGGCGATGTGAGTTTTCTAATGACATCAACCTTGGCCGGATCAACCTCCATGCCCCTGTTGGAGATGATGTGGCCAAGCACCGTCCCTTGAGTCACCATGAAGTGACTCTTCTCCCAGGATAGCACCAAATGGAACTCAATACATCGCTGGAGTACCCGGTCTAGGCAGTCAAGACAAGAATCGAATCCGTCGCCGTAGACCGAGAAATCGTCCATGAAGACCTCCAAACACTCCCCTACCATGTCCGAAAAGATCGACAGCATGCACCTCTGAAAAGTCGCAGGGGCATTGCATAGCCCAAATGGCATGCGTCGAAAAGCATATGTGCCGAAGGGACAGGTAAAGGTGGTCTTCTCCTGATCTTCAGGAGCGATGGCCACCTGGTTGTAGCCCGAGTACCCATCCAGGAAACAATAATGGCTCTTCCCTGCCAGTCTCTCAATGATCTGATCAATAAAGGGCAGGGGGAAATGATCCTTCTTGGTGGCTTGGTTGAGTCTCCTGTAGTCAATGCAAACCCTCCAAGAAGTGGGTACTCGTGTAGCGATCTCCTCTCCCGACTCACTGATCACAGTCGTGATGCCCGTCTTCTTGGGCACCACATGCAAGGGGCTGACCCACTTGGAGTCGGAAATGGGATAAATAAAATCTGCGCTCCACCATTTGGATATTTCCTTCATAACGACCTCTCTCAGGTTGGGGTTCAGTCGTCGCTGGAACTCACGTGACGGCTTCGCCCCTTCCTCAAGATAGATATGGTGGGAGCACACTGCTGGACTAATCCCATGGAGATCCGCTACGCTCCATCCGATCGCCTTGCGGTTCCTTTCAAGAACCCCCATCAGACGGGATTCTTGCTCTCCAGTCAACTCGGCTGAGATGATGACTGGGTACATCTCTGGATCGCCCGCAAGGAATCGATACTTCAACGAAGTAGGGAGCGGCTTTCGCTCTGGAATGCTGGGTGCTGGCAAATCTGGCTGCGGAAGGAACTGCGTGAAAGCTGCAAGGTCTGCCAAATCTGCCTGGGAAAGTGAAAGCGTACTCTCGCAAACTGGATCGGGAGAAGGCGGCTCAACTGCACTGTCTCTGCTCTGCTCTGCCTCTACCTCCTCCTCAACTGTAGGCTCAAATGGACTCATGTCTGGCATCTGATCATAGCAATCGGCCCAATCAGACTCTGAATCCGAGGGATCTGTATCAGAAGCGGTGGCATCAGTACCACCGAACAACAAGGTGGCATCAGCACCACCATCACTAATCATCGTGCTGCGATCGAGGACCGGCTCTGCTGCCTCTATGGTATCCTGAACCAGGTCTGTGCTCTCCAGACTCTCCTCTGCTATCGTCTCTGCATCAGCTGTATCTGAAAGTGAGAGGGTGGTCTGTGTCTCCAGGTCTGCCCAAGCTGCCTCATCGTCTGAAATCACAAAATCGCAGTCCTGGTGGATGTCTGGCTCTGCGTCTGTCAGCTGCTCTGTATCGGTACTCGCATCTGAGCTGGCTCTGAGTCTGGCTCTGTAATCCTCGACCGTCTCTATTTGTATACTCTCGCCCTCGACGCGAAAGTACACCTTCCCGCTATCATGATCAGTCACCGCCTTGGCTGTGGCCAAGAACGGACGACCAAGGATGATGGGGGTATCAGTCACTGACTCAGGGATCTCCATGTCCAACACTACGAAGTCCACGGGGAATTTCAGGCCCTGAATCGTGACGATAACGTCTCGTAATAACCCCTTCGGCCTCTTGACAGATCGATCAGCGAACTGAAGGACTGTCCTGCTCTGTCGAAGAGTGCCCAACTCGAAGCGGTCGAGAAGGGCTGCCGGAAGAAGGTTAATCGACGATCCGCTATCTAGAAGAGTACGGTCGAACCTCTGCTCACTAATCTGGCAACTGACATACGGGGCCCCTGCATCTGGCCTCTTGGCTGGCAGTCGGTTCTGGATCGCGAAGCACGTGGCTTTCGTCAGCACATGTATCTCTGAAGTGTGGTTCCTCCTCCTCCTCCTGACTGTAGTCCTCTCTCTCAACGAACGCTGGAGAAGGGGGATCTGCTGCAAAGCCTCCTGGAGGGTCAGCTGGATGTGGAATCTATCAATCATGCTCTGGCTGAACTCCTCAAACTCTCTCTTTTTGAGATTTTCTTTTTTCTTCCCCTTCCCCATCTGAAGGGCTCTAGGGAAGGGGATCACTGGGTCCTTCTCAGATGAAGGACTAGGAAAAGATCTACGCGGTTCAAGGACCGGATCCACACATACATCATGCAAAACAGTGGGACCAGAAGAAAGTAAACCTTTTCCTTTATTCATCACAGAATCCTGAGATACATGACCGTGAGGAAAAACAACAACTCTCTCTCTACAGACACCGGTGGCCTCAGTACCACCACGGATGGGCTGCTCTGCTGCTGCTGGTGAAGGTAGACGTCGGGCGGCATCAGTACCGCTCGCTGGCTCGGCTGCTGCTGGGGTGGCATCAGTACCACCTCCTCGAACTGGTGAAGCTGGCGGCACAGTGCCGCCTGTGGGATCAGCATCCTTGGTGGCCTCAGTACCACCGTCATCGACTGGAGCGGCCTCAGTACCGCTCTCCTCCTCCTCCTGGGGCGCCTCTGAATGGTGCTCAGCTGAGGCGCCGCCGCCGGCTGGGGTCCTACCGCTCCTAAGCGTGGCAAAATCAACATCAAACAGATCTGAAGAAGTATCATCAAATGGATCGCTAGGAGTGGCTAACTCAGTATGTACTACCTGCTCAGACTTCCTCTTGAGGCTGTTCGGATTCGGCTCGATCTGGGCTGGTATGGCGGCCTTCCCTCTCACCAAGTCCCGCATCTCCTGGCGGAACTCATCCATCTCCCGTCTGAAGGTCGCCTGCTGGTCCGTGAGGAGGCGGGCGATATCATCCAAGGCAGGGCTCTCGTGGGAGCCCGACGGGTAGCCTCTCTGTGGGTGAGGCTGCTGGTACTGCTGTGGGTGAGAGGGGTAGGATGGAGGGTGCTGCTGGTGCTTGTATCCCGGGTGAGCCTGCTGCTCACGTCTCCAAGACTGTCCCTGCTGCTGATGGGGACGAGGACTGTAGGATGGCTGCTGCTGATACACTGGGGGCTGCTGCTGCGGCTGGTGCTGGTCTCTCTGATGGGAGTACTGCCCTCCCTGACCTGACGGCTGCTGCTGGGGCTGGGCACCACCACTCCCCCACCTGAATCCGGGATGGTCTCGTCGGATCCCAGGCTGGGGACGGTCGTACCAGATCCCGTTGACATCCATCAACGGCTCTGCATCCAAGGGGGCTGGGGGTAGTACCGCCAAAGGCTGATCCGGCTGGTAGAGCACCATCTGCATCTCTGAAGATGGTGGAGACTGGTAGGTGGGCTGCGGCTGCTGGTACGGCTTCGCCTGTACAAAGTGAACCTGTCTAGGCTGCTCTAAGGAGCTGGAGCGCTGGGACGAGCTGCTGCTGCCGCCGGTATCGCCTCGCGACAGAAGACGGGGCTGCGAAGCCGTCTGTGTCTCCTGGAGACACATGAGCTGTGTCTTCATGTCGCTCAAGACCTGTGCCATCTGCTCCATCTGCGTGATACTCTGGCACTGCTTCTTCTCTATCAGCTCCATGCGGTCCAACTTCTCGCTGATAATGCCCATGTCCGCAGCGGACGACTCGGCCTGTGCTGCTGCTACTGCGGACGAACTGGATGGACCTGCATCTACCCGTGCTATCCTCTGGTACTGCACGGGTCCTGGCTGATGTGGCTGGGTCTTCTGCGTATAGAGCCTGGTCTGAGACATCACCATGTAGTTCTCTGACATCTCCTCGTAAATGGCCCAGACCTGCTCGTGGTCCTTGGCGAAGTAGGACCCGCCGCAAGAAGCGTTCACCAGACCCTGAAGCTCTGGCGTCAACCCGCTGAAAAAGCTCTGAACTAGGTTCGGCTTCGATATGTCGTGGTGCGGGCATCTGTCAAGGAGCTCTCGGAACCTCTCCCAAGCCTCGTGGAACTGCTCATTGGGGAACATGGAGAAGTTGCTAATCAGGGCCCTCGCTGCATTCGTCCGCCCGAGTGGATAGTACTTCTTCAAGTACTCGGTGCGGAGCTGCTCCCAGGTGTGGACAAACTTCCCTAGATGCTTCAGCCAGGTGGCTGCTCTATCTGCCAGTGAAAACGGGAAGGCTATCATCCATATGGTGTCCTGGTCCACGTGGCGATCGTGGACAGTGCTGCAGATCATCAGAAACTCCTGGAGGTGGAGGTGGGGCTCCTAGGTGGCTAGCCCGTGGAAACGGGGTAGTAGCTGCAAGGTGTTCGGGGGGAACTTGAAGTCCCCCACGATAGCTGGCACTACCACCCAGTGATGCATCAGAGTGGATCCGGGGTTGTGTAACGCCCGCATCGGCTGTGGTGGTCCTCCCGCTGCCGCCGCGGCTGCCGCTGCGGCGGCGGCGGCTGCTGCTGCTGCTGCGGCTGCTGCGGCTGCGGCATCTGCATCAAGCAACTCGTCAGGCTCGCTCTGCTCTGATCCTCGCTCTGCTCGGAGCCTCTCCAACTCGCGCCTCATCTCAATCATAAACGCCCCCTGATCGCGTAGCTGCTGCTGAACCGTCTCTAGCGATGCGATCAGGGTGGAGTTGATCGCTCCCTGGTCAAGTATAACATGCTGGTCTCCCCTGTGGACCTCTGGAGTGATCATCTGATCTGGCTGCCATAGCGACGTCTGCAAAACCAAACAAGCCCAACTCAGGTGCTGTCAAATGTATCAATCTCTCCTCGGGCTCGTGTCTCTCAGGAAGGTCAGAAGGGGGTC
This sequence comes from Ottelia alismoides, assembly GCA_037367405.1. Classification (NCBI taxonomy): domain Eukaryota; kingdom Viridiplantae; phylum Streptophyta; class Magnoliopsida; order Alismatales; family Hydrocharitaceae; genus Ottelia; species Ottelia alismoides. The sequence goes on along the minus strand of JAZKJV010009067.1, from coordinate 19,300 downwards.
GAGGGGGAACAGGGCGGAATCGTACTCGGGCTCGGAGAGCTGGTCTGGGCTCTCACTAGCCAACCTAGATGATCGGGTAGACGTGCCCGAAAGCGGTGCAGCCAGAGGCTGCCTAAGAGACCGTCTACCCATCATCTTGATCTGAGCGAGTAGGGCGGATGAGATCTGGAATCAACTATGATCACAAAACAAACCCCCGGTTCACCAACACAACACGAGCTGAAGACCGTGAAAGTTCGGTCAAATTATCTTGTCTATTTTATTTTGGTGAACACACAAAGTATCAGAGCGCTTACATGACCTGTTAGGATATCCGATACTAGCCCCAACTGACTGACCCGCACTAAGAAGTCGGTAATCGGTCGGGTCTAGCACCGGGAGGCTCTACCTAGGGTGCGGGTCACCTCTCTCGCGCATCCAAACCAGACAATGAGGGGGTTGCTCTCCCCAAGACAAAGTTTTAGGGTGAGCGGTTTTTAATGATCAAGTATGATTAGCAGTCCCGATTTTATTGTTTTTCTTTTTAATATTTTTCAAAGCAAGAAAAAGGCCTAACGAATTTTTCGGTTCTCCTGATTATTTAAGCCGAAAACAGGGGGAGAAGACGAAAAAGCCGATGCGCGAGAAAATCAATGATGCATGCAAAGTAAGGAAGGCGTACCTGACTCCAGCACTCTACATGCAATTATGATCCGCGCAGAATTTAAAGACAAGAAATAAACTACCTAAATGATGCAACGGGAAAAACCGAGGCCCTAAACAGCAGTGCTAGCGTAGAACCCGTCTAACCGATCACCGACCTCCAAGCCAAAGGGTTCGGTCTTGGCCTACCCCTCCTCTTCTCGACAGGTCGAGTTCAGGAGTAGCGCTTGTGGGGCAGGCTCGCGGCACGTAGGCTGCGAAGGCAAATGAGTCGGTTATTTTTATTAATTATTTTTAGTAGGTCCAATTAACGATCTATAGGAACAGATCAGCAATTAGTTGTGGGGATCCTACTATTACGGCACAGTCACCAGAAAATCCTACTGCTAGGGGCTCGATCAAAAAGCCGCGTAAACACCGGAAAGGCAGTAAAAAAGGAAAAAATAAAAGCCGCGTAAAAGCCGCGAAAAACCGCTAAAGTCTAAAGGGTCCCCCGAGCACACCGGTGCTCGGCGAAACAGACCCTGGAGTCCAAACAGTCCAAGTCCACAAGTCTGAAACCTGTATTATTACAATGATGAATGAATAAAATCCTAAGCTACCTCACCCACTCAACTCTCTCTCTCTCGCTCTCTCCTGCGGCTTCGTGAAGAAAGAAGCCGCCTCCGCCTCGCTCGGGTGCTCCGGCGCTCCTAAGAATGCCGCCCTCGCTCCTCGGGCCCTCGCAAGAAAAATAGAGAGAAGTGTGGTCAGTCCAACAATTATTCAAAAAGATCAGAAAAAATGTATATCTACAAAAATCTATACAAAAAGCCGCGAAAACTCGAAAGCCGCGGAAAAATCTAAAAGACTACTAAGCCGTGCTCCCCGGCAACGGCGCCATTCTGATAACCCGAGAATACGATCGAGGTAAAGGTCGGAAAATGGTCGTTGCGACCTCAATCACAAAAACGGAGAATATCAAGAAAAATCAACCACTCAACTCAGATAAAAACAATCAAGCACAAAATAGAGCGGTCTAGCTATGGATTAACCTGGTATAGCTCCCAGGGTCGAACACAAGGAGCACGGGGTAGTAGCTGCAAGGTGTTCGGCTGTGGTGGTCCTCCCGCTGCCGCCGCGGCTGCCGCTGCGGCGGCGGCGGCTGCTGCTGCTGCTGCGGCTGCTGCGGCTGCGGCATCTGCATCAAGCACTCGTCAGGCTCGCTCTGCTCTGATCCTCGCTCTGCTCGGAGCCTCTCCAACTCGTGCCTCATCTCAATCATAAACGCCCCCTGATCGCGTAGCTGCTGCTGAACCGTCTCTAGCGATGCGATCAGGGTGGAGTTGATCGCTCCCTGGTCAAGTATAACATGCTGGTCTCCCTGTGGACCTATGGAGTGATCATCTGATCTGGCTGCCATAGCGACGTCTGCAAACCAAACGAGCCCAACTCAGGTGCTGTCAAATGTATCAATCTCTCCTCGGGCTCGTGTCTCTCAGGAAGGTCAGAAAGGGGGTCGAGGGGGAACAGGGCGGAATCGTATCGGTCTCGGAGAGCTGGTCTGGGCTCTCACTAGCCAACCTAGATGATCGGGTAGACGTGCCCGAAAGCGGTGCAGCCAGAGGCTGCCTAAGAGACCGTCTACCCATCATCTTGATCTGAGCGAGTAGGGCGGATGAGATCTGGAATCAACTATGATCACAAAACAAACCCCCGGTTCACCAACACAACACGAGCTGAAGACCGTGAAAGTTCGGTCAAATTATCTTGTCTATTTTATTTTGGTGAACACACAAAGTATCAGAGCGCTTACGTGACCTGTTAGGATATCCGATACTAGCCCCAACCGACTGACCCGCACTAAGAAGTCGGTAATCGGTCGGGTCTAGCACCGGAGGCTCTACCTAGGGTGCGGGTCACTCTCTCGCGCATCCAAACCAGAAAATGAGGGGGTTGCTCTCCCCAAGACAAAGTTTTTAGGGTGAGCGGTTTTTAATGATCAAGTATGATTAGCAGTCCCGATTTTATTGTTTTTCTTTTTAATATTTTTCAAAGCAAGCAAAAGGCCTAACGAATTTTTCGGTTCTCCTGATTATTTAAGCCGAAAACAGGGGGGAGAAGATGAAAAAGCCGATGCGCGAGAAAATCAATGATGCATGCAAAGTAAGGAAGGCGTACCTGACTCCAGCACTCTACATGCAATTATGATCCGCGCAGAATTTAAAGACAAGAAATAAACTACCTAAATGATGCAACGGGAAAAACCGAGGCCCTAAACAGCAGTGCTAGCGTAGAACCGTCTAACCGATCACCGACCTCCAAGCTAAAGGGTCCGGTCTTGGCCTACCCCTCCTCTTCTCGACAGGTCGAGTTCAGGGAGTAGCGCTTGTGGGGCAGGCTCGCGGCACGTAGGCTGCGAAGGCAAATGAGTCGGTTATTTTTATTAATTATTTTTAGTAGGTCCAATTAACGATCTATAGGAACAGATCAGCAATTAGTTGTGGGGATCCTACTATTACGGCACAGTCACCAGAAAATCCTACTGCTAGGGGCTCGATCAAAAAGCCGCGTAACACCGGAAAGGCAGTAAAAAAGGAAAAAATAAAAGCCGCGTAAAAGCCGCGAAAAACCGCTAAAGTCTAAAGGGTCCCCCGAGCACACCGGTGCTCGGCGAAACAGACCCTGGAGTCCAAACAGTCCAAGTCCACAAGTCTGAAACCTGTATTATTACAATGATGAATGAATAAAATCCTAAGCTACCTCACCCACTCAACTCTCTCTCTCTCTCTCGCTCTCTCCTGCGGCTTCGTGAAGAAAGAAGCCGCCTCCGCCTCGCTCGGGTGCTCCGGCGCTCCTAAGAATGCCGCCCTCGCTCCTCGGGCCCTCGCAAGAAAAATAGAGAGAAGTGTGGTCAGTCCAACAATTATTCAAAAAGATCAGAAAAAATGTATATCTACAAAAATCTATACAAAAAAGCTGCGAAACTCGAAAGCCGCGGAAAAATCTAAAAGACTACTAAGCCGTGCTCCCCGGCAACGGCGCCATTCTGATAACCCGAGAATACGATCGAGGTAAAGGTCGGAAAATGGTCGTTGCGACCTCAATCACAAAAACGGAGAATATCAAGAAAAATCAACCACTCAACTCAGATAAAAACAATCAAGCACAAAATAGAGCGGTCTAGCTATGGATTAACCTGGTATAGCTCCCAGGGTCGAACACAAGGAGCACGGGTTGGCTCGAAAGCCTACGAAGTAGTCACAATAGAATAAAATACAAGAAAAGGTATTTTTAGTTGTTTTTGTTAATTTTTGTATTGTTTTGGATTTTTAAAAGATGAAGAAAATAAGAGAAAGTAAAATCAAGCACACTTGCACAATTTATTACGCACACCAAAAATAATGCAAAAATTAAGGAAAAATTGTTTTTAAGTTTTTTAGGTTTTTAAGTGTTTTTGGTTAATTTTTGATGTTTTTCTGACGGGTGGATTATTTTATAAAAATCAAACAATGCAAGAAAGGGGAGGTACTGTCCAGCAAGGCTTAAGACCCAAAAATAAAATACTTAAGGATCTCAAGAAGCCCTGGAGGTAATTTTCCTGTAATCTAGAAAGAATAAGGAAAATTTAGGCACCTTAATTATTGTTTTTGGATTTTTGAATTAATTATTATGATTTTTATGGGTTTTTAGGGGTTTTTCGATTTTTAAGGTTTTTAAGCAATGAAAGATAGCCAAAATTGGCGAGAAAATCAAACAACAAGCAAACAACAGTATCTAATTTTTTTAGAATTTTTGGTGGGGTTTTTATATTTTTTTGTGATTTTCCAATTCAAACAGTAGCTGAAAAGACTGTTTTTGAATTTTTAAAAATAATAAATGGAAGCAAAAATGTCCTCAAAAATCCCTAAAATTTCTACACCATGGCAGGAGCCATGTGTCAAAATCTCATTGGATTTGGAGGTCGTTTGATATTTTATTCAAAAATGCAAAGGGGGCATAGTGCACAAGGACCAATGTGCAAATACCCGAGAATCTGGGGGCTCTGGTGCAAATTACCCAGCAAGTCACGCGCGTGGCGCGTGGTTGGGGCACACAGGGACCAAATTGCAATAAAAACCAAGTCCTAGGGCTATTTGATAACTCGTATCAAAAGTCCAGGGACATGGATGTAAAAAGCCCACTAAATATCGCACATGCGCATAAACAACACTCACAGGGGCATAACTGCAATTACTCAAAAAGATTCATTCCATTCATAACATCCCGGATCTACAGGACTAAAGATATAAAAAGCCCAGATACACACGTGACGAAGCACGTGGTCACACACAAACAGGGGCATACATGCAATTAACAACAAGCACAAGGTCCAAACTGCAATTTACCCTACGCAAATAAAGTTTTAAAACTATTTACAGGACTAAAAGTAAAATGACAAACTACGAGGGGGCCCTAAGATATTTACCCCTTTATTCGCCGACGGCCAGATGTGCGCCACGTGGTGATCGGACGGCTGAGATTGGATGGCGCTCTCCTTCTCTTCTCTTCTTGGGCTCGATCGACGGTGGAGACGAAGCCACGTGGATGATCTAACGTCCGAGACTCTGATGCTTCTCTCCTCTGCTATCAATGGTCCGGATGCACTCCTCAGATGGATCGACGGCTACTGCTCCTCGAAAGATGGACGCTCACGATCAGAACTGGAGCTGAGGCGTCATCGGACGGCTCTGGATGATGGAGGAAGAACTCGACGCCGGCGAACTTCGCCGGCCTCCTGCGTGAACTCCGGTCCTCCTCAGCTGCTGCTAAAGCTCGAAACACGTTCCTGGTGCAGCCCCGCAGCTGATGGTGGTGGCTGATGGCCCAGCCGAGCCCTGGAGGAGCTCCGGCGAGGCTGGCGGCGCGAAGCTCCGGTCTGAACTATAAGGGGGGCTCAGATGCCTCCCTTTTAACCTGCAAAGCAACCAGAACGCTTCGCGGGTCGAGGGCAAAATGCCTCGACCCAAGGAAGCGGGGTGAAAGTGGTCTGTGCGGTGGGGCGAACGAGCTCCGGCGAGGCGGAGACGGTGGAGCTCGACTCCCAGCTCCGGGGCGAGCTGGGGTGAATGCGTGGGTGAAGAACGTGCGCAGGGAGATGGCGGAGGTGGCAGGGTGCTCCGATGGTCGAAAGATGAAGCGAGACGATCGGAATCAACGAAACACGGGGATGGGTCGATTTGGGGGTACCTCGAAATTAGCCTAATCAATAAAGAACGGAGGTTACCTGGATGGCGATGTAGACTGTGGTGGAGCTCAGCTGTCTCCTGGTCCTCGCCTCAAGGGCCGTCACTTCCCGAGGCTCAAGCTCCAGATGGTCGTCGGAGCGCGGCGGCTACAACGGCCGGATCGATGGTAGACGCACCTCCTCCTCGCTGCGACACAGGCCGGCGCGAGCTGTCACCCCGGTGGACACAGTGGAGCTCACAGGAAAGAGAATGGCTAGCCAAAGATGGCGCGAGAAAGCGGCGGAGCTCGGATTATATACGCATGAAGGTCCGGAAAGGGAGGTGGCGGGTAGGGCGCGCCGAAGCGCGGATCTCGAGGCAGAAGCTCCGGCGAGCTTCTCGGATGTGCTGAGGTCATAACGGACCCGGATTTGGGGTGAATGGGAATCGGGTCAACACAGGAGAATATCCGAGAAGGCGGGTCGAATACTCAAACCCGGGCTCTGGTGGTCCTGGGGGAGGTGTTGACCGGGGGTCAACAATCCCCGTGGACCAATTAGAGCCCGCCAATATTTGGGATTTTCTTTGATTTTTTTTGAGGCCTTAAATGGCCGAATTTCCAAAAACTTAAAACATGAAAAATGTTTGTTTTAATTTTTTTCTATTTTTTTGTGATTTTTAATTAATTTTTGGAATTTAAAATAAGGTATATACATATTAGCTATACATAGGTATATATACATTAAGTAGATTTTTGATTTTTGATTTTTAATTAGTTATTTTTATACATTTTTATTCCCATTTTATATTTTATTTATTTTTAGGATAAAATGAGGAATAAAAGGCTATTTTTATTTTATTTTTATTATTTATATACATAGGTCAAATAATTATTTATTTATACTTATATACATGGTATATATACAAGGTTAGTTTTGTGTTTTAATTTTGTAATTTTATTTGATTTTTGGTTTAATTCTTTTTATTTTATTTATTTACAAAACACAAAAAGGAATATTTACACAAAGTTTTGAAAATAAATAGCTTTATTTACAAGGTGAAATAAATAGAGAGATGATGAGCTCTGTACATGATGAAGGGTTCTTTTTTTTTGAATTTTTGATTTTTAATTTTTTTTTTGTTTTCCATAGTTTCTATATATACAAAATATGTACAAATATATTTTTTTTGGTTGAAGAAAATATTATTTATTTATTTACATAAATATATATACACATGAGCCCCTATCTCCTCTACTTGTGGCTTTTATGCGGTCAGGCCCATGCTGAGCCCTCCCTTGGATTAGGTTGCTCAATATTTATTCTAAATATTTCCCTCTTTTTCTTTTTCCTCTTTATTCTTTTATTTTTGCACATAAACATGCTAATTACATATTTTTACAAAATGCATGTTTTTGCTAATTATTGATATTTACATATATCTACATGTATTTGCAAAGGTTTTTGTAGCTAAAATATAAGAATAAAGAGTGATGAATGGGTATTCATCAGTAGGTGAATGTGATCTGTTGGGGAGGCGATGGAGGACGTCGGAGCAGCCTCCTCCCACATGCCGTCGTCGAGAGAGAGACAGGAGAGAGAGAGAGAGAAAGTTGTCGTTGAGAGAGAGCCGTCGTCGAGAGAGAGAGAGATGTGAGATAATTTAGGAGATATTTTGTTGCATTCTAAATATAGAATATACCAAAATGACCATAGTGGGTTTTTCGATACTTAAAAAATATAGATAACGAGCCATTAATGATAACCATCAGATTGACTATGGATGGTTAGGATGGCGGCTTTCCATGCACCCAGGAAAGGTGCACCTCATTGGAAATATTTCCTATATATATATATATATATATATATATATATATATATATATAGGGTTTGATGTGGCTGCCCCTTGCGGGCAGCCATGTTGGCTGCCCCGCCCTTGTTTTTTCTGTTTTTTTTTTATTTTTTTGAAAAATTTCACCATGTATATTCATCTCTATATCCCTCCTACATGTCATTCAAATTTCGTCAGAAATAGAGACTCGTACGGCCTCCATCCAGACATTCATTTTTTAACGGTAATAGGATTTTTTAAATCGACACCATCTCGATGGGGGCCGTACGAGTCTCTGTTTCTGACGAAATTTGAATGACATGTAGGAGGGTTATAGGGATGAATATACATGGTGGATTTTTTCAAAAAAATAAAAAAAATGTGGAAAAAACAAGGGCGGGGCAGCCAACATTGGCTCCCGCAAGGGGCAGCCCCATTTTTTCCATATATATATATATATATATATATATATATATATATATGTGGCTTATCCACTGCGCACAAGGCTCATTAGCGTTTCAATGAACCCTCATTTTAGGCCTTACACGTGTATTAACAATAACTATATTTCTAATTATAGGCTACGACGTGTTTAAAAAAATCCTATATTTCCTATTATACAACGTCCTTAAAATTTGGAAGACGGTTTTGGAAAGAATCACAATTCAAATAAATGATTCCACACGGATGATTAAGGATCCAAACGCTATTACTGATCATAACTTACTGACCATGACTTACTGACCATAACTTTGTTATTACTGATCTCATAGTAGCTATTACTGACCATTAGTTATGGTTTTACTGACATCACAACAAGCACTTACTTGAGCAATGCCCATGACTTACTGACGATAACTTTGTTATTACTGATCTCATAGTAGCTATTATTGACCATTGGATATGCCCATGACTTACTTGAGCAATGCCCATGACTTACTGACCATAACTTTGTTATTACTGATCTCATAATAGCTATTACTGACCATTGGTTATGTAAATTACTGACCGTTGTTTGGATATTACTGATCTCACAACAACCATTTACGTGAGTATTGTGTCGAAATTACTGAGTTCTATTCAAAGTAGTAATACATATAGAAATTATTGACCATTGGTTATGGTTTTACTGACATCACAACAAGCACTTACTTGTCCATTGTGTATATATTACTGAATTCTGCAACATATACAATGAATATAAATTACTGACCGTTGTTTTGGATGTTACTGATCTTGCAACAATCATTTACTTGACTATTCTATATATATTACTGACATGAGTATTTGGATCTCGATTTTCTGTAAGAAATCATCTATTCGATTGTTTTCTTTCCAAAACGATCTTCCTATTTTATAGGACGAGATATAATTGGAATAACACTTACTGTTAAATCGCTTTGCATATTAATCTCCTTCCAAAAACAACATCCTTCGAAATAGGTAACCACTCAAATGGGGAATACACGTGTATGGCCAAGAAATGGTGCGCACCGAAACTCAAATGGGCCCTGTGCGCATTGGATAATTTCCCTATATATATATATATATATATATGGGATAAATGGGGCTGCCCCTAGGGGGAGCTAACTTGGCTCCCCCCGTCCCATTTTCACCATTTTTTAATTTTTTTTTGAAAATTTTTTCTATGAATATTCATCACTATATCCCTATATTATACTATTAAAATTTCGTGCGAAACAGAGACTCCTACGGCCTCCATCCAGACAGTCATTTTTTAACGGTAACAGGATTTTTTAAATCGACCACGTTTGGATGAAGGTCGTAGGAGTCTCTGTTTCGCACGGAATTTTAATAGCATAATATAGGGGATTTAATAATGAATTTACACGGTTTTAGATTTCAAAAAAAATAAAAAAATTATGTCAAAAAAGGGCCCGGGGGAGCTAAGTTAGCTCCCCCTAGGGAGCATACACATTTTTCCCTATATATATATATACATATATATACATATATATATATATATATATATATTATATGGGTAAAATGGGGCTGCCCCCAGGGAGTAGCCAACTTGGCTACTCCCACCCTTATTTTTCCCTCATTTTTTTTATTTTTTTGGAAAATAAAATTTGTATATTCATCATTATATCCCTCTCACATTCTATTAAAATTTCGTCAGAAACAGAGACTCCTAAGCCCTCCATCCAGACGTCATTTTTTTAACGGCCGCAGGATTTTTTTAAATCGACCATGTTTGGATGGAGGCCGTAGGAGTCTTTGTTTCTGACGAAATTTTAATAGAATATGAGAGGGATATAATGATGAATATATAAATTTTTATTTTCCAAAAAAATAAAAAAATGAGGGAAAAATAGGGGTGGGAGTAGCCAAGTTGGCTACTCCCTGGGGGCAGCCCCATTTACCTCTATATATATACATATTATATATATACATACATACATATATATACATATACATATACATATATATATATATATATACATATATATACATATATATATATATATGGGTAAAATGTGTATGCCCCTAGGGGGAGCTAACTTAGCTCCCCCCGCCATTTTTTCACAATTTTTTTTATTTTTTTTTGAAATCTAAAATCGTGTAAATTCATTATTAAATCCCTATATTATGTCATTCAAATTTCAAGAGAAACAGAGACTCGTACGACCTCCATCCAAACGGGGTCGATTTAAAAATCCTGTTACCGTTAAAAAATGACTGTCTGATGGAGGCCGTAGGAGTCTCTGTTTGACACGAAATTTTAGTTCAATGATTAGCCGTAGATACCTTTCTTGTGGCCGTAGATACTTTTCTTATACTAATGTCTCGATGATGTATTATAACGACAAAAATGTAATAATAGTCCAGAAGATATAAAAAAAGTTCATAAATAAACTGCTTACCCGTGCTTTGTGGCGGGAGTGTGGATCCTCTGCTGCAGTGTTGTAATGCACTACAGTCCTTTGTGCTCGAACATGATCGAGTGACTATAGTGCATTACAACACTACAACAGACAACCCAAGCCCTTTATGTGGGCTCCCGTTAGTTTCCTTTAAGGGACATTCACAAGGAGGTGGATTTTTTGTTGTTACAACAGGTGGTTGTAATGCAGGAGAGTCGATGGATCACCATCGAATGGTTGTTGGATGGAGTCAGGATGGATGATGCGCATTTTGAGGGTGATCCAGCGGCTCCCCTCCGTTTAGCCTGCATCTGCAAATCATAAAAAGAATCCGCCGGGGATTTTGACTCCCAATTGTGCAACATATGTTGCGAAGAGGATTGTCTGCCATATCATGGGCTGCAGCAGACTCTGCTGGAGGCCTGTGAGCTGCTCGATCTTGATGGAGTGGTTTCCACGAATTCGCATCATCCGAGCCCACAAAAAGTACGAATTCGTAAGGAAACCGTTTGATCAAGATCGAGCGGTTCACGAGCCTATGGCAGAGTCTGGTGCAGCCTGTGTCACATCAGATGAGCCTATCTCCATATGTCGACTTATTCTAGGGAAAAAACGAAATGCAAAAAACGAGTCCACCGTACGTCCATTAATTTTTGGGGAGCGGATCCTCTACTAGCCAGCAGGGATCTGCTGTACCCGGGGAGGGTGCCGAGCCACCGATCGAGCAGTTCGCATGGTAAGGGCTTACAAAAACCCTGATTTTGTGCGAACCGCTCGATCTCCCGGGTTACAGCTAGCAGAGGATCCGCTCGCTAATTTTTGACGCCGTGAAAGTTAAGCTGCACGGAAACTAACTCACGAACATAACTTGCGAAGCTAACTGCAGTATTATATTTCATGTAATGATGATCACAAAGAAAGATAGAAATCAACTACTTTCACGCGCGGTCTCCGTCTCCAGTTTTCGATATCATAACAATCGCCAAGTACACTTGGACAGAACGGTGCGTAGATCTTCTCTCCGCATAATCAAGCAAGCCTTTTTCAGATCGGACATGAGGATGCCCTCTTGCTTTCTTGCGGACTCGGGAACGATGGACAGACAGCTGAAACTGGATCTAAACCAACACAGGAAGATGATACTTAGAATATATACGTCTCGATCTGTGTAATAAAAAGGAAAACAGAAAACATAAATCGAAGGAAAATGGGTAAAAAGCTACCTTCTGGAGCTTCCTCTTCAGCTCAGCATTCTCCTCCAGTAACCGCCGAAGCTCGGCTTCCAGCTCCTCCGTGTAAGCCTACATACCATAGTCGTATCTTGGATTCATCAAATGCTGAAATTATCGTCTTTTGAAGGTGCAAGGAGATTCAAAGAAATACAAACTAAAAAAGAATGACCATATATACACCCTTTTTCTAGCTCTTGATCTGGATGCCATCTCCCTTGTTCTCAGCATCCGATTATACTTGCCGATTCCCGCATCTGCTTCCGTTCCTAGTCGGCGATGCTTGCTGAAGCCAGCCGCAGGTTGCGGGGCATCGAGCGTGGTTGCTGGGGAGGGCAATGTCGTAGGAAGCGGCGGATGTCGGAAGTCCGACGTGATGCCGAGGGTGAGGTCTGTGTCAGCTGAGGTTTCCATTAGAGATTGTGGCGAGTACTGTTTGTGTATACTGGAGTTGGGAATCGGGAGATTGATTAATCCGGAATAGGGACCATGGAGTGTGATACATTTGGATTCTTCCCTCCATTATGTATGTGGAGTGTTGTCTTTTTCAGGAATCTGTAGTGACATTACAAGAAAATAAGTTGTGGCTAAAGATCTATGCCCACGAATGTGATGTTTGTGGCCACGGAATTGGACTGTGGCCACAACACGTCGTGGTCAGTAGTCGTAGCTACAAGTCTCATTGCTAGAGTTCTCTAACCACAAATATGTCGTGACCACTATAAGTGACCACAAAACTTATCGTAGCCACAACTCTTGTACGATGATTTTGACCATGGATTGTAGCTACGAGAAACTAGTGGTCATAAAATTATCCGTGGCCACAAGTTTTCGTAGCCACATTCCGTGGTCACAACTCATTTTTCTATAATAAAAAATGGAGAACGGGAAAGATGAGAGTGATGAAGCAAAAGGAAAAGGATGCAAATTGCACACTACGGTTGTTGTCGCACATTGCTTAGCATATCCATACACCTTTGCAGATTACTTGTTTAAGTTGTCAATCACAGATTGGTTCTTGCTATTGCTATCCATGAACATATCCCTCATCCGATCTTTATTTCTTCCTTTTTATCAACTATAAAGGAACATGAGACAACCCAACACCTAACTTCTTGTTGAGAAAAGAATGGGCTTGTAGTCAACCACCATGAGGAAACACACTACAGCTAATTATCAAGGTAGTGACGAACTGTAACAATCACGAAAATTAGCTATGGAGCATTTCTTTTGTAAGATATATTTAGCTACAGATACCTTGTATACACACGCAACAAAATTTTGATCCCTACAGCAGTGACACCAAAACACGTTCTTGCTACAATTCGTAGGCTACACTTAGGGATGAAAAATGGATACGGATATACTCGAACATCCGCTTACCGTATTAAAAATTACCGGATATGGATATCCGTATCCGAATATGGATTTTAAAATTTTTCCTGATACAGATATTGGTATGGTAATTGCTTAAATATATATACAGATTCAGATCCGGATATCTTAATACAATATTTAATATCATTTTTATATATTAGTCAATATAATATAAGACACAACTAGGTGTTATTATATTAGTATTATACATTATAAAATACAATATATTAACGATATTAATAAACTTCCATTTGTTTGAGGATGTGCACGAACAAAAGTTACGAAATCATGCCTCCCTTTTTGCTTCTGGTCAAGAACGCAAGTCACCTTGATGTTATCTTTTGTCATGATGCAACTTATTTTGCATTGCCATTTTTTAAAATCACTATGACTTGATATAAAAATTCAATTCATATTCGTATGTAGTCTTTATTCGATTCGGGTTCTATGTTTATTGAATCCATATTTGGATTTCACTCTTTATTCAATTCATATTTGGATTAGTTTTTTATTCAATCTATATTAATGTCATCTCTTTATTCGATCCATATTCGGATTCGATAAATATCCAATTCGGATTCGTATCCGTATTTTTAAGGATATGGTTTTCTTAATACATATTCGAATCATATCCATATCCGTATGAGATGAAACGAATATGAATATGGAAATAGGCATATTCGATCTGTTTTCATTCTAGCTACACTACTTCTGGTTATATATTTTGAATGACCACTAAACCATCACAAGTTAAAGTTTTTGTTGTAGAATTCGATGGCACAAATGGTTACTATAACATATTCTTTTGAAATGTTTGTATAATTTCGTATTCAATTCAACTATGTCTCCTTTATTTATTGGTTAATAATATTATCTTCATCGAAAGTATTTATACTCCATATTTATAGTTAATTAAATATATATTGAACTTATTTCAAAAAGAAAAGTTTTCATTGCTACAACACTTTCATAGCGTGTGGTGATAGAAAGCTAGACATGCATTTCACTTTCCACACATAGGAACACCATGACTGCATGTATATAGGCAATAACAAAAGTCGAAAATAGGTGGATGGCGCAATATTTTACAAGGGCAAGGGCACTTTTAAAATGGATAATTGATGTGGTTGTTAATGATAATATGTAATCTTGAGCTCCAAGCTACTCTAAAGATGGAGAGGATACAATTTCCATAATGAGCGATGGAGGGATTAATTGATTTTGTGAATTATGCGCATTAGTGTTAGCTATTTTTAGATAGTGACCGAGTAGCCATTAGACTCGGTAAATCCCGCACTAATCGGGGACGGTTAGAGGAATAAGCGGGATTAGGCGGTTAGGGTTAGGGCGTACGGGCGCGAGCATGTGCCTATAAATAAGAAAGGCGCGCTTACGGAAGCCCTCATCCCCGACCTACTTACCTCTCCTCTTCCCCATTCGTTCTTCTTCTCACTGGTATCAGAGCGTGCACCGATGATCCGAGTGTCACCGCTGCCCCCTCGATCCGAGCTGCAGGTTTCTTGATCTGTCGTTGCAGGTTCTTTGATCCACATCCACGGCTTCAATTCAAGCTGAGCGTGCCCCGGTCCGTCGTCGCACCGATCTGCCGTAGGTCTTGTGAACTTTGAAGGCCTCGTTTTTTATTCAGACTATCTGGAAAAGAGGTACGGTTTTTTTTATTTTTATTTTGGTAAGTCTCTGTCGCAGGCTATCTACAGTTGTATGCTCTTTTATTAATTGCCAATACGTTGGTTTACAGTTGTGCTCTTTTTGGGTACTGTGCTCATCCGTTTTTTATATTCATGCGTACATGTTTTTGTGTATCCAGAAGAAAACGTTTTTTTATTAGGTCTTTGTGTGGTTGGTTTTTTTAAATAAAAAGATAAGCTTTTATTTAGGTTGAGCCTTTTCTTTTAGAATTTAGTCCATTCGTTTTTAACATGTTATTATAGTTTATTGTTGAGAAAAGGTTTGGCTATAAAGTTTTCTTGATATCTGTTTCTAACCTTTACAGTTGTAGCTCAAATTGATATTTTTTTAAACATTTAACTTCCTTCAACATACATTACTATATTGCTATAGACAGTCTTTAAGTTTTTTTTGAGGTTATTTTATCATATTTCAATAGTTGCATCTTCATTTATTCACCTATTGATTGTCTGCCTAATTGCTCATAAAAAATATACATTAAAGTTGTGTTTTCTTCTCTGTCTTCTGGTGTAGATTTAACTGTGTTTATCCTCTAGTCTGCTCATTCAAAGAAAAAGTTTTTTTAATAATATTTAAAAAAATCTAAAGTAAAAGCTCTTGTTTTGTGTGCATATCTTTTGATAAGATAGTATCTTAATTACTTAAAAGAGTTTTTTTTTTGAAAGAGTTAGATAAAGCTTATCAGAAGCCTCCCATCAACCCCATCTTTTTCCTACAACTTTGTCTCCTATTTCCAACACCAATATTTATTGTTTTTGTCTTCTGTTAGAGTACTAAGTTTTAAGGGAAGGGTCTTGTTCGTCCAGTTTGTTTGACCTCTTTTTGTTGGGTATTTTTTTTCTTTTCAGGAAGTTTTTTTTGTTTACTCATTCCCTGCTTTGTTGATTTCATTCTTTTTATTGTTGTTTCTTTTTTATCCTCTTTTTTTCAATATTATTGAAGTTTAAAAAACAGCAAAATAATATTGTCTTTCTATTCTTATTTAGTGAATAGCAATATCAATGGCAACCAAACTGATCGCATCTGAATTGGCTAAGTTGGAAAAGCTGAATGGTGTCAACTATGACATGTGGAGTCGTAAAAATATTGTATGGTCTAATGCATGACAATCTAGATAGTATAATTGACACCCCTCCTCCTGAATTCTCCAAAGAAGCCACTGATGCTGAGAAAGCTGCCCACAAGAAACTGTTTGAGCAGTGGGAGAAAACAGATAAGAAAGCTCGTAGTTTCATCCTCATACACATGGAGGATGATTTGATTAGGGTTTTTGAAATCCATAAATCCACATACGAGTTATGGAGAGCGATCAAGGAGAAATATGACTCCAAGACGGACGTGAATGTGCAGCTCATGTTGCACAAATATAATACGTGCAAAATGAAGGAATCCGATAGTGTTATTGAACACGTCAATCGGATGATAGTCATGGCGAAAGATCTTCAGATAGCAGGAACTACTATTCCTGAAAATTTACAGGTGGCAACTATATTGAATAGTCTGCCATCTTCATTCGATATGGCTGCCGCCACCTTGAGGCTAAATGGAGCCATAAAGAGTGTGACCGACTTGCCCGCTAAACTTGCGATTGAGCAGGACTTAACGCCAGAAGAAAGAAGACTGATGTCTTCGAGGTTGAACAGGAAGAGGCGCATGATGTTCATCAAAAGAAGTATATGGGTCCCACAAAAGCAAAATTCAAGGGAAACCAGCAACATCGTGGAAAAGGACCACACGGATCGTGTTATTCTTGCGGAAAAATTGGCCATTTCAAGGCAACTGTCCCAATAAAGGGGTGAAATCGGGCCCGGCTAAGGTCCCAAAAAATAAGGGCAAGAAGCACGAATTTGTTGGTGTGGTTGAGTGTAACTCTGCCACAACCGACTGTGAACATGGGTGAAGGGAGAGGGGGCGGGTAGGGGCCATGGCCCCCCATCCCAAATTAGCAAATTATTAAAGAGTTTTTGTCATTTTCCATTTCTAGCATCATTCTTCCATTATTTGAAATTCCTATAAAAGACAAATTATTTTTTAAAAATTTTCTTAAAGTACCACCACCATTCTTTTCCCAGTAAAATCTGTTTATATCATAGTAATTATATCAAATAGTGAAAGAATGTACAAAATTATGTTATATATACTTAAAAATAAGTTTGCAAGTATATTTATGATTGAAAACGGATAAACAGATACGGATAGGGAAGTTAAGGATATCAAAATGATATCCATATCCCTATATGTTTTAAAACGGATAAGGATGTCAAAATACGTATAAAATAGATACAGTAGCGGTGGGATGAAGATACATTTATATCTGTTTGCATTCCTAATTCTTATCTTCATTTTTTAATTTCCAGGAAATGATTCAACTTCCAGTTTTCCACTCCCCATTACCCTATTATTTCATATTGAAATCAATCCAACCTCATCTTTACCGTTCATAAAAACTTGTTCTCCATCACTTCACATGGAAAATCATTGATCTAGCAATGGTAGCACGATAGCAAGCACATATTCTCTAGGAAGTGCTCGTGCCCCACTAACTCTACCTCCTTCACGGTAGGCTGTCACGTTTGACTTAATGCGATTTTATTGGTCCAAGCAGTCCAACAAGTTGACGACTCAACATAATTTGATCATCGGCACATTGATGACTCGACATCACTAACAGTCTAAAGTCCCACTTTATCGTTCACATGACTACATTTGCATCATGTTTGCATTCCTGATTCCTATCCTCATTTTTCTAAATTTTCAGGAAATGATTCAACTTCCAGTCTTCCACTCGGCATTGCCCTATTATTTCATATTGAAACCAATCCAACTTCATCTTTATCATTCATAAAAACTTGTTCTCCACCACTTCGCATGGAAAATCATTGTTCTAGCAATGTTAGCACGATAACAAGCACGCATTATTTAGGAAATGCTCGCTCCCCACTAACTCTTCCTCCTTTACGGTAGTCCAGTAAAGATATTTATCATTTTTATTATATTTTTTAATTAACTTTTCAATCCAATAATTGGCATCATAACATGACTTATGATTCGGACACAAATTGAAAAATTTTATTTTATGATTTGAACATCAATCATACATATATGTTTTGGCCACACCTATAAAAATTTTCTGGCTCCGCCCCTGACTGTGAAGGCTGGTGGGTGGACTCTAATGCCACCCGACATATAGCAAAGACCAAAGAGGGACTCGTGGACTTCAAAGAGCTCAAAAAAGGGAGAGCAGAGGATCTACATGGGCAATAACACCTACCTGGATGTGGAAGGTGTTGGAACTTATGGTTGGATCTTGGGGAGAGTGTGATGACCCTCCAAGATGTATTCTATGTTCCAGGGATCCGAAGGAATCTGATTTCAGTAGCAGCTCTCCTGAGAAGAATCTAGAAGTTAGATTCTATAATAATCGTGTCTCTATAGGTAGAGATAGAAAAGTCTTTGTAGTCAGCAAATTTGTGCCTGAGCATGACTTATTTTGTATCCCTGTTTTTGTTGAATCAATAAAGGATGATTTGAATTATTCCTTGTGTTTATTGTCTAATTTTGATTTATGGCATATGCGACTAGGGCACCCAGGAAATAATAAAATGAATCAAATAATAAAGTTAGATCTATTGCCTAGCATAATAGGAGCAAGAACATTGCCCTGTGAGCATTGTTAACCGGAAAAATGACTAGAAAACCATTTTCTAGTGGTCAAAGGTCAAAGGAATTGCTAGAGTTGATTCATTCAGATATTTGTGGTCCCCTAAGTGCCAAAACATATGGAAATAAGGAGTATTTTATTACCTTTATTGATGACTATTCAAAGTTTACCTTTGTATATCTCTTGGAAAGAAAAGCCGAAGCTTTTGAATGTTTTAAGAGGTATAAGGCTGAGGTAGAAACTAATTGGGTAGATCGATCAAAGTACTTAGAACGGATAGAGGTGGGGAATTTAACTCGAGAGAGTTTAATGACTTTTTCATTCATGCAGGCATTGTTCGACATACAACAATGCCATATGTGCCACAACAAAATGGAGTGGCGGAGAGGAAAAAATCGAACATTGATGAATGCAGTCAGGTGCATGCTCTCACATTCGATACTCCCAAAGAATTTGTGGGGTGAAGCGGTATTGACTACAAATTATATACAAAATAGAATTCCCACAAAATCCGTTGAATCCACACCATACGAGATATGGAATGGAAGAAAGCCACATTTAAATCATCTCCGTAGATGGGGATGCAAAGCACATGTCTTAGTCCCATATCAGCTTAGAGATAAGCTTGATTTTAAGACAATGAAGTGCATTTTTATTGGTTATTCAGAGAAATCCAAAGGATATAGGTTTCTACATCAAGAAAGAGGTCTAATTGAGAGTCGTGATGTCACCTTTCTTCGAGAATAAAGAGGATAAGGAAGCGGAAATCTGAGGATA
>JAZKJV010009066.1:600000-800205 GCA_037367405.1 Ottelia alismoides | reverse complement strand
TATGCAAGATCGACAGGAAGGCAGAGATGTACAAGGGTCCCGGCTCTGTCCTACCTCTTTCTGGCAAATAACGTGAGGTACATGGTGAACAAGGTTCGCACGAGCAACCTCCGGCACCTCCTCGGGCCGGAGTGGGTGACGAAGAACGATGGGAAGGCGCAGGCTTTCGCGAGAAGGTACGAGAGGTTGGCATGGAAGAAGGTGATGGATGCGATACAGGAGGCGGGGAAAGGAGGTTTGGAGAATATGGTGGAGTTCAACTCGGCGTTCGAGGAGGCGTACCGAAGGCAGAGCGGACGGGTGGTCACCAACAAATGGCTGAGGGAGGAGATCAAGATTTCCATTGCCGGAAAAGTCATGGTGCCGTATAGAGAGCTCTACGTGAGGTGCATGGCGACGCTCAAGGCGGAAAGGGGCGCCGCTGCTGCGGGGGTGATGAAGTTCTCGCCGGACGATATCGGGAACTACTTGTCGGATCTTTTCTACGGAGTGCCGCCTGGATCGCCGTCGGAGTCGTCGAGGTCATCCGGATCCGGACCTCGATCCGCATCTGCATCCGTATCCCCCTCCGGAGCCGGTTCTAATTCTTGGTCGTCGAAGCTTGTTAAATGGAGGTCCGCTTAGTGCGGAATGTCGGATTCTCGTATACCTGTATATCAGAAAATGGTGAATAATAGCTCTTTTTTGTAGAAAGTTCATTTTTTACTGTATATAATTCGATACCAATGGAAAGGATTGCTTTTAAGTTTTGTATATTCTTTTATCTTTTTTTTTTTAAAAAATCTCTTAGCTCTATCGATTGTTACTGAAATCCTCACATTCACTCATTGAATGTCGTATCGATATCAATATCGTTTCGATATCGTATCGATACGATATTTCGACGATATATCGCTTAAATATCACCCATATCGATGAGCCTTTGTGAAGAAAAAGCTTGGAAATCGGAAAATATCGCCATATCAGTACCCATATCGATCTCATGTCGATATCGATATATAGGCGATACATCGCCGATATATCGCCGATATTTCCTTCTATGCATTCACTTTCAACAGAAATATCTTCGTAGTTTGCTTGAATTATCTTTTGAGTGGAATGGTAGTTTTTGTTATGAAATAGGTTATATTAGCCTTCATCATATATACGACTTTATTTCATGTATACATATGATACTTATAATGCCATTTTCCTTTTGATCATATTTGTATGTTATTTCCAGGAAGATAGTCATCAAAGTTCAAATCCTCCATTTTTTCGCTAATAGTCTAATGTGTTGGGATTAGAGCATGCGTAACTAACTCCTTGCATAAGCGTGATATGAAATCAAAGATCCCCTAACAAAGATGGATAGCAAACAAATGGCTATTGCAAACAATATGAGCAAAATATCACAAACAACATGCAGCCACAAGGCAAACAACGATTTTTATGTGGAAACCCTCAAAATTGAATGGGGAAAAATCATGGGGCCTTCTTGACCCAAACCACTCTACTGTAAATGGTGGTATGCCATATCTCCTCAAAATGGCACACAAGCCAAGCTGTCTTGTTTGTGTATCAATAAAGAAACACCACTGAACAAATTAATATGAGAAGTAGGAAATAAATCACCAAGAATGGAACCCAAGTCCATAGCCCCTTCCAAAAAAGGCTTCACTACAACGTGTTCTTCCGTATCCTACGCTCTCGCATGAGCCAAACACCATGAGAGGAGGAGAGAAACCATCAGAGACCTTCACTGAACCTGCATACAAATGATTGAGTGGAGTGAGGATACACAAAGATGATGCCCTACCTTTCTCTCTAGTGTTTTCTTCTTACAAATGAGTAGGTTTTGCTTTCTGTATAGCGGAAAAAAGGAGAAGTAGCCCCAAGACAAGTGGAGCCCTCCATAAGTGTTGCAAACTTATTTCCGCACTTGCATTCTGCCACCTGCTCTAGCACGAACGCCATAGCAGGTCACCTACTGTAATTCCATAGACCTACCTCCTTTAGCTTGGATGCCATAGTAGGTTGCTTGTTGTGCTTCCAGAGACCGACCTGCTGTGTTTCTGCTTCTATTAGCCTGACCTGCTATGGTTTTCTTCTTCTGTTCAGCCTCACCTACCATAACACCAGGTTATGTTCAGCCCCACCAGCTATGACCAAGGCCACATGCTGCAAACCACCTATTGCAGGACCAACGCCACATGCTATATGTCAATGCACATGGGTTGGATCCATAATCGGCTGTGTACTACCAACAGACAATATCCCCCTCCATCCCATGGGGAGATGTTGAAAACATCATAGTCAATGCGAGGTGACACCGCCCAGCTCTCTACAAAGCTGTAGCTTGTCATAAGTCACGGTCTTCGTAAACATATCTGATGGATTCTAATATGTATGAATATGTTTCAAGATAGTTCCATTTTACCGGTAGGACCTCTCAACCAATGATGCCACACATCTATATGCTTCGTGCAATCCTAATGTATCGTGCGCTTGGACAAATCAATGATGCTCTAGCTATCACAACAGACTATTGGCTCAAAATCATCACATCGAAGTTAATCTAGAAATCATGACAGCCATAACATTTCCTTACTGACTTCCATTGAAACAATGTACTCTGCCTTTCGTCATCGAGAGTACAATGCACATTTGCAACTTGGAGTAATTTAGCTCCCCTTACAATGGCAAAGATGTACCCATAAATAGACTTCATGTGTTCTACATCGCATGCCATGGTAGCATCGGTATAGCCATGTAGCTTAGGATCTATCTCTACGAACATCAAACATAAACGCGATATACCTCTCAAATATCTCTAGATCCACTTCAGTGCTTCTCAATGATCCATTCATGGATTTGACATGAACCTGCTCACAACACCCATATCATGTGATATATCATGTCTCGTGCACACCATTGCATACAAGAGGCTACTTTCCGCGGATGGATATGGTATCTTTGACATCTTGTATTTTTACCTCAAAAGTGAAAGGGCATGTCTCCTTGCTTAATTTGAATTGAGCTACAAGAGGTGTGTCAACGAGATTTTCACTTTTTATGTTGAACCTCTCCAGACGTTCAACATACTTTTCTTGTGACAATCACAACATGTGCTTCTGCCTGTCACAAAACTTTGCATACCCATTGTGTGTTGTCCATTGTCCAAATCTTTCATCTCAAACTCTTTTGGGGAGTTCCTCTTATTAGCTTTATCATATTGGAATCTTGACCAACTATAAGCATATCATCTGCATAAAGCAATATAGTAATGAACCTACCATTAGGAAATCCTTATACACATACACATATATCTTCAGTGGTCCTCATAAAGATTTGTCTCATCTTGAAGGAATCAAACTTCAAATACCAATGCATCGGGGTTTGCTTCAAACTATAAAGGCTCTTATTCAATTTGTACATCATGTGCTCTTTCTCCTTTTTTCTAATGTCCATGTGGATGCTCTATGTAGATTTCTTCCTTCAAGTTATCATGAAGAAACATCATTTTCACATCCATATGCACTTGCTCAAGGTCTAGACTAGCAACCAATCCTGGCACCACTCTTGCAGAGTTCATCTTCACAACAGGAGAGAAGATCACAACATAGTCTACTCCCTTCTTCGGACTGAAACCCTTCACCACTCTCTACCTTGTAGTTCAAATTCTTAACTCCATTGTATTTCTTTAACTTATAGACCCACTTATGTTTTAATATGCTCGTGCCTTTAGTAAACTCCACGAGTTCATTTGCATGATTTTTTTAAGAGAAAGCATATCTTCATTTATAGCATATCGACAATGTTTTCTCTCCTGATGCTCTTGTGCTTCCTCAAAGGTTCATGGCTCCTCTTCATCAATCATCACGTACTGAAAAGCAGGATAATGAGATGATGGTTGGTGATCTCCTGACCTGAGGTTGGGATATCTCATCATGTGGATGAAGATGCTTCCCCTCCTTAGAACCCTATATGTTTGCATCAATGGGGTCTTCACTGGCCCATGATGCAATAGCTGCACATCTTCTCCACCTACATCATGAACTAGAGAAGGACCAAGTCATCATCACTATCATCAGTAGGAATCTCCTCAGTGTCGACACTGACCTTGTCATCCTTAGTCAATGTCTGTTCTCACAAAACATCACATCTTTGTGATTGATAATGGCCTTATTTCATGGATCCCAAAGCATGTAACCATATCCTTGTCCTCTATACCCAACAAAGATGCGTGACATTTCTTTGTCATAAATCATATTTCTTTGTTCCTTTGGCATGTGCAATTAAGCTTTGCACCCAAATACCCACAAAAGAATATATGTAGGGCCCTTTCTTATCCAAATGCGCTCAGGAACCTGAAAACTCAAAGGAACCGATGAAGATCGATTAATCAGGTAGCATTGGTCTAAGCTGCCTATGCCCAAAAGCTCTTTGGCATATTTATTATCCTTGGCATACAACACACTCTCTCCATAAATGGTCATGTTCTTCTCAACCACATCAATATGTTAAGGTGTGGCATGCTTTATCCTTTCATATCTATTTCCACACTCAATGCAGTAGCATTGGAATTCATGAGAATTATATCTCTCCTCCATTATCAACGCGTAGACATTTCAACACTTTTCCTGTTTGAGACTCTACTTTGGCATGAAATCTTTTGCAGAAATCAAAATTTTTATCCCTCATCTTCAACATATAAGCTCACACCTTCCTCGATGTGTCATTGATGATGGTTAGAAAATACTTGTTCTTACCTAATAAAGCTGCCTCCAAGGGCACAAACATCATAATGTACCAACTATGGTAGTTGTGTCTTGACCTTTTGTTCTGGCTCTAAAAGGTGTTCTCTTGCTCCTCCCACACTCACAAAAATTACATCACCGGATTAGGATGGGAGCCGGGTTCTTAAGTTGGTTGGGATTCGTTGGTAGTGGGATGGGATTGGGTTCGACACTGACCTAGTATGGGTTCATATTACGTTTAGGGTTGGTTACCATCACCGGATTAGTGCATGGTTTCACAGGCAAATGTCTAACTTTAATAGATGATTTGTTCAAAATCTTTGATGATTTCCAAATGGAATAACCAAGATTTCCTGGATTTCTGGAGTTGCTGGTGGTGATGGGAAGTGCATGTTGGCTAAGTGAGGAACTTCAATTTTGGGTTCGATACGGTTTCCTCGGCAAGGTAAGTTTTCTAGGAGATGAATTCATGATTGATTTTCATAATGATTTCGGGATGGCAGGGGCTCAAGATTGGGGTATACAGCTAAGAAGTATCGGTCCATACCTCCAATTGAGTTTGAAAATATGGAGATTGTTGCTTTGGGGGTTGGGGTAATATGTTTCTTTGAAGGATCGCTGGCCTTCAAGGTTTGGTAGTTTTTGTATTCGATTTGTTTGGAGTTTTATCCTCTTTGCTTGGAGCAAGTATTTTGACCACGGATGTAGATGTTGTTGGTGATACGAAGTATGGGGGTTTTTGACGAAGGCAGTTGCTTCCGATGCCGATTTCTTGGGAAGAGGATACTCTGCTATAGAGAGGATTGCGGCAGAGATGTTGTAATCTTCTTTAATTCTTTTTGTGATTTAGATTCCAAAATCTAACCTTATGGATTGAATCTTAGATTAATGTTCTAAATATCCTCCAAATTTCATTTAAATTCAATATTATTTGTTCTTTTATCTTAATGGTCAAACATTTGGTCAAGATCTAAGCAACTTGAACTCCATTTTATAAAAAAATCCGAATCTTCAACTATTAAGATAAAATAGCAAATAATCTCGGATTAAAACAAAATTTAGAGAATATTTAGAACATTAATCTAAGATTCAATCCATAAGGTTGTATTTTGAAACCTAAATCACACAAAAAAATAGACAGGATTACATCACCTCTGCTGCAATCCTCCCTACAACAGAGGATCCTCTTCCAATTTCTTGAGCATCATGCACTTCTTGAATTTCTTACAGCCCATGAAGGAGTACCTTGAGGTTG
Organism: Ottelia alismoides; assembly: GCA_037367405.1. Lineage (NCBI taxonomy): Eukaryota > Viridiplantae > Streptophyta > Magnoliopsida > Alismatales > Hydrocharitaceae > Ottelia > Ottelia alismoides. Next base: position 794,211 of record JAZKJV010009066.1, on the reverse strand, counting down.
GAGGGAGGGGAAGGGTTGAGTGTGTAAAAATATTGCATGGTGGTGAAACTAGTAAGTAGGGGAGTGTGGGGGATGGTGTGTGAGTGCAATTGGAAGGGTTGTGGAAGGAGATGGTGAGAGAGAGGGAAAAGGGGAGAGGTAGGGGGAGCGAGAGGGGAGCTTGCCAGAATGGTCGGAGCACTCGTCATCGCCCTCGCAGTCACCCTTCGAAGACATGTAGAGACATAATTAATCATGTAGAGGCTGTATGTGAAGTTTGTGCAATTTCATGTGTTTAAAATTAACTAGTTATTATTTATTATAGTTCCATTTTTATGTAAATACAAATCCTTCTCGATTCCAATGCAACTGGTACTTTTTGAGCTAACGTAACAAACTATGCGAGCCTCCCGACGAAGCCAACAAAAAACTTATTCGAATATAAAAAAGAAAAGGCAGCTTCATTATGGTAGAAGAAAAGGCAGCTTCATTATGGTAGTATACCAGCCGCCAGTTCTTAAACTTCCAGTTCCAATCAGAGCATATAGATCAGTAAATGGATTTGTATGTATAGCCACTTCAGTCATGTGAGTTCTTTCTCGAATGAAAAAAAGTATCTTTTTTCTGAGAACACGGTAAACCAGAAGTTCTAATGTTCGCGATTCTTCATCCCTTTTATATAATTCAGAAAATGTGAAACTTTTCCATTCTCATATGAGGCCGGAAAGTGTATTGGCAACATGTCGACACGAAGTGATCCATCATGCGATAAAGAAGAAAGAAGAAAGGAAGATCTTACTAAATCCACTTTCCGAGCGTTCATCCAGGACGGTTTATAAATCATCAAATTCCCACAAATGGAATGAGAAGTGGGTCCATGAAAATGATCGAGACCTCACAAACAACAACGCTGCTTCCCCACATTCAGTTCGAGATATTTCTACACCTTTTGATTGACCAGAACACCAAATACGTATTCCCTCCACCTTACTACATCTGCCTTGACTATGTGACTCAAAAAGGAATGAAATGAGATAGTGCTTCGGTTGAAAAGAGATGTCTTGAGCAATCAGAGATGACTTCGATAAACTGATTTGATCTTTATCGACTCAATGGAGGTCTCCGTCTTTGTTCTCTCTGACAAAAAAGATCGAATTTTTTGCGCTTCGTTCAAATAAGAGTTGTACTCCCACGGAATTTTGCGCTTTCTCAGTATGAACTCTATAAGAATCTCTTTTCCCTTTATCAATTCTCTGTTTCTACCTAGTTCCCTATATTTCTCTATCGATTCCATAACCTTATCCCCCTGAGGTTCCAGCATTTTTGACTAAATTGACTCCAGAGTTGTTCCCTAAAATAGACATAATTATGCAAGTTCAAGGTTAGAATGGAGATTTTCGTTTACGATAGTTGATAATAAAATGAGTTCGTAAATTTTAATAGAATAGGCAGAATTACGCAAGTTCAAAGTCACTTAGGTAAAACCATAATGATGATGAATGTGCTGCTCTACATAGTCCTCTATTGATAGTTTTTTCTGATATTTTAGATATATTCATCCGAACAATCATTTTTTAACGGTCACAAATTTGCTGTATTTTACCTTATTTGGATGGAGGTCGTAAGAGTCTCTATTTCTAATGAAATTTAAACGACATATTAGATGGATATAATTATGAAAATCCACGGTGACATTTTTTCAAAAAAAACAAAAAAATGCTAAAAATAAATGTGAAGTAGGTAAGGCTACTCACTTCACAAAGTAGGCTTCCTTTCCCTCATATATATATATATATATATGTATGTATATATGGAGAAAAATGGGGTTGTCCTCTGGGGAGCTGATGATTGGAGATTTTCCATTGGTCTTGCGTTCCACACAGTGCGGGAGCGCAGTTGCTATGGCGACCGACGAAAGATCCCAAATCGATCAACAATTAACCCATAATAAATATCAAGCAATGAATAGAAAAAACGTGGAGTTAAAATTTATTATAACTCTACAGGAAAATGTGTATATGTGTAAGCATAAGTAGAGGTCGAACACTAGGAGCAAACAGTTGGGGCAAAAATAAATGCACAAAATTATATAATTCTTTTCCTGTCCTTGTTATTGTTTTTGTGGGTTTTTACTTTTTATATTTTTTATTTGATTTTTTATTTTATAATTTTTATTTGATTTTTAGTTTCCTGATTTTATATTTTCTTTTTATATTTTCATATTTTATATTTTCTTTTTCTTTAATAAAAATAAAATAGCCTATATAAGGCTTTATTTACACAATACATAGAAATATATTTATAAATAATATTAGCTGTAAACAAAATTATGAAAATAATTTGTTTATGGGGTTTTAATATATTTTTGATGTTTTTATATTTTCCAAGAATTTTTGCTAATTTTTATGTATTTTTAAAGTCAAAAATATCCCAATAATGGGGTTAATACATAATCCGAAAATAATTTGGGTTTATAAATAGTAAATAGATCCCAAAATTTCCCAAATTAATTTTAATACTTAAATAATATTATATAGATAATTATAAAATAGGAAAACATATTTTTAGTATTTTCGAAGAGTTTTTATATTTTTTAGGATTTTGTAGATTCTTGAAATTTTTATCTTTTCTTTTTCTATTTTTAGGGTTTTTTGTTTTCTGGACTCAAAAAATATCAAAATATAACATATATAAATTTTTTTTTTGTAATTTTTAAAATGTATTTTCTATTTTTTGGTATTTTATACTTTAAACATGGATTAAATGCTCCTTTTTCATTTTTAATAATAGATAAATGCTCAAAAATGGCCAAATAAATTCACGGTGTGAATTTACAGGGCGTGAAGCATCTACCCTATTTTTTTGTAGATTTTTTGGAGCACACTAGCTATATTTAATAATTAGGTAAAAGTCACAAAAATTAAACAACCTGGCAGGGGCATAACTGTAAATAAAATAAAGTTTAAGGGCCACATTGCAATTTACCCAACATAATAAACATTTATTTAAAGTTTTACTGTTTGCAAAATTTCCAGTGTCACGTGAGGACTGTACGCCATGCTGGTAGGGAGTAAAACGTAAATAGCAAAAGTGCGAGGTCTTTTATGCAAAAAGCCCTATTTATTTACATCGTAATAATTTATTTATAGGACTTATTATTAACTACAACAAAATCAGGGGCAGAAGTGCAATTTACCCCTTAAAGCGTGCGGATGAACGACGAATCTTCTTTCACTAATCCACGTGGCGCCTTCACGTGTGCCGATGACGCTCCGCCTTCGGATGGCTGAGATTAGATCTTCTGGTGAGATCTGACGGCTCTGGTGCTTCGCATCCGACAACTGCTGCTACACCTGGAGGCTTCTTCTTGATCGGACGGCAATGGAGCGAGGTGGAAGAACGTGTGTTTCTTCGTGTTCCTGGGATCCTTCCGCATCAAACGATGCCTTCAAAATGGTCGGCGGATCAACCGATCGACTGGACGAGGCTTTGGTCCTGGAGCCTCCTTTCTATCTTCGATAGGGCTCAGATGCCCTCTTCAAGACCAATAGGTTAGAAAAACTCGTGGGATGATGGGGAAGGTCCTGGCTTTTATTTTGTGGTTGATCGGGGCGATTTGAGGTGAGGTGGAGCTGCTCTGGCGATGCGACAGAGGAGGAGCAGTGATCTCCAGATCCACGATGAATCTGGGTGAATGGAAGCGTAAGAGATGTGGAGAACTAGAAGGGCAAGAAAGTGGAAGTGTTAGCGAGGTCAGAAGACAATGGTGTATGGCAAAATCGTTCGCCGGAGCGGAGCTCCGACGAACTACGAACTGAGGTGTCTAGGCTACATCTAAGGCCTACTGATTAAATTGAATGCATAAATAAAAAGCTGAAATAAAAAGGTAACTAAAAATATAAATGGCACAGCTCGAACCTGGTTGTTTGGCCAAGGAACGGGACCTCCGGCGAGCGACGGCCTTGGGCGCACCTCCTTCCTCCGCGAGTGTCCACGACCTTCAAGGGACCTTCATCTGTCACATGGATTCACACTAGGCCGAAGGTGGGAGCTCTAGGGCTAGGGAAATGCCAAATTTACAAAGGAGGTGCAGGTTGTTTATTTATAAGCATTTCAGGTCACCCTTATTGACCGACGTGGATCAAAGAATCTAATGTATTTACAAGCAATACAAGGCCCCGACGTGAATCATGATGGATCTAGGAGAAATTTCCGTGAAGGGATAGAATGTGATTGAGCGATGGGTCGTCCGTGAAAAATGCAAGAATATCGGGGATTAGACATTTCTGGCGAGTCAGAGACTCGGATGGGACAATTGACTAGAGGTCAACGGTCCGTCACCTCTGATTGGTCCAATTGGACCGCTACGCAACAAAATAGGAGGTTTTATTCGAAATTAATTAATTAAAAATAATAAATGATTTTATTATTTTTCGATAAACAAAAATATTTATTAATTTATGTAGTATTTTATTATGATTTTTATTTATTTTTTGGCTTTATTATTAGTAGTTAATTTTTAATAGGGTATTTATAGGTATATTCATCTATGTTTTGTGCATTTTTATTTTTATTTTGTATATGTTATTTTATTATTTTATTCTTTTATTTTATATATTTATAACTTATTTTTGTGAGTATAAATATATTTTTATTTGTTTTTTATGATGTTATTTGTACACTTAAATCAATATGTATATATATTATGTAGGTATATTCATAGGTATTTTACCTATGATTTAGGTATTCTATTTTATTTAAATGTATTTTAATAAGTTTTGTTGTAGTTTTGTATTTTTAGTAGAATATTAATGATATTTAAAATTTCATAAAAATATGAAAGAGTAAAAGAATTAAAGAATGTATGTCCCTTTTATTTATATACATATAGAACTTAAGTATTTCATCTATGTTTTTACATTGATTTATTTTATTTTACATTTCCCTTTTGGTTTTATTCTCATTCTAATGTATACATATGTTATAAATAATATTTACAAAATTATAAAAATGTGAATTTGTAAAAACAATGAATAATGAATAAATTGAATATTTTAATCGGTATTATGTACAATAGGGGGCCCAAAACCTAACTTTTACACAGTAACTCCAAAAAATATAAAACCACCACCATTAAATAGCTCGTGAAAAGTTATATACAATCAGAGAAGTTTTCGCTATGTTTTGAGTTTTTATTTGAAAGATATGGGTCTATAAAGTTTTGTTTTTAGCTTTTTTATTCTGGGTATAAAATGTAGACTGTGTATTATTTTTGTACAAACTCAATTTTGTATTTTTATTCATATTATTATCTACAACTTTCATGTTTAGAGTTCCTTTATTTGATGAATAAATAATAAATAATAAAATATGTGCCAAAAATGCATAATTAATGAATAAATAAAATGCGGGATTTATTGCATTTTTGGCCCTTATCTCCCCCTACTTTATTCCTTGTCGACCAATTCCCTTCTAGACTTGGTCTTGGGTTAGGATCATAAAATATTTGCAATATTTTATTCCTTTTTATTTTCTTCTCTTTATTCTATAATTTTGGCATTAAAAACCCTATTTTATGTACAAATAATTCAATAAATAATGAATGCTATTATAGACAAATTGATGTTATTTACATGCATTCGCTGAGGTTTTTAAGGTCAAAATAATAGAATAAAGGTGATGAAATGGAGATTCATCAGGAGCTAACTTCGCTCTCCTCACCCTCTTTTTCTCATTTTTTTATTTTTTTTAAAAGAATATGTGGAAATTCATCACTATATTCTTATATTATGACATTCAAGTTTCGTGAACTCATGCGGGGCCCCCATCTAGACATTCATTTTTTATCGGTCAGAGGGGACAACCCCATTTTACCCATATATATAATGGGACATGATCCTTCCATATCTAAGGAAGGAAGGCATGCATCTCTAATTAATCCGACAGTTGTTATTAAAACATGTAATATTATTATTTAATTAATAAAAAACTCATTCTGATCATTATTCATTATCTAAATATACCATGTAACCATCTAAAATATTTCCTTATTATTCTCTCTCATAATCTTTCCAAAAATATCACACACACACACACACCTAAAATATCTCATTAATATCTCTCGTAATCTTTCCATTCATTTCAAAATATCACACGCACAGAAAGAGGGAGGAAGAGGAGGACATCGTTTGTCGCTCGTCTCCATCTCTGATGTCGCCCGTCTTCGTCGTACGTACATCACACGCCTCGTCATCCTCTTCTCCACCTTCGTCTCTGTCTTCACCGTCGATATAGCCGACAGAAGATTCTTTGCCACCTTCATCTTCGTCTTCCTATCGATATGGAGCGGTTTAAAATGTCATGCGTGGCTTCATCAGCAAGACGTAAATGGGTGGTCTACGTAGTTGTCGAGGGTTGATACTGCGGCTATTCGATAAGTTCTTCACGCAGATGATGATCATAAAGTGTAGATCGAATCGCGACACGTGTAGCCAGTGGCAGTGGGAGGAGGCCATGCAACCATTATATCTTATATATTTCGTTTGTATTATACAATATTTATGTGTATTCTACAACATTGATGTGCATTATACATATTTGATATGTATTTTTACATAATAATTTGGTACGAATGAAAATTGTAGTTTTTTATATATCTTGTATATTTTATGTGTATTACACATTTTGGATGTGCATTATACATTTTTAATCTGTATTATATATATTTGGTTTGTATTTTACTTATCGATTTAGGTGAATGTCTACTGCATTTTTACAAATAATCATACACAATTTCTTCTATAAAGAACCATACAACCGTTACAAAGAACAATGCATTAATTGCTAATATGAATTGTATTTTACAAAGAAACATTTAAATTTTACAAATGACTGATGGATTTTTGAAGGAACCACGGATTTTACAAAAAAAAACACACAATCATTACAAAAGGAACCATATATTCTACAAAAAATACGTGAGGATACAAACATTTGTCTCACATAATGTCGCCTAGCACAAAATTGGATATTATTTAAATATGATATTGTGAAAAAATATAAAATTAGATCTAAATAAAATTAGTATTTTAAAATATTAAATGTATGCATAATTAATGCAAAATATTCTTTTGGACAAAGAAATTGATGGTGCCTTATGATTTGACTCTGGCGGTTACGATCGTTGGGCTTCCTTACACATGGAAGGATCATGTCTTATTGAAGAGCTCCCTATATATGTGTGCGCACGTGCACGAGTGTGTTTCTTATTCTTATTCACGTTAAAATATGTGTACGAATGCATATATCAAGATCCACGTTAGGAGGAATATATATTTTTGTATATATATAAATGCATTAGATGTTTAAACATATGGCACTTCCTGTACTTATTTTAAAGTGGCTAGGCATATAGATGCTAAAATAAGGATAAACAAGGTCTTCGTATTGGCATATCCATATTTATTTGTAATTTCGCATCCACCAACTCAGAGTTCCGGTGTCCACAGATAAAAGTACTTTTTTTTGCTGTACCGTAATGTTTCATACACTTCGTTGCAGTGACATGATAGTTTATAATGACGAAATAATCGCCAATCTATTGCCCAAACAATTGGATCCCTGAAGAGGGAGTGACGGCAAAAATATAACATGTATTTCAAGACTGATGGATGGAATTTTTAAAGAAATGAAACAAGAATTTCTATAATAGTTTCAATTTATATTAATGAACAAAAAATATTACTGAGCAGTTATGTAATAAATTAAATAAAGAAATCTAGAAACACAAACAAGGTCTCTTGCTTCAAGATATGATAAAAAAATTGAGTTATACAACGATGAAAACGAGAAAAATATTTTTCTAAAAAAATAATATCTTTTTTTAAAACAAACCATATTAAGGAAAAAAAATCCATTCACGCACGTTCAATATGATAAATGATTTAAAATAATTTCCACAGGGATTCCATTAGAAAGGATTCAATCATCATATATAAAATTCACAGACCACTTCCTGATAACATTATAAGGAAAATAAGTTGCGGCTACAGAAATATACCAACGGATATAGGGTTTGTGACCACAGAATTAAGCTCTGGCCACAACACGTCGTGGTCAGAAGCCGTAGCCAGGGCCGTCCCTGAGGGTAGTTTGTGAGTGCAATTGCCAAGGGCCCATTAATTTTAGGGATTTTTACACCCATAACCCTTAGTAATTTCGCAATAACATTCATAACCCTGCATTATCGCGAATTACATGGGAAACCTTGAGTAATGCTTAACTCTTACATGGCATAACCCTATGTCATCTTCCGTTTGGGATGGACGTTATGTTTGACGGATCTGTTAAAAAATACAAAACTACCCCTTATATCCATTCTTATTTACAAGGCATGCCATCCTTCTCCCTCCGACGCCGCGTGGAGCTTCCTCCCTGCACCCGCACGTCAAGCTCCGACTGCAACATCCCCCCCCCCCCGACGCGTCGAGCTTCGACTGCGACCCCAACCCGCGCGCGAACTTTCCCCCTACGCCAGGCTCATCCCCTTGCCTCCGCATGCCAAACACCGACCTACAACCACGCCGAGCTTCTCCTGAAGCCCCTGGTCGCCCACCCACTGCCGAGCAGAAAACCGCGCCGAGCTTCTCCTGAAGCCCCTGGTCGCCCACCCGCTGTCGAGCTGAATTGCAAACCCCCCCCCCCCCCCAGACAAGCTCAAAGCCCCGCCGCCAAGTTGCCCCCTCTCCCATCACCCCGCCCTGCTGCCGACGAGCTGAAAGCCCCCCGCGGTCGGCCCCCACCCCCCATCCCCCTGGAGTTGCTCCTCCCTTAGTCGTATCCCCCTCGCTGCCAAGCTGAAAGACCCTCTCCCCCCCACCCACGGCTCTGAGACCCCCGCGCGCAGCTCCTTCTCGGCCCCAGCGTCCCCAAGCCCCCTGGTGCTCGGAGCCCCCCCCCCCCCCCCCCCCGCGCCCCGCGTCGTCCTACAAGCCTCTGCCCCACTGCCTCCGTGGCCCAGCCCCCTCCCCCCGGTCCCCGTCTTGCAAGCTTCCGTCCCTCCGCCCTCCAACTCCTGTTCCCCATCCGTGGTCTCGCACACCTCCCTTTCCGTGAAAGCAAGCCATCTCTGTCCATCTTAGTTCAGTCCTAACCTATGTCTGTTCAGTCCTAACTCAGGTCCCATCAGGAACAAAGCCAGAACTAGATACCTGGGCCTGGGAACACTCGGGATCAAGGACAGGAAAGAGAGGAAAATCACTATTTCTTTCTTCTTTCAATATCCCCAATCTTGCTTGGGCTTCTGGAAAGACCTCTTGACATCAAGGGACAGAACTATGACCGGATCGGCCTCCCCCACGGAACCACCTCTCAGCAATCTTGTGGAAGCCCCTCACCACCCCCGTCCGTGCGTCCCTGCTGCCTCCGACCTGCAACGAAGCCACCCTCCTGCCATCGTCGCATCAACCAGCAAGAATCCCAACCCTCCTGCAATCTCGACCACCAACATGCAAGGAATCTCAGTTATTTATTTTCTTTTAATTTTTTTGTTTTGGTTAATCTTAGCCGTTAGATCATATATTGGTTAGATTAACTCACTCATATGGTTGAGTTAACACATTAAATTAACGGAGGGTTATGGGTGTGAGATGGAACAACTATCCGAGGTTTCTGATGTAATTCACGATTATGCGAGGTTATGAATGTTATTGCGAAATTACTCAAGATTATGGGTGTAAAAATCCCTTAATTTCAGGGGACCATTTTTACATGTTCTTCAATCTTTAGTTTAAGGAAAAAATAGTATATGTCCTATTGTACTCCTATAGAATCGAAATTACTGTAAATGAACTCACCGAAAATAAACCCTTTTAAAATCAAATTTTCGATGTAACAACTCACCAAAAAATGAACCCTTACGGAATCGAAGGTGAACAACTCAATATGAAAGTCCAAAATTTAATGGGATTCTATAAGGGCACATTGTTCCCCAAAATATTATTAACGGCCTATTCTTTTCTTTTGCTTAGGGCCCACAAAATGTCAAGAACAGCATTGGCCGTAGCTACAAGTCTCGTTGTGAGAGTTCTCTAACCACGAATATGTTGTGGCCACTACAAGTGACTACAGAACTTGTCGTGGTCACCATTCTTGTATGAAGACTTTGGCCATGGATTGCAGCTATGAGAAACTAGTGGCCACAGAATTATCGTGGCCACAAGTTTCCGTAGACATATTTCGTGGCTACAACTCATTTTTCTTGTAATGTAATATCGAGAATTTGAAGGTGAAAAAACATAATTTGTTGATTCCGAGGAATCATTATCGATACATATTGATAATTGTTTAACTCCAAGACCTCCGATCAACTAATTTTCTTTGGAATATTCGAACCCAAGAAGAAAGAATGTGGTTTTGCAGTAACTAATCCATTATATAATTAATCCATTTTAATAAAAGTGATATCTTACACGGGTATACTATCCATATTAGCCATTAAAATCGGATCAGTGGAGAGTTATCCAACTCTAGAAGAAGAGATGGGTGTAAAAGACAATAAATCCAAACTGGCAAACTGCACTTATTCATTCCATTTAGATGGAGGGCGTGCATATATCACACTCTGGTTAAGGGCCAATAAAACATGTATAAAAGCATCATACATATGACAGTGATGCTCTTATAACTAGACCATCCCTTGCAGCATAATAAAAGCAAATCGACGATAACTAGACCATCATACATACATCCATACATACATATACATACATACGTGCGACATCGATGCTCTAACAAGACCAGACTAATCGTCGCAGCACGATCCTAAGCAAACTCCGATTTTAAATTGCCCATAGCTGCAGTAGCAATCTGGCTCGCATGGGAAGCTTACTCCACAGATTCCTCCAGGGCAACCATCCGACAGTGCGAGGGCCCCGGAGGATGTTACCATGTTTGGCAGAGGACGATCATCGGCAAGTAAGTCCTCAGTCGAGGCTGCCGGACCAAGGGAGGCCATCGTCACCATGACCAGCACGACCATCACCATGGAGCATCTCATCATCTTCCTCTCCAATCCCACCGTAGCTTCTTTGTGTACTCTCAAGCACACACCTATAAAACATTCTAAGTCTAGGCCGGATCCAATGTGGTTGACATCATGTTGTATTTTTGCTCATATAAACTTATTAACAACAATCCAAAATATCTCCTTCTAAAATTTCAAGTACTTTTCTCACACTCTTGTAACCCACGTGTGTACTTTGCATGTACTATATGTGCTACTTTTTTTACACTCAAAAATATGCAATGACCCGCTACCCACTTTAATTTCCATGTAAGAGTTCTATTTCACCTCCATTGATAGAAAAAATTAAAAGGGAAAAAATAATTTTTTAATGAATGAATAAATAAAAGCTAATAATTTATTGGGCCAATAATTGACGGCTTGTGATGGAGGTTCAGAAATGTGCGCACTCGTTAAAACTGGCCCACTAGATGTGAATTAGTTGTTTGTGCAATTTTCACGTGCATCCATCCATTCCATTAACATATATTAAGGGGAGCACTTCCACCTACCACCCATTATTTTTTGTCGCGAAAATCTCGGTTTTGCCCGTCTTGATTCCATCTGCCACTCGATTTTAGCTATCTGTTCATTTTTGTCCTCGATCTATCACTGGAATTACCAAACTCACCTCCACTGTCTACTCCTCTCCCTTGATCGGTGCCATGGACCACCCATTAATTTTGCCGCAAATTCCCCGTTTTACCCTTCCTGATTCCATCTAAAGCCGAACCTATACGTTATTGCAGAGTTCTTCGGTGAATTCGTGGTGCATTCGAGCTGCTCGATCTTGATCGAGCGGTTCACACAAGGTTCACAAAAATCGGGATTCGTGCGAACCGCTCAATCAAGATCGAGCGGTTCGGATGCACCACGGATTCATAGCAAATCCATCTTCACTGCAGAGGATCGGATACTACCCGCATGTAGATATCTTCCCATTTTTGCCCTCGATCTGTTAGAGGAATAACCCAACCCACCCGCACCGTCTACTCTGCATTTGTCGTTGCCATCGACACCTCGGTTGCACCACCATGCCCTAGAACACCAACCATCGCCAGAGGTGCTCCTCCATCTTTCGTTGCTCACCTCATGCTCAGACGATGGGACCGTGTTCCACTCTCAAGATGGAGGCTATGTCACCTCCTGCCCGGTCTCGCTACGGAGGATCACGGAGAGAATGAGTTTCTACAACTCTCCATCCTCCTCCCCTGGATAACATGGGTCTAGGTCTTCCACAATGAGGCAGGACTGGACAGGGGCCTTCACCTTCAATGACGATATGCTGGCCGTCGTCGCCATCGTGAAGGCGAAGAGCCACGAGGCCGAGCGCCGTCATTGTTGGCTGAGCTGCGAGGTCGAGCACGACTACGACAAAGACATCGATGCCCGAAACTGTTAAAGGGATAAACTTAGATGCATTATGAAAGGCCCAGGGATTCTCTTATATAGGAGAAGAACCCATTGGATAAAATACAAAAAAAAGGAAAAGATAAATAGAGAATTACAAAAGATAAAGCTAAAAATAGTAATTATCTCAACACTCCCCCTCAAGCTGGAGTGTATATATCAATAAGACCCAGCTTGGAACAACATTTTTGATAAGGTCCTCTTGATAGAGCCTTTGTAGGTATATATGTTGTCTGGTCTCCAGAGCTGACATGTGTAGTAGTGATAATACCTTTCTGTATCATGTCACGAGTGTAGTGACAATTCACCTCTATATGCTTCGTCCTTTCATGAAAGGCTGTGTTATTTGCAATGAAGAGAGCAACTTGATTATCACATTGGAGGTGCATGGGAAGAGGTACTTCTATAGTCAGGTTAGTAAGAACAGATCTGACCCACACCATCTCTGTACGAGCCTGTGCCATGGCCCTGTATTCTGATTCAGCACTTGATCTAGCAACTACCGCCTACTTCTTACTTTTTCATGAAACAAGAGAATTTCCTATGAACACAACAAATCCAAATGTAGACTTTTTATCCTTTAGACACCCAGCATAATCTGCATCTGTGTATGCTGTTACTGATAGAGATGTGCCTCTACTGAAAAGAAGTCCAGTACCATGTGAAGTCTTCAAGTATCTTAGAATCATATGGACTGCATCCATATGTGCCTGTCTGGGTTGCTCCATAAACTGACTCACTTTGCTCACAACAAACGCTATGTCGGACCTGGAAATAGTTATGTATAGTAGCTTGCCAACAAGCTCTCTGTATCTCCTCTTGTCGACCTCCTCAGTATTATCATCATAGAACTTCATGCTTGGGTCAAGTGAAGTAGTGGCAGGTCTGCAATCTGTCATTCCTATTTCAGAAAGAAGATTGATAACATACTTCCTTTGGGTCGTTATAGGACCTCGTTGGTTCCTGGCAAACTCTATTCCAAGAAAGTAACGTAAATATCCAAGGTCCTTTATCACAAACTGCTGACCTAAGAAGTCCTTGGCACCCTGAATTCCCTGCTTGTCATCCCCTATAATAATAATGTCATCAACATAAACAAGAATGATTGTAGTACCTCTCTGGGTCTTCTGTATGAATAACGAGTGATCAGCAGTCGATCTCACAAATCCATGCTGCTCTATCAAGTCCGAGAGTTTTTGGAACCATGTTCTTGGACTCCGCTTGAGGCCATAAATAGCCTTGTGTAGCCTGCAAACCTTCTGACACTCCCCCTCAGCAGCAAACCCAGGTGGCTGCTGCATGTAGACATCCTCCTGTAGGTCACAATAGAGAAATGCATTCTTCACATCAAGCTGATGAAGAGGCCAATCTCGTGTCACGGCAACATCAATGAGAATACATAGAGTAGAATGTCTGGCAACTGGGGAGAACGTATCTTTATAGTCCAACCCATATGTCTGGGTGAACCCTCGTGCCACAAGTCTCGCCTTATAGCGATCCACACTGCCATCCGCGTGGTGTTTCACAGTGATTACCCATTTGCATCCCACAACTGACGTATCAACGGGAGCAGAAACAAGACTCCACGTACCATGTGACAATAGCGCAACCATCTCCTCCTCCATGGCAATCCTCCAATGACTATCTTTGAGAGCGTCCTCGTATGTCCGTGGTATTTGCACGGCTAATAGTGCTAGTGTAAATCTCCTGAAATCTTCTGACAACCTGTCCAAAGAACTCTGGGCTACAAGAGGGTAAGTAGTACATGTCCTTTTTTCTTTCGTAGAGCAATTTTACGTCAAGATCATCTGCCAAATCATGGGCCTGTATATCTCCCTCTTGAGAGGGTACATGCTCCTCATGTCTAGAATCCTGTTGTACAGTCAATTCAGTAGTGCCATCAGTAGAAACAATATGCTCATTACATACCTGAGTCATGTTGGATGATGGGCAAGGCTTGTGAGCAAGGCGAATAGAGCGAGATTTGCAAGGAAAAACACGAGGCAAGAACTGAACCAGCGGAGGAGGTGGAGGTAGTGGTGGAGGTGGTGGAAGATGAGGGGTAGGTGAAGATGAAGGACCAACTGAAGGTGGTGGTGGCATGTATATTTCATTATCAGAGTTAGATGGAATAAGTTTGCCACATGTAGGAGAAAAATACATGACCGACTCAAAGAAAGTAACGTCAGCACTAACAAAATATTTCTAGCTTAGTGGATCAAAGTAGAGATACCCCTTTTGGGTACGAGAGTAACCGACAAACACACACTTGATTGCTCTAGGAGAGAGCTTGTCACGCCGTGGAGAGACATCATCAACAAAGGCAACAGATCCAAACACACGAGGTGTAAGAGAAAAAAGATCCTTCTCGGGAAACACAATCGAGTAAGGAATCGTTTCTCCTAACACGGATGAGGGCATACGGTTAACCAAATAATAAGTAGTAAGGATAGCATCACCCCAGTAAGCATGAGGAGCACAGCTCTGTATTAACAATGTTTTGGTTACATCAAGTAGGTGACGGTATTTGCACTCGGCAACACCGTTTTGCTGGGAGGTGTAGACACATGATGTCTGGTGAATAATGCCATGGGATCTAAGAAACTCAGAAAAATTTAAGGTGCAAAATTCCAAGGCATTATCAGTACGAAGATACTTGACCTTGGCAGAAAAAATATTCTTTATTTCATTTATAAAATACCTGATAACAGATCCAGCCTCAGATTTATTTTTTAATAAGAAAACCTAGGAAAGTCTAGAAAAATCATCTACAACTACGAGATAAAAGCGGTGTCTTTGGAGATCATGAACACGACTAGGACCCCAAATATCTAAATGAAAGAGCTCAAATAGCTGAGAACTGCTCCGACTCTGACGGGATGGAAAAGGGGAACGGTGATGCTTCCCAAGTTGACATGTCTCACACTGAAAGGAGGATCTCGTAGAAATCTGAGGGAGAAAATGGAATAGCTTTTGCAGAGGAAGATGTCCAAACCTAAGGTGCCATAGATAAGGAGAGACAAGTCCTATAGGTATAATGGAAATACTAGCATGAGGGGGTTGGACTAGTCTGTAGAGTCCTCACTGCTCACGGCCACATCCAATAACCCTGCCCGTAAGTACGTCCTGAAACACAAGAGATGAAGGGTCAAAAATGGCACGAAAATGCAGATCATTAGTTATCTGACTAATAGAAAGTAAATTCATCTGAAAAATAAGAGCATATAAACATTCTTTAGGTGCATGGAAGGTGTTAACTGCACCTCCCCTTGTCCTGTAATAGGTAAGTGGTCGCCATTAGCAATAACGACCCATCTGCCAGGTTGTATAGCCCTGTAGGACTTCAGCTGTGTTTTATCTCCACACAAGTGGTGAGAAGCACCAGATTCCATAATCCATTCTGTCATGTCTGCATTTGTACTACCAGTAAAAGCATATGTGATACCTG
The DNA here is from genome assembly GCA_037367405.1 of Ottelia alismoides. NCBI lineage: Eukaryota > Viridiplantae > Streptophyta > Magnoliopsida > Alismatales > Hydrocharitaceae > Ottelia > Ottelia alismoides. The sequence goes on along the minus strand of JAZKJV010009066.1, from coordinate 778,312 downwards.
AGGAGCTTGAAGAGGCTCTGGATACTGCAACGGTATCTATGGTGGTGTCAGCACTAGGAGTTATGATCTCTCGAATACGAGAGACGATATCTTCCAGTCGAGGATCAGCCTGTGGAGATGAAGTCTCTGAGGACGTAATCTGCTCTGCTGCTCGACCAGAAATAGGATATCCATGCTTCTGATAGCATGTATCCTCTGTATGTCCAGACTTGCGGCAGTAGGTGCAGGGACCACGTTGGCATCCCCCGCCTCTTCCTCGAGGTGTTCGTCCTCTGAGATGAATCGCACCACCTCGACCATGAGAAGCGACCATTGCTGAGGAGTGTGAAGACGTGGGTGTCGAAGGGATGACGAGCCGACTGAGACGGCTATAGGCCTCCTCTATAGGGGGAATGGTTGCTCCAGTAAGAAGATGAGTACGTGCAGCATCATATTCTTTGTCAAGTCCAACCATAAAAACTCCAACCATTGTGGAGTTCCTATATGTCTTCTGCTGCTCAGTAGACGTCGTAATGGGCATGTAGCTCTGAAGCTTTTCAAACATACCGCGTAGCGAAGAATAGTAAACATGAAAGGGACGACCATTCTACTTGGTGTTGTAGATATCAAAATGGAGTTGAAGAATCTTGGCCTCATTCTTCGCCTGGGCATAGGTGGATGCCAAAGTGTCCCACATTGCCTTCGCAGTTGGCTGAGTTAGAATATCATTGGCTATTTCTATAGAAAGAGTCCCACAAAGCCAAACGCATGCATATGCATCATCTTGCTTCCAAGAATCATTTGCTCCGGTCTTGTCCGCTGGCTCTGGATCTGTCAGGATGTGTTCTTTGTTGTTGCACTACATGAGGGTGAGAAACTGCATGGACCATAATTCATAGTTGGTCCCATCCATCTTAGCAATGAGAGCAGGGCCTTTGAAGGCTCCAGATAAGATGCCATCCTTGTTGTCTGACATGACGTGAAATAGCCAAATAACGGAGTTCACCCGGAGAGTAAACATATATAATGGAATCTACATAATCATACGAAGGATTGGTTGTACGTGTGGACTCATACAACCATCCTCGTTAATCCTTGTTATTTGCTAGGACCGAAAAAATTTAAAGCTGCAGAACTGTCAATAGGCTAAGGCGCACGATCTAGACTTAGAACGTCAAGGTTCTCACGTGCAGATCTTGGACGCGAAGGCCAAGTCGTCGGGCAGGATCGTCAAGGTTCTCACGATCAAAAATATAGTTTTTGATCTAACTATATTTTTCTTCCTCTTAACTAAACTATTTATCAATTTAAAAACTACATTACTAATACCTCTACTTTACAAAGATTAAACTATACTTTAAAAAATCTATACAATCATAAGCAAGCATAATATATTAATAAATTACTAAAAAATAAAATAAAAAACTTACATCCAAATAAGATGACGAAATCAAGGCGGAGGGAGGTGGGCGACCGGGTGGAGGACGATGGACGGACGGCATCGGGCGGCGGTCGGGAGGGGCCTGAGGAGGAGGGCGAGAGGGCGATGGGGGCGGAGTGGGCGAGAGGGCGGAGGCGGAGGGCAGAGGAGGAGGGCAAGGGGGCGAGAGGGTGGAGGCGGAGGGCGAGCAGCCGAGGGACGGAGAGGGAGGAGGAGGGTGACAGGGAAGGGGGAGGAGGACGAGAGGACGGAGGCGAAGCTCGAGAGTGCGGAAGATGAGAGGGCGGAGGAGGAGGCGACGACGTTGTGCGGAGGAGGAGGAAGACTTCGAGTGGAGGAATGAGGGATGGATTCGCTGGAGATGGGTATATGACCATCGGGGACGGTCGTTCAACCATCCCTTTTAAGAATAATCGGGGACGGTTATAAGTAGACCGTCCCCTCTGGGGTCATATATTTCCACCAGCGCGCCAATTAGATTGGTTTTAGGGACGGTTACGCAACCGTCCCATAAAACCAACTATAGGGGACTGTTACAACCGTCCCTTATAGTTTCGTATAAGCGACGGCCACAGTGGAGTAACGGGGATGGTTATGACCGTCCCCTACAGGCCCGGGTAGATAAAAAACCAACTTGGGACTCTGCTAGTAAGGGACGGTTATATAACCGTCCCTAAAGGTCATATTAAAGGCGACGGTCATAAATGATCATTGCTAGAACTATATAGAAGGGACGGTCAGCGTACAACCGTCCCCTACAGTAGTATAGGGGACGGTTGCTCTCTGACCGTCCCCAATAACCTTCCCCAAAGATCGTCCAGTTTGTAGTGTATAAGCTCTCGTCTGACTTCACCTCACCATCATTTCCTACGATTGTAGAATATATAGATCATAGATGGGAGGACCATTGGTATTGTCGGTCCTTCGTCTCCTCCCTTGTCTTCTCCTTATGATGAGCTATTGTTATTCTCCTCTTTTTACTATAGTTCCCATTTTGTATGATCGTTATTTGTGATATAGGAGTTTGTGGCTAAACAATATTGTCGATGGGAGAAAACTCGATCCTCCCTCGATGCCCTCCATTCTTCCTCATGGGTTCATTTCCAACCTCCGTCTTTCTTTGTTCTTTCTTTGTATTGGTTGTTCCTTTCTTTCAGCACTATGTTGGCTATGTTCTGGTGGACGACAAAAGCCACAAGGCTCTTCTCTACTAAGGTTGAGATGTATCCCTTCTCCAAGACTCTGGTTTTATGGCTCAATGGGTGTAATGGAGCTCCTCAACTTTCTATTTCCTCATATGGCTTCCTCTAGAATCCTGCAAATCATGTGGGTAACTAACCATCTAATGCTGCATGATTTGATTGTTCATCTCTCGCAATTGGGGCCTTCTCTAAGAACGAGCCATTCTGGTTGAATGGGTAGCTGCTGGGGAGGAATTAGCACAGGTGGGCTCGACGTAACAACAAATGTTTCGCTTTGTACCTTTAATTTCAATCTATAGTTACTAATTTGATGTATTTGTATGATACTACCATTGCCAATATTTTGTATCTAGAGACACCTACAGGAGTTTGGTTCTCATATTCAGCAAACGACTCCTTCTATGGTGGTATGTATGAGAAGATGACTGGTTGCCAGTTCATGATTTTTGAAATTTTTTTGTTTTTCCCTCGATATGAAAATATTATTCTTTCGATTCTTGCAGCGAGGGATAACCATGTGTTCCTCCCCAGATGTCTCAGTAGATTCCAACATTATAGAGGCGAGGATCTATTTGTAGTCACAGAGAGCTATGCAGATGATCTCAATTTGGAGTTCTTGCTAATGATATTAATCTAACCTATGGGTGCCTATTTATGATGGAATCGGATTTCTACTTGATTCCGTAGGGCAATACATGTTGCAGCTTGCATAGCTCATGGCTGAGTTCAACAAGAGAGAGCACATCTTCAATCTCAATGGCATTATTGTCAGTCAATAATCTCGCATTTGGTAGCTCGAGTTTACATTGGCAAAATGAATTGATCTATACTTTTTTGGATTATTTCAGCTTCAATCATGTTCACGAGTTTGTGACAGGCTTCAATTCGAGAGCCACAGTCTTCTAGCCGCACATCTTAATCTCCAACATGCTGTGCATCTGCCATAATTTTGTATTTTGCTTCAATGAAGATCTCCACACATCTATACTAGGGGATGCAATTTTAGAGAAAATTAAGTATGTGAATGATATTCAAGTACACCTTTACGGTAAGTAAATTTCCATACGAAGTTGCGAGATATGATGGAGTACATATTGGAAAAATTAAAGATTATTTTCTTCCAAAAGATGTATTTGTGAATTGCATATTTTCGAGACTTACACAACAACATTACTTGAGGTATCCCAGAGTTTCTACAGAAATTTTCCTACTTAATGAAAACTGGGTGGTTTCCCATCTCACTACCACCTCATGATTTATACTCAATAGCATTATAAAGTAAACTTTCAAAATTTACTTATGTGAATATTGCTAGAAGGAGCACACCACCCTTTCGTGTCAACCATTCAAAACTTAGATTGTTTGAGTAAGTTGATCATGAAAGTTCATGTACTAATATTAACTCTCTTTTTGTTCGCATTCCATGGCATCAAATTGTTCGATCATCATGAACTCAAGTAGTTTTTGATTTGCAGCATCAGAGGAAATCCACTGCTGGATCGTAAAGAGGCACCACCATTACCTTCAAGTCCTTCTAACAACTAAACATCACCATCTGATGGAAATAGGTGCAGTAAATTATCATGATCAGATTGTATTATCATCATGTTGCTACTTTAAAAGTCAACAGGACATGATTCGAATGTATCATTTTTTTTTCATTTCTAACAAATATTTGTCAGCACACTTTTAAATATATTTTTTATCAATCATTATTGGGTTTCATGATTTTGTTTACTAAATGGTTGTATTTTGGATATCTATCTAGTATACTAACGTAATGTTTATAACGCAAATCAAGTGTGTATATGTGTGTGCGTGTGTGTGTGTGAGTGTGTACGTGCGTGCACGCTTCATATTGGATATTTGACAATGAGAAGCTACGACATTATTTGTTGTATAAGGAACATGCTATATGACTATCCGGATGGTACACACGACAGACCCCATAATATGATTCTTCCTAATAATAATTATGTCCTGAACATGTAACCTTAAACTCAAAAACACTTGGATGTATACGGCTGGTATACATGACAAACAACATAATTAGATTCTTCTTAACCATCACTATGAAATGATTCCATAACTAGATTCTTCTTAACCATCACTAAATGATTTGACTCTGAACACGTAACCATAAACTCAACAACGCTTGAACAACTTACTTTTGATAGACTGAAATCTTATCATCACCAAAACAATTGAAGCGGTGTTTCTATCAGGTTATTTTGACAGACTGAAATCTTATCATCACCAAAACAATTGAAGCGGTGTTTCTATCAGGTTATTTTGACAGACTGAAATCTTATCATCACCAAAACAATTGAAGCGGTGTTTCTATCAGGTTATTTTGACAGACTGAAATCTTATCATCACCAAAACAATTGAAGCGGTGTTTCTATCAGGTTATTTTGATAGACTGAAATCTTATCATCACCAAAACAATTGAAGCGGTGTTCTATTAGGTTATTGACGCGTAGTTAACCTTATTGCATGTTGTGAGCAGTAGGCTCCTTTTCCTCATTTATTGTAGGAGCATCATTAAATTATTGTGAGAAAGTTATAATTTAATATCCTTCTTAATTTCGATAATTTGGGAAAAATACAAATGGATATATTTTCTATACCCCGCTGCGAAGCGCGGGCTAATACACTAGGTAGGTCTATAATGTAATGTTTCAAACTGTGGGTGCTTAACAAATATGCGAACAGCTTTAGTTAATTAGCACACTCTTTTATCAAACAGTGCTAAGCGTTATACTTTTTCTTCCAAACACTACAACAAAATTGGTCGATATCAATGAATAATTCAACTGATTTTTACAACTATAACTTTGTATATTTTGATAATTACACTCTCAATTCATTATATTTTGGAATTACACATGAAATCCCTGAATAATGACTTCCGTTTACATCATTAACCTAATTCGGTCAATCTAACCTCAGCAAATCACGTGGTTGATATTCCCATAGATAGAGACAAGGAAATTTATAGGGTTCACATGATTGAAGAGGAGACAAATGTTGTTCAACGAGGAATGAAAAGGAGATCGGATAGTCTTTTGGTTTGAATCATCAGATCAATGAAAGCATGTGACCGGGTCACGTGCCTAGAGAAAGTTGCACATATGACCTTCAAGTTCAGGAGGCATATTGTTGGGTTGTGATTAACTCAAGATTTACTCAAGGAGTCAACTCAAGCAGAGTTAAGTTGACAACACCACCTGTCTCGTCTTGGCAGGATTTCTTCTTATCCCCTCCCGCATGGGGCCAAGAACTTGGTATTGAACATTGCTCCAATGGCGGCTTCCTTGAGATGCAACTTGTTATCTTTCCACTCGATTTTGGACACTCGTCCACGTCTAGCTAATCCCCCGTCACGAAACAGTGACAACCATGAAACATATTTAAAAGAGGGCATGCAATGCAACCAATTCCCAGCTTGATTTCTTCTGAGCCTCCTGGCCCTCCCCGTCGGCACCATCATCCAGCTTCTGAGCGAGGAACGCATGGTGGGTTCGTTGGGGAAGCTTCACAGTAGCCTCAAAGCTCTCAGCAGTAACTACATTCAACCAGGATTCGACAAGGGCGTCCTTCTGCACCCGCGACTTGCAGTCGAACAACCCCGTACTTGCTTGCTTCTTGGCGTCTGCAATGATCCAGCCCCAGAATGCAACTGCGGGAAGAAATTTTACTATTGTAATAGTTGCTGTCACGGTTTATGCTTGACAGATTGTTACAAACTGCCGTGCCCTAACTGTAGAAGGCAGATGACCGCTTCTCCTACTATCCTGACAGACCCTGATGCTAAAACAGCAGCTGTAGCTTCCCCTGCTGCCACGGAAGGTGGCTACGTCAAAGGGGTGGTGACGTATATGGTGATGGACGACCTGGAAGTGAGGCCCATGTCCACCATCTCCAGCATTACCTTCCTCAATAAGTTCCATGTTAAAGGATGTAGGTGTGCTGGAAGAGAGGATGGTAGAGATCGACATGGTCAAGGCAAGTTCCATTGCATTACGGTGGCATTGTGACAAAATTTCACTTCTTTACTACTAATGGTCTTTTCCTTGATGTGTAATTAATGGCACAGGGTCTGAAGCTGCTGGAGGTTTCTCTGTATTCCACTTCGGTCCTGACGGACGTGCTGCTGGAAGAAGGCGGACAGTGACGTCTTACGCCAGCCATCCTGTTAGTATTTTGCAATGTAGGGGCAGTGGCTTTTGATGTGATGACTTCTATCTATATTGGAACGACTACTCGCCTTCACTACACCCAGCAAATGCAGAATTATGTGTTGGTGGCCCTGTGTTTTGATGAGGTTTTTGCTATGATGGGTTAATTTCCTGTTTCTGTCTAACATCACCACCTTTGTTTCGGATGCATGCTTAATTTTTGCTTTAAAGATGTTATTGTAATTTACAGCATGCAGTACTATGTCATGACCTGACCTTTTTCTAGTTTGACGATACAGTGTGGGATGCTTTCAATCTTAACTTCACTATTCAGCTCACTTCGTTGAATCTTTAGCTTGTCTGTTCACCTCCATATATCCTTGTTGGACAAAATCCATTTCAAATAGAAGGTTTTGTTTTCCAATCAATGAGTCCGGAGGAGTAGTTGTGCTTCTCCCCCTTCTTTTGGAGAAGGTCAAATCTCACCAATCAAAAAAAGGCAACTGCAAGAAGGCCATGATTGGGTAGGTGGACCTCAAGGATGGGTTGATCTCATCATATCAGAGAAATGAGAGCCTCCCATTATGACGTTCTTGGAGAGAGCTTATCTGATAGATGGTGATTATTTTTTACAGACCACCAAAAGACTGGGCTTGACCGCTTAAGGTCCATGGAGATTTTTTCCCCTTAAAATTTGTGATTTTCAATGGGGAAGATCATTGGGGTTAGTTATTCTCTAAGATCTTAAATAGGGTTTTTCTTCGTCAAGCTCCGACATAAAAATATTTTCTAAGTAATAAAAATTTTTCAAAAATAAATTATGTATAGAATAAAAGATGCAACACTCATAAAAAGCTGTAAAATAAGAATTCAAATCTCAATGTTTTCTCCTTGTAAACTCAAAATGAACCAATTTATTGTGTTTAAAATAAAATAATCTTTTAAATGAAGGTGTTTTTTTAAAAATTTAAAGTTAAGATGTGAAAGGTAGCTTTTTGAAGGTGTTATTGTACTTGTACAACTGTATATTACTTTTATTTGTGTTATTCCTTGTATTTTTACACATTGTATTTTGAATGTTTTATAAATATTAATATTGATTATATAAAATAGAAATGCAAATAGAAAAAGTAAAAAAGAACCAAAATAATAAGTGTATTTATTATATATCTATAGTGTACATATAATTCACATACTCGTTTTCTTCGTACCATCAACTTAATACACAAAAAAAAATATATTTATAATATTTAAATTATTATTTAATAACATAAAAATATAAAATAGCATGTATATTTGTAAAAACAACTAACAATAAATATGTATACTTTGTGTATAGATATTTTATATTTGTAAATACATGTATTTAATGAATTTATCTATTTAAATTAAACTATTTTATTTATTAAAAATATCAAAAAATAGTTTATTAAATGATAAACATTTTTTAATCATTTTTAACTAAACCCATTTTCTATTTTTCTGTTTTTTTCTATTTGTGTCATTTTCCCTTTTTTTTCGTATTCCAGAGCCAATCCTATTGGTCTATTTCGTTTTATTGACCTCGGTCAACTCTCCTCCCCAATCCAAACCCAATTCCTCTCTCAAACCAGCCCCTTCTCATAATTTGCTTACCTAATTCCCTAATCCATTTAACATGATTCTTAGCCTACTAATCCACCAATAATCCCTAATCCATGCCTGAGCAATAACTCGCCAAATTCATTTCTATTTCATGCCCAAATTTTCCGCTCTTTCGATTCTTCCGCCTTTATAAACTTCTTCCAAGTGTTTTTGAGCTCTTCTGATCTGTTTTTGCCCAAATCCCCTGAGCTCGAAGAACCTGGAGATTGAACTAGTTACATGAACTTGATCCTAGAGAGCAGGAGAGTGCGACAGAGGCTTAGACATGATCCGATCATTGGTGAAGAGCCCTTCCGATGTGGTGACACTTTCGTAGCCCTTCCATAGATGCATTAAGGCAAAAACCATTGCCATACCATCATCTTTCTTTTTTAGTTACTTTAGGTTAGATCTACATTTGATTTCATTTCAATGGCATCATAATTGCAGTTGATTTTGAATCTTGTTGTATTAGGCTAACTCCGACTTCTAATATGCTCGATCGGAGGTCAATCTCATAGATTTTGACACCCAATCCGTTCACTATTTCATCCTCGTTTGAATCCACTTCTTCCTTTTTCGATCTGCAACCTACCACCTCAAACTGAAGGATTTGAGTCCGATCTCCATCCTCCACCTTCGTCGAAGATTACTCTTCACCCATATCCTTTATTTCATCATCGAATAACACCAACTGAGGCCTGGGAAGCTTCGAACTTCCCCAAGAATACATGCAGGTACATGTAACATTTGTCAGGAGCGTGGATTGAGCTTCAACATAACTCCAACATTGGGTGGACACACAACAGCTCCAGCTCTCTAATCAGCGAGACCTGGACTAGTTTAGCAGTCTACGGAAGCCTTGCTTGATTTGATCGAGCATTTAAAGTCCATATCCAACCCCGATCGACCGAGATCGAAGCCTCTGAAGCTCGTTACAGTGGTGCTCTTCATTGTTCTTCCAGCACCCTCCATTGCCGTCAAATCAAGCAAGGGAAGCTCCAGATCCTATCAAAACCGTTGCTCAACGCCCAATTCTCAACTGGTTGATCAGATTGAAAAATCATCCCGTCGTCCACTTCAAACGACTCACGTGTCCTGCATGTGCTTGGTGATTTGCATCTTTTTCCTCAATAGGTTGCTATTTTCCTTTTAGTCCACGTATGTTGCACTGAACGAGTAGAATAATTTGCAAGTAAGTCCATGTGACTGTTTTATTTACATAATATACCAATCAAACTGACCTCACGTGTATCCTCGCATGCCTTTTTCGGGATAATTGCAAGTTTGCTCTTGGAACTCTATATTGTGTTAATAAATGCTTAGAAATTTTATTTTAATTGCATGTTATTCTATGTCATAGCAACTTATATGAATATAAATGTGTTTTGTTGGTTATTTTACATGTTTTTATCTGAGATACATTATTTATTAATAAATTTCTTAGAAGTTTTAGTTAATTACAAATTCATCTCTGTTCTGTTGCACTTTATTTTATATTTCTAATGCTTTGAATAATTAGGTCCCATGGTTAAAAACTCCATAAAATTGAGAACACATAGCTAATAATTAGATCTATCATAAATAATTGTTGTTTTGAATATTCCTTTTGTTTGCTAATTTTAAAAATTCATAAACAATACACATTTCAATGTTTTAAATTTAAAAATTCATAAAATTTTGAAATTTCTTTAAAAAATTCTATAATAATTACGTAGCTATATTTTTTAATATATTTTCTCATATATATATATCAGATAAAAATATAAACAGAAAATCTTAAAAACTTAAATATTTTAAAACTATTACAAATTTTGTATAAAATCAAAGAAAAATCATAAAATATGTTCTTTGTCTTGTTTTAAATCTCGATAAAAATACTTTTTATACAAATTGATTTCTAGGTTGTTTGATTTAGTTTTTCATTTTAAAAACACCAAAAGCAGTAGCTTAATTTCCTTTTTAAATTGTTTTAAACTTTACTTCAATATATAAAACCCATGAAAGCATAAAAATAGCACAAAATAACCTAAAATAGAAAAAATAATAAGAACACAAAAAGCATTTCATTTCCTAATTTTGGAATTTCTTTCACTTATTTTGAAAATCTAAAAAATAGTTTTTTTATCCTTTTTGTATAAACTTTATTCATAAATTGCTTTTCAAAATACATAAAAAATGCAAATAAAAATCAATTACAAACTAAAAATTAAACGATAAAAAAAGTACAAAACATTTAAAAAATGAAACAATTAAAAATATATATAAATCATTAGAAATAATTAAAATTCCTTAAAAATTGTAGAAAATCCTAATTAAATAATTACACCCTTCACTTAGTTGAAAGTTTGTCTCCCCAAGTTCAACAATCTATACACTTGCCACTACACATCTGTTAGGATTATAAATAAATAAAATCAATAGACCTTCACATCGTTTTCTATGATTCACACTTAGTCGCACGACACTACTCTGCTTGTAGAGTTGTTGACTAAGGTTTTTGTGATTTATTAGTTATTAAACATTTATAGGTGACTCATGCATAACTCACTTAACCGTGTAACATTTCGTTAGTATACAATTTCAACCAACATCTTTAACTAACTAACTAACGACCCTTATTCCTTACTCCTTCTGCCAATTGAATGGAGAATATCACTTGTCTACCCTTATTCCACCTTATTCTCCTTATTCTTATCCTTCCAGCCAACCAGGAATAGTACTTATTCCTGCTTATTCCCGAATCAAATGCCTACACCTTGTTCGTTTGGAGAATAAGCACTCGAATAATGGGTCAATTCCCAGCCCGACGTGATTCCCAAGAGTACACCTATTCCTATGCACATCCAGGGGCCGATCTGGCATATACTATAGGCAGGCCATGGCCCCTCCTTAATTCTTATATTTCACTTGTATAATGTATTAGAGTTTTGATATGATCTCTCCTTAAATGTGAAACACATTATGTCCGTGTAAAATAAAGTTCCAAACCCACTTAATGGCATGGTAACTAATTGGTGTTATTATATTTTGTGGAACAGGGTTCGAATCCCCTCACAACATTATATTTTTATTAAAAACTTAGTTCATGTATAACTTGATATTAAATGAGATTAAAGCGTATTTATTCTCCTATTATTTCTAAACCTCCTAATAAACAAAATAATCTTTATTATTTCCTTTTAACATGGAATTTTTTGCTTAAAATTTTTACTTGATAATTTAGAGATTTTAGAAAAGTTTAAATAATTAGATTTAATAAAATTTAAAATCACCATCAAAAATAATAATTTATTTGAAAACCTAATCATACTAATAAAATTTCAATTGTAAGTTAAAAAAATGAAAAAATATCATTTGAAAATATTAATTTTATTTAAAATTATCACTTAAATTTATAATACTTTTCCATTTGAGCATGGAAAATATCATTTGAAAATATTAATTTTATTTAAAAATATCACTTAAATTAATAATAAATTATTTTCCCATTTGAGCATACATGATACTAGTATACTCACCCATGTCTGCATCCCATTATTTCACCTTTATTCATATCTTTATTCCACCTTGCCCACCTTTATTCCACTTTATCCTCCTTGTTCGTATCTTTCCAACCGAAAAGAGAATAAACATTATTCTCCATCCTTATTCCTGCTTAGAGATAGTTGTTTTCAATAATCATGTATTTTTGTCCCCCTTGTTTAGCTGCTTGATCTTAACCTTTTGATTCTGGAATGCAAAGGCTTCTGGCTTAATATCTTCTAATTCTTTACAGAGGTAGGAAAACTGTACATATCTATCTTGCAAGGGAGAAGCCCCTTCCACCACGAAAATCTCTTGCTCAATACATGTATGCGCCTTCTCCAAGTAAAGCACGTTTTCTGTTTTCCAAAGCCCTTGTTTTTTTTGCCAATCACATATGGAAGACGTTACCCGAGGGTATGGATTTCGACCAAACTACAAGGTTTTGGAAGGTATGGCATAAAAACCAAAATGGTTCCATTTAAAAGACCAAGCTTCCTTCAACGTGAGCCTTAGATTGAACAATAAAGTCTTGTGGTCCAAGAATGTCCTCCAAAAGGAGGCCAGGTTAAAATCTCACAAGATATTGATGTCTGTGCATTTGAAAAATGAGATCCTAATCAAGAATTGATGAATAGTTGAAGGGTTTTTTTAATCTACCCTTTACTTGCTGAGGAAATCCCCCATGAAGCAAGAATATCCAGCCGATCCATCACGGTAGAAACTATGGAGGGAATCACAAATTTTCGAACCTCAATTGATTAAATCTCACACGTGACCATCCCTTCCAAGTCAATTGGTTACCACAAAAATTGGATCCAGGGACTTCAACTATCAGTCATCAGTACTACTTGTGACGGAGGAGGTGATGGGGGGGAGAGAATTGGCTCAGAGAAGGGGACGAGGAGGTGAGGTGGAGGGAGGAGGTGGCACGGTGAGGGGAGGTGGCATGACAACACTGGAGAGGTGGCATGGCGGCAAGGGAGGAGGATGGCATGCCATGATAAATTTGATATACTTTTAAGAGCAAAGATCGATATATTTAGCGGATTCAGTTAAATTAAAGGTGATGTTAACCCACAAGGGTCGTGGTGTAAGAGTTAGTAATATAACATGAGGTGTGGAGTATTCGCAGCATTGTGGTACAATTGCAAGAGTTTATAGGAATCTTGATGTAAAAATTCAATCTACCAACACAATCTGTTTATTCTCCTGTAAATTGCTCCTTCTATAAGTTGTGGGTAGATGGGTCTCCACCCATGCTCCCGAGTTAACCCAGAAAAACCAATTTCCTGTGGAACAGAGTTTCTTCAACAGGAGTTCATTCCATTTTCATGTTCTTTAGGATATGTATATTTCATCACTAAACAGCATTTAAGCAATGGGAATTTATATTTCTTAGCTGTGAATTAGCTTCAAAGCAACAAGAACTCATTTCTTTCTTCATTGGAAATGGTTGTTCAACAACATGAAGTTTATTAGATGAAGAACATGAATACAATGTCAGGAGAAGGTATATTTACGAAACAAAAACTTAACTTCGAAAGGAAGTTCTTTGCTGGCTCAAACAGAGAATATCTTGAATGAATCAATGACCGCGTGCAATTTATCCTTCATCTTTTCCCATCTCCTCTCGTTTGCACCTGTTGTCAAGGTGTAGAATTTACCTGTGATAATGGCATGAAATGCACAAGTTTAGGATACACGATGCAGAATAATAGCATATTAAGAAGGCTTGGTTTGCTATCAGTTCACACAGTTGGCCCCTGCGTTATTGGAGCTGACAACGAGCTTTTTTTTTTTAATAGAAGAAGGGGGAGCCCTCCCAAGACGGGAGTCACCACACCAAAATCCATTAAATAACGAAAGGTTACATCAGTTGGATATCCAGAAATTGTACAAAGCATTACTGTGCGCTAGTACATTTTCACAGTAAAACCGTTGCCCCTTGAAAGTGCAATCATTCCTGCCAAGCCAAATAGCCCAAAGGGCGGCAAAGGGCCTGGATACATCACTTGAGGACCCAAGCCCCACCGATCGAATAGGGCGGCAAAGGGCTGACATTAAGCTTGCAGCTTCGATTTTACTTCCAATGTGAAAAACCATGATTCCAAGTTAGTGAGGTACCACCATCGCCAAATTATTTATAGCAATTTGCGCACGGATGTTTACATATGGATTGATTCAAGCCTGAGACAAGCATACCTTATCGTTTTTGGTGCTTTGAACAGGCCTTCTAAACTAGACGTTGAAATAACAGAGAATGGAATTGACATTATTGGCTAGAGCAGGTCATTACCATTCCCAATGGTGATCGCCCCAAGAGCATGTCGAGTGAAGTTTGGTGCCTTGGCCACAAACTCAAAGGTGTAATAAATCACCCCATCAACATCATGCTGTTGTAAAAGATATTAAACAACAACATTAGAACATCTAGATTAATTGGTGAACTATTGGGATCATGACATTGGAAAAAAAAGTATAAAGGAACATGTGTAAACAAACACATATGCTGTGGCATGATCAAGACGTTATCATTGGAATAGATTGCATCTTTCATATGACCTTTCATATACTCGACATAACAATGTGGATGCATCACATCAACATTTCCAATATAATCCGTACGTATTTAACTAGCAATAGCTAGAAAGCTACGGCATGCATCATAACATCTTGGAATCTTTCCATTTTATACTGCATGGAATCTTTGCTTTCAGATAGATTTTATTCGAGGCAAACCCAGGTTTAAATATAAGAAAACTGGCATATCCTTCTCAAGAAGACTGACAATGATATAATAGACGAGACACAAATAGCCATCAGGTTATGAATTGGCTCTCCAGTAGTGTTGAGAAATTGATTGCACATCTTCCCTACAAAAAACAAACAAGGACATGTGGGAGGAACTTGTTCAGACGGTCAAGTCACAACTTGCTAACATCTATATGAGGATCTAGACAGCATCATAAAGGGATCAACCGTTATCTAATATTACACTCATATAACAGGGCTCTAATTTTTCAAAGTGGTGTGTGCTAAGTTGCAAGCTTACAAGTTTATCTTTGGCCTGAGTCCTTGCTATCGAAGTGTTCTACGTTGATGTGATTCCTTCTCTCTGTCTAAACAGTTTGATGCTACTCTACCTGCTTAGCACCCTCGACAAAGAAATCTGCACAAGCTTCTATTGGTGGACATGGAGGCAAAGGTCCTTTTGACATGCATTGAATCTTAACTACCTGCTCTGCTAGCCTAGTTGAAGAACTGTTTTTGATGCATTCTCCATAAGAAGGGCAAGCGAAGCCCTCCGCACTGGACAGGGTCTTGCTGAAATTTCGCTTCTCCACAACAGCTGCTTTTTTACAGCCAGCGGCTATGGGGATTTTAGACGTAAAATAAGACCATGTAACTCATACTACGACACACAACAATGAACATCTTCTCTTCTTCTATATATATTCTTCACTCTCTACTTTGTGAGAGAAAACTCTAAGAACTACTTTCCGTTCTACGCCTCAATTCCAATAGCTCAGTGTTCGACGATCAAGTCTTACAAGCTTGCTCCTTGCTCTCTAAGATCGTTTATTCTTGCCTCAGAGTTTCACTGCATAATTACTTTGATATTAAGATTGTTGAATTTGTTTATCTATAATACGGTTGTAAGTTTTCTGTGCTAACTTGTTGTAATACAGTTGAATTGCATGTGTAAGCTACTCAAGTCAGTGGAAAAATATGTGTGGGTTAGGTTGAAAGCCCAAATCGGGAGGCTTTGTTCATAGTTTTTACTCGAGAGGGTTTCCATATTAAATACATGTGCACATGTGGTTTGATTGTTTACTTGTGATTGAAAGTGCTACATGGAATGGAGGTTGTTTTAGTTTATTGTGATTGCAGTGATCCATGTCATACAATTCTATTAACACGTCTGGGCCGCGCCCTCTCAAGTATGGAGGAAACAACAAAATATTCCTTTAATGAAATAAAGATACCATTTAGCTATCTGTAAAAGATTTTCAATATGATATGGAGTTTGTGTAGAATGACTTGACCACTTGTTTGTATCCCGAGACATCTCATATCAACCTTTCTACCCTTATATCTCTTAACAAAACGAAGCTATAGAACGAAAGGCAAGGTACATTCTTGATATTGATTGTATTATTCTTACCAAGATGAAGGTACCTAAGACACTATAGCGCGTGCCATCTTAACTGTTAGTTAATATATAGGGTACCATCTTCTATTCCTTGGAAGGAGACCACCCCTTCTCTCTCATCGAGCTTGACATCTAGCCTTTGCATCTTTATTTCCCACTTTTGGCTGCACTCGTTTTGTCTATATCTTTCACCTTGCAGTTAAACTC
The DNA here is from genome assembly GCA_037367405.1 of Ottelia alismoides. NCBI lineage: Eukaryota > Viridiplantae > Streptophyta > Magnoliopsida > Alismatales > Hydrocharitaceae > Ottelia > Ottelia alismoides. Next base: position 761,998 of record JAZKJV010009066.1, on the reverse strand, counting down.
TCTCATCATGAAATCAATAGTGCCTTTCTCAAGTACCCAAAACCCAGAAAGGATACATTTGCTATGTCACAGATCTCGAAGGTACGTCGGCCCTGATCTTCTTTTTCTTTGAGAACGAGAGAGAGAATGTGAGAGAGAGATGGATGGGGGCTCCCGAACTCGAGGCGTTTCTCGGATGATCGGCTTCTCCTCCGTTGGGAGGCTATTTACAGGCGTGAGCCCCCTGGAGCCGTCTGCCCCTATTTTTCCGCGCCCGCACGTTGTGGCTCCGTCGGATCCGGTCATCCCGTAACCGCCGGCCGCGAAACAACCGGGGTACGATTGTTGACCACTTAAGGTCATGGTCAGAATCATTCAAACATCTCCCACTTGACCGAAGTGGTCAAAACATATATGCTCCCACTATTCGTGTAGTATATACATGGAGATTTATCATGTGAGGATCATTATCTATGAAACCTCTTCCTTGACTCAAACATTCCTGAGTCCCATTAAACCAACATGTTTAATATATGTTCCTGTTGTTATTCCCTTGGTAAGGGAATCAGCCAACATGTCAGTGGTAGGTATGTAGGTTACCATGATTTCTTGCTTCCCCACTATATCTTGTATATAGTGATATTGGATCTCAATGTGTTTTCCTTTAGAACTATTAGCCCCACTATTAATCAAGCTTATCGCGGCTTGATTGTCACAATACATTTCAATTGGTCCTTTGACCAATTCAAGGCTTAGATTCTCTAGGAATCGTCTGATCCACACAGCATGAGTGGTGGTCATGCTACATGCAATGCACTCAGCCTCCTGTGTATGTCGAGATACACATCCTTGTTTCTTGCTACCCCAAGAAACAGCTGCACCATCAAACATGAACAGGTAACCCGATGTGGATTTTCTATCATCCACATCCCCTTCGAAATCGGCATCGGAGTATCCTACCACTTCAAGCGATTCTGCTTGATACACAAGCTTCAGATGTACTGTCCCTTTCAGATATCAAAGAATCCTCTTTACAGCTTCCCAATGTGCTGGACCAGGATAGCTTTGATATCTACTGACTAAGCTTACTGGATAAGCTAAATCAGGTCGAGTACACATCACTGCATACATTAGACTTCCCACCGCTTGTGCATATGATACATCTAAAGATTTCTGTCCCTTTCCGGGACACTGACTCTTACTGAGTCTCTTTCCCATCACAAGTGGTGTTGGAGCTAGAGTGTTGTCCTGCATTCCAAATCTCCTTAATACAGTATGCAAATATCATTCCTGACTAAGGCTCAATGTCATTGAGTTCATGTCTCTTGTTATTTGAATTCCAAGAACATAGGATGCTTCCCCCATGTCCTTCATCTCAAATTCATCGTCAATTTCTGTTTGATTTCATTGAGCATTTCTATGCCATTACCTACAAGCAGAATGTCATCTACATACAATGACATGATTGCAAACATGCTCCCACTCTTCATGACATACACACAGTTATCCAATTTATTTGAAACAAATCCAAATTGAATAACTTTCTCATGAAATTTGAGATACCATTGCCGTGAAGACTGCTTTAAGCCATATAATGACTTTCTTAACTTGTAAACTTTTTTCTCCTGACCTTCAACCTGAGATCCCTCAGGTTGTCGCATATAAATCTCTTCCTTTAATTCTCCATTAAAGAAGGCCGTCTTCACATCCATTTGGAACAATTCCAAATCCATATATGCGACTATAGCTAAGATCATCCGAATGGATGCAAACTTAGCCACTGGAGAGTAGGTTTCCTGGAAATCTATTCCAGCTTGCTGAGTATAACTCTTGGCAACTAATCTAGCTTTGTATTTGTTAATAGTACCGTCAACTCAGTACCTTTTCTTGAATACCCACTTACATCCTATGGATTGCCTACCTTCTGGCAAATCACATAATTCTCAAACACCGTTTCGCTCGATTGAGTCCAACTTATATCTCATGACGGCCGACCATGATTCCGACTCAAACGAAGCTATAGCTTCATCAAAGGATATGAGATATGTACAATCGGCGACATCCTCATCCACGGTGTAGCATGACGCCTCGTATCCATAGAAATGGTAATCTTCCATCCATGTGGGTCGTGTTCTGGGCTCTTGTTGCCTATTATACTCGTGGGTTATGTGGGTCCACCCACTTCCTCTAAAGGAACATTATTTTCTATAGGTTCATTCTCTACATTTTGATGATCTATATCATCCTCAAGTTCTTGTCTAATGCTCAAGTCGTCTTCATTGTCTTGTAAGACAATCAGAGGATCTGATTCCTCTACTTCATGCTCCTTTTCTTGATGAAATGGTAATCTTCCATCCATGTGGGCCGTGTTCTGGGCTCTTGTTGCCGATTATACTCGTGGGTTATGTGGGTCCACCCACATCCTCTAAAGGATCATTATTTTCCATAGGTTCATTCTCTACATTTTGATGATCGATATCATCCTCAAGTTCTTGTCTAATGCTCAAGTCGTCTTCATTGTCTTGTAAGACAATCAGAGGATCTAATTCTTCTACTTCATACTCCTTTTCTTGATGAATTTCAAGGAAAGTAGCATAACGACTTTCGATCAGACCTTTAGTTTCATGGAAGAACCTATATCCTTTAGAATTCACACTATACCCAATAAACTTGCACTTTAATGTCCTGAAGTCTAGCTTGTCTCTAAGCTGACTCGGTACCAAAACATGTGCTACACATCCCCATTTCCGGAGATGGCCCAACTCGGGTTTTCTGCCATTCTATATTTCATATGGCGTTGATTCTACGGACTTGGTGGGAATCATGTTCTGTATATAGTTCGCAGTCAACACTGCCTCTCCCCATAATTTCTTGGAGAGTCCTGAGTGTGAAAACATACACCTTACTGCATTCATCAAAGTTCGGTTCTTTCTTTCTGCTACACCATTCTGTTGTGGTGTATAGGGCATTATAGTCTGTCTACGAATGCATGTCTAAATACAGTAATCCTCAAACTCTTTTGAGGTATATTCCCCACCTCTATCTATCCTAAGAGTCTTGATTAGTTTTTACAATCTTGTCTCCACTTCCGTCTTATATCTCTTAAATGTTTCAAGTACTTCCGACTTTCTTTCTAAGAGATAGACATAGGAGAACTTCGAGTAGTCATCAATGAATGTTATAAAGTATTCCTTATTTCTATGTGTGCTGACGCTTAGTGATCCACATATGTCTGAATGAATCAAACCTAGTAACTTTGTTGACTGAGTTCCGGTTGAGAAGGGTCTTCTCATCATTTTACCGGTCAGACAGTGTTCGCAGGGCAATGTCCTTGCACCCGTGATCTTAGGCAACAGATTTGCCTTCATCATTTGATCCATTTTAGAATTTCCTGGATGACCCAGTCGCACATGCCACAAGTCATAATCAGACAAATAACACAAAGAATAATCAGAAGGGGCATTCATTGACTCACTAGAATTTATTACAGGAAGACAGAACAGGTCATGCTCGGGCACAAACTTTTCCATCGCATGGACCTTCTTATTCTTGCCTATAGATACACGTTTATTATAAAAGCGGACTTCGAAATCCTTCTTGAGCAGCACTGGGATAGAGATCAGATTCTTGCGTATCCCTGGGGCATACAGTACATCATTCAGTACCATAATGTTATCCCCTAGGTCAAGTCTGTATATCCCAACACCTTTTACGTCCAACTAGGTGTTGTTCCCCATGAAGATCCTATGTTCGCCTTTGCTCAGCTCCTTGAAGTCAACCAAGCCCTCCTTCGTCTTGCCGATGTGTTTGTTTGCTCCAGAGTCGATCCACCATCCGTCACTGTCCGTGACGACGGAGTTGCATTCTACGACAGCAACGAATTCTATTTTCTTCTTGCCTTTATTTTTAGGCAATTTAGAATTTCCTGGCTTCTTCTTGTTGGGGGAATTGACCTTGAAATGGCCATATTTACCGCAGCCGTAGCAAGAGCCACGTGGGTATTTCCCATTCTTTCCCTTGAAATTCACCTTGGAGGGGCCCAGCCTTTTCTTCACGTGCACGGCATTTGCTTCTTCTTCTTCCTCGACCTCAAAGATCTCAGCTTTCGATCTTTGTTTAGCTGCTCAATTGTCAGTTGTGCAGGTAGGTCCGCCACAGACTTAATGTTGTCATTCATCCTCAAAGATATGGCAACCATGTCGAATGACGGAGGGAGACTTCCCAGTATGGTTGCGATATGCATCCTCTCCGGAATTGCGCAATCAGCAGTTGCAAGATCCTTGGCCATCACGATCATCTTGTTCACGTGCTCGAGGACGCTTTCAGATTCTTTCATTCTACACGAGTTACACTTGTGTAGAAGAAGCTGGACGCTCACTTCCGATTTGGAGTGATATTTCTCTTTGACCACGGTCAAGAGCTCGTAAGCTGATTCGCAGGTCTCAAAGACCCGAATCAGGTTCAGATCCATGTGGGTCAGCATAAAGCTCCTAGCCCTATTATCTGTTTTCTCCCACTGTTCGTAGGACCTAATTTCCTCCATAGTTGGATTCTCAGATAAGATTGGGTCGGGTTTATCTATGATGGAGTGTATACTATCGTGCAACATACCATAGTAGATCTTTCTACTCCATAATTCGTAATTAGTACCGTTAAGGTACTCGATCTCCCCACCTCAGTGGAAATTGCTTTGCTTGTCATATTTCTTTGATTGAACTAATAAATGAATGTAGGATTGTATGAGATTGATACAATTTACCAAGAATAAGCAACGATAAAGTTTTTTTATAGCGATTAAGACAAAAAAGAGATGTGAATAAATAGTTTTGATTAGCAAAAGTTTAAAAAAAACTGTTTTGATCCAAGTTTAATGAGTGGTCTAAATTACCGAAGTTAAGCAACGACGTTTATAACTTTTTTTTTAACTGAGGCAATGTTAAAGGTCAATATTATTTACTAAAGATTTAATAAAGACAAACCATAATATTATGAAACTGCATATGAGGTCCCAATGCAAACAAAGGAAATAAAAACAACATAAAGGGTTCACGTGACCAAAGGTAAGAATGGTTGTATAGCAAAAATAAGATAAAAAAACTAAGTTTAAACAAAAATGTGTTCACGAGATTCCAAAACTAAAAAAAGGCTCTGCAATTCATGGGTGAAAAGGCTCTGCAATCGACAGAATAAAGTGACGTACGGATGTAATTGGACCAAATAAAAAACGCGTGAGACCACAGTGCAGCCGAAATAGAAAAAGAAAAAAAAAACCTGCGCAGCAACCCTATATTAGGGTTTTGTGTTCGTCGATGGAGGAGTTGCCGTCGACTCGGAGGGTGATCAACGATCAACGACGTGCACGGTACGGGCGGAGATGCGTCGACGCACGGAGGACAAGATCTATGTCCTGCTCTGATACCAGTCACAGATCTCGAAGATACGTCGGCCCTGATCTTCTTCTTTGAGAACGAGAGAGAGAATGTAAGAGAGGGATGGATGGGAGCTCCCGAACTCGAGGTGTTTCTCGGATGATCGGCTTCTCCTCTGTTGGGAGGATATTTATAGGGCGCGAGCCCCCTCGAGCCGTCCGCCCCCATTTTTCCGCGCCCGCACGTTGTGGCTCCGCCGGATCCAGTCATTATGTAACCGCTGGCCGCGAAACGGCCGGGGTACGATTGTTGACCACTTAAGGTCATGGCAGGAATCATTCAAACAATAATGACTACTGGCTTTTCTGTTAATGACAAGCAATTCACCAATGCCCAAGTGTGTGTTGTTCCAAGAAGTTATATTACAGCAGCATAAATCTAGCTGGAGGCAAGTTATGAATGATAAGAGGGATGTTTCTCTCGTGTGGTACATGGGATCTAATACTATGTCACTGACGATGCTTCTTAATGAATACTTCCCTACCAAACTTGTCCTTGATGAAAAAATTGAGCAGCTCCCGACAAAGCTCGTGGTAAAAGGCTCCACTCAAATGTATAGAGTTAATTCCTTCAAGACCTCTCCAATATACAAGATGGAATGCATACATACCATTCTTTGCATAACAGACGAAGAGTTGTAATAACCTCTTCTTCACTCCCTCTTTCCTCGCGATCATCTTTAAAGTTCTCTCCCTCTACTTTTTCACCAAAGATCTCCCTCTATCCCTCCCTTGCTACCCCATCTCTCCCTTCCAACCTCTAATGTCTTTTATCTCTTCCTCTCTCACTCTCCCTCAACACTTCTCTCTCATTCTCATCCTCTTTTTCCACCGATATTTTGATATGATATTATATTTTTGCCTTCAATTTTTTGACATCCCTATCTCATATCCAAATTCTTCCACCACATTCTCAACTTTCCTTTCTTCCCTCCGTGTCAAAAAGATTTTCCACAAATTCCCTTGCTTATGTGATTGTTTGCATGCTTGCAATTTGTTTCCACAATCCGCAATACATTTTTATATCAGTCATATCTCGATAACAAAACAGCATTATGTCATCCCCCATGAGGAAGATTTAATCACCGTTAACCTGCCCCTCATCCATATGGATTGCATAAAGAGAGTAGCTGGAAGAATGCTAAAACATTATATATCTGGATAAAATTGAGAAGCACAAGGTTTTCCAGCTATAATTCTCTCTTTTTCACCCATCCAAGAACACTCCGAATAGAATTTTTTTGTTCACCTTGATTTTTGCATTGTTAAGACAACTCACAACCATCTTTACTCTCCTACACTCTTAAAAGAATGGTATTATTACCCGGCAGACCCTATAATCTTTGCCAATGACCTCTACGACCTTCGAAACATCGATATTCCTCCCTCGACCCCGTAAACTTGCTCTGTCTTACCCTATAGACCATGCTGTTAATTTGAGACTTTTTGAGTTAACTAGCTTGGGTTTAAGTTGAGTTAATCCAACTCTAGCAAATCCAATGGTCCCTCCTTTCTTCTTCTCTCCCCTCCTTCCTCTTCCACTCTCTCTCCTTCCATCTTCATCAGCCCAGCCGCAGGCACGTCATTGTCTGGCACAAATCGATATGGAGGAACCTTGTGATCCCTAAATAGCTCCCAGACGATGCGTAAATCTTTGACAGCAGCGGCAGCCCCCCCCCCCCCCCCCCCCGTAGAATTCCAGCATCGGTATGTACTGTGCCATCGACCCCGTCACAATCACGTCCATGCACTTGGTCTCCGGCCACAGCTTCCTCACCACCCCCTCCCATGATTCCTGACCGCATATCGACTCGATGTCGTCGGCCAATTTGGGATCTGAAGCGACGAGGACCTCAGCCACCGCATCATGACAATCAATGTCCGTAAGATTGTGCGAGAGGCAGCCAGTGTGTATGTCGGAGCAGAGGCAGTGCCAGTTATCCTGGAGGAACTTGATGGCGTGGAGGAATGTGGTGGCAATGTAGCGGAGGGAGGGAGGGCACAAGGGTGGATGGGGCTAGGGCAGGGGGCGGAGGGGGCAGAGGGAGGGAGGGCACAAGGGCGGATGGGGCTAGGGCAGGGGACGCAAATGCAGAGGGGGCGGAGGGTAAGGGGCACAGGGGGCAGAGGGTGGGAGGGCTAGGGGGCGGAGGGCAAGGAGGGCCAGGGGCGGGAGGGCAGGGGGCGAGGGATAGGGGTAGAGGGCGGGAGGCGGGGAGGGCTAGGGGGCGCAGGACAGGGAGGGCCAAGGGCGGAGGGCGGGGGGGGGGGGGGGGGGGCAGGGGCAGGAGGCGGACGGTGGGGAGGGCGAGGGCCGTGGGAAACATGAGGAGGGAGAGGGGGAATGGCATTGAATGTAAATTTGATAAACAAAATGGGTGTAATGTAAAGGAACATAACAGAATTTGGTTAGTTTTAACGGGTAAATGGATGGGGGTTAACCACAAGGTTTGTAGGGTAAAGGTTAGCAAGTTTACGGAGTTGAGGGAGGAATATCGATGTTTCGAATGTCGTAGAGGTCATTGGCAAAGATTATAGGGTCTGCCGGGTAAAAATCCCTTAAAGAATAGATGAGCATGCTTTTTTGTATACTTGTCTGGGAATGAAAAGATTTTGTGCTGCCTAAACTTTATCTATGAGGCAGTCATGATTAAACAGACAATAGCATTTGTATTTCTAGGTTCTCCAAAAGGTTACATGCATGAACTTAAAACTTGGTTTCTCAAAAATGAACGTAAAACTTGATGCACAGCATGGGAAATGCAGCTGAACTTAAAATGGAAAATCCCGATTAGAGCTCCCAGGAATATCATTTTTAATCAGCAACTAACTGATAACAGCAACAATTTTCCAGTTATCCATCAAGCTATCCAAAAGAGCAAAATTATAAAAGAGGCAGATCAAGGCCTAACCTCTGCTGCCTCAAGCAACTTAGTTTTCTGAGAAGCAGGAGCAAGAACCTTTTTTATCAACGTCTCAGCAACCTACAGAAGAAGAGACTGCTTATTATAAAAGAAAATTGAGAATGGGAAAGAAAGTTTAGCAAACCTCTTGTGGAGATCCGAGTTCCTGGACATTTTCTTTACTAGTAGGGAACAAATTCACACTGACGCTTTCCAGTGGCTCAATAACATCTTTGAACACCTTGTCCTGCCCTTGGATGACAACTTCCTAGAATCATCGATCGGTCAGTCTGAGGTATTGCAGTTTATATTTTTTTGTTCCAGTGCATGATGTAAACAATTAGTCCTCACCTGCCAACCAAATGGGTAAAGAAATTCATACCCGTCTTTCTTATCCAGGACAGGTAGATATCCTTTCTTATTCTCAACTGCAACTGAAACATATTTACAGTACTTTCTTAGTAAATAATTCTTATTGACAGGCCTCTATCAAAAGCAGGTTTGACTACAAGGCAACTTCAGGTAAAAAAAAGACTAGAGATTTATACCTGCTTATTTTATTATAATGCAAGTCACATGTAGGAAACATCCTAGAGGTCTATATCTAATTTTTGTGATTATAGAACAGAACCCCAGAGACTACTCACACGAGGTAGAATTAGCATGAGTTACAGATAAGCAAGATGCAATGGTTCCCAAGGCAAGTATTTGACGTCTTCCAGGTTCATCTGTGGAACAAGAAAGCATACATGATATATTTCTCGAGAAATTTCAGTTCAATATTTTACCAGAAATATGGAACTTTTGGAGTGTAAAAAATAAGGGGAAATATGCAGATCACATGTTATCACAGAACTACTGAATAAAACGAATTCATCACTATTTGGTAAGGGAAACAAACTCTCTCTCTCTCCTGTTAACTTGTGTGCTTTATCAAACAAAACAAGGCAACTTTCCTTTTGAAAGGTGAGCTAGTTGTTTTACGTCGCTTTTTTTAGTTTGTTTAAATCTGAGCTTTGTGGTGAACGCCTTGTAAGGGTGTCCACTTTTTCCTTTAAAAAAAAGAAAAAGGAGATGGAAATAACAGCCTCCTATGACAAGTAAAACCCATGCAGATATCTTTTTACCAGTAAACCTAAATAAAGAATGATGATATTTACAGCTATTCATTTCGAAAATTATTGGGCTGTTCATCCATGCGTGAATATACGAGCAATGTTCACAAAATGATGTTGAACTGTAAGATTAAATTCTGATTGATCAACATCTTTTACTGATCTATCAACTGACTTTTCATGACTTTTCAGGAATGTTTTTGAAGTGGATAATATTCCTCATTTGAATAGCATCAGCTATATTGAGTGCCAACAGCTCTGAACTCTCTAAACATATAAATAAAATCTTATACTACCCTTTTCAACATGCACATCTCATATGCTCTTTATTATTCATTTTGTTCAGTGAGAGCATTTCAAGAGATTTCGCCTTACATTGCATGCCTGTTGGAGGAAAAGATATTCCATAGAACCCTAGACTTTCTTATATAGAGAGGACCCATGGGGTAAACTACATAAGAGGTTATCAAGAAAATAAAAATAGAATAAGCGATACACCGACTACATAAATATCTCTACACTCCCCCTCAAGATGGAGCATAGATATCAATCATGCTCAGCATGGAAGAACATTTCTGGAACGGTCCTCTTAGCAATGGCTTGGTGAAGATGTCGGCGTGTCTGCTTCCATGAACTAACATGTGAAGTGGAAATCTGGCCCTTCTGGATCATATCACTAGTGTAGTGGCAGTCTACCTCAATATGTTTTGTTTTTTCATGAAACGATGGATTATTGGCAATGAACAAAGCAACTTGATTATCACATTGCAGCTGCATGGGTAGAGGGACATCTATACGCAGGTCTTCTAGTACAGCTCGAACCCACATCATCTCCGTGCTTGCTTGTGCCATGGCCCTATATTCAGATTCAGCACTAGAAGCCACAACAGTTTGTTTCTTGCTTTTCCAAGAAACCAGAGAGCTGTCCACAAAAACTGCAAAGCCCAAAGTAGACTTTCGATCCTTAGGGCATCATGCATAGTCTGCATCCGTACATGCCGAAATAGATAAATATGTATCCTTTCTAAACAGTAATCATGTACCTGGAGACGACTTTGGATACCTTAGTATCACATATATGGCATCCATATGTATCTGTCTTGGTTGTTCCATGAACTGGCTCACTCGACTTACTGCAAAGGCAATATCAGTTCAAGTTATAGTGATGGAAAGCTTATCCACCATTTTTCTATACCTTCTCCTGTCAACCCCCTCAGTATCGTTATCATATAATTTCATGTTTGGGTCCACAGGAGTACTCGAGGGTCTACATCCAACCATGCTTGTTTCAACAAGTAAATCTGTAATATATTTCCTTTGGGTCATCACAAGACCTCGTGCATTCCTGGCAAACTCCAACCCCAGAAAGTATCGTAGAGTACCAAGATCCTTTGTAACAAACTGACGGCCCAAAAATACTTTTTCCATCTCTATCCCCTGAGCATCATCTCTTGTAACCAGAATATCATCAACATATACCATGATGACAACCGTACCTCTAGGAGTTTTCTGGATGAACAATGAGTGATCTGCATTTGATCTTTTGAATCCTTGTTTGTTCAATTAGATGGGTAACTTCTAAAACCATGCCTTTGGGCTCTGTTTAAGGCCATATATCACCTTGTGAAGTCACACACCATATGATTCTCCCCCTCAACAGCAAACCCCGGGGGTTACTGCATGTAGACTTCTTCCTGCAGATCGCCACACAAGACTGCATTCTTAACATCAAGTTGAAATAGGGGCCAGTCACGTACCACAACAACAGACAGAAGAATGCGAAGAGTGGAGTGACGAGCAGCTGGAGAGAAGGTATCCATATAATCCATACCATATGTCTGAGTGAAGCCTCTCGCCACTAGCCTTGCCTTGTAATGGTCAAGCCTACTATCTGCGCGGTACTTTACTGTGAATATCTATTTGCATCTAACAACAGATGCGCCTGAGGGAGCGGGAACCAGGCTCCATGTACCCCGTGATTGTAAGGCAGTCATTTCCTCTTCCATAGCAGAACGCCAGCAGTCACTCTTCAATGCATCCTGATAATTCCGTGGATACTCCACGGAAAACAAAGCCACAACAAATCTCTGAAAGTCCCCTGTAAGACGGTGAAAGGACACTTGAGAACCAAGTGGATATGATGCGCAAGTACGTTTCTGCTTCCGAATAGCAATAGGGACATCAAGATCATCATCCATTGTACCCGTCAGTTCACATTCCTTCTGCGGAGATGAATCTTGCACATGCACTCTATCTGACCCATCATTCGTAATAACATCTGAACATACCTGAGGTGTGCTGGATGAATGACGTGTAGCATGAGCAGGACCTGACCGACATGTATAATATTTAGGTAATGGCAGGACAGGTGGTTTTGATGGTGGTGGTGAGGGTGGTGGGGGTGATAGGGATGATGTTGCCATGACAACCGGGATAGGAATGGATGGAGGTGAACTCAGAATAGGAGGAGGAGGAACATAGACGTCGTCATTAGATGTGGATGAGGCCAACCTGTCACCAGTAGGTGAGAAGTACATAACTGACTCAAAAAATGTAACATCAGCACTGACAAAGTATTTCCTGATTACAGGATCATAATAACGGTATCCCTTCTGAGTCTGAGAGTAACCCACAAAGACACACTTGACATCTATAGGTGAGAGTTTGTCAAGTCTAAGAGACAACTGGTGAACAAAAGCAACAGCACCAAAGACACGAGGGGTTAGAGAGAATAATTCCTTGTTTGGAAAAATAATAGAAAGAGGAATTTTCTCACCAAGTACCGAGGACGGTATACGATTCACAAGGTAACAGGCTGTAAGAACAGCATCTCCCCAAAAAGAAATATGCGCACAACTCTGGATAAGCAGGGTTCTAGTAATATCAAGAAGATGATGATGTTTCCTCTCTGCAACTTCATTTTGTTGAGATATGTAAGCATATGTGGTTTGATGAATAATACCTCTTGACGAAAAGAAATGTGAGAGAGAGCGAGTGCAAAATTCCAAAGCATTGTCTGTACGAACATATTTGACATGAGAGGAAAAAATATTTTGCACTTCAATTATAAGATTTCTAATAACATCCCCTGCTTCATATTAGTTCTTTAATAGAAATACCCACGACACACGAGAGAAGTCATCAACTACTACAAGATAAAACCTATGTCCCTAGTGATCAGGAACACGACTCGTACCCCAAATACAACAACAACAACAACAACAAAGCCTTTTCCCACAATTAAGTAGGGTCGGCTACATGGATTCTTCGCCTCCATTCAGATCTATCTTGGGTCAATCTCGGACTTATATCCAGCAAACTAAGATCCTTTCGTATAGTCTCTTTCCAACACTTCTTGGGCCGTCCTCGCCCTCTCTTAGCCGGCTCAACATCCCAACACTCGCATCTCCTAACCGGTGCATCAGTTGACCTTCTTTGCAAATGACCAAACCATCTTAAGCGGTTTTCTCGCATCTTATCCTCGATCGGAGCTACACCAACTTTCTTTCTGATTGCATCATTCCGAATCCGATCTTTACGTGTATGTCCACACATCCATCTTAGCATTTTCATTTCTGCTACAGCCATTCTCTGCACATGTCTATGGTTCACAGGCCAACATATTGGCTTAAGAATCCGGGGAAGGATGGCACACGTGGGTCGTATTGAAGGACATGTTTCTCAAGAAGTTCTACCACCTAAGTAGGACTAATCAGATGAGATTGTAGATATCCAGCTTCACACAGATGTCCCATGAGACTTTCCACAAGGCATGGGAACGATTCAAAGATATGATTCAAAAGTATCCATGCCATGATATCGAGAAGCTGGTCTTGGCCCACAATATGTACAATGGTTTGAATCTTGAGGTTAAAGGTCTAGTGACTACTACCTGTGGAGGCAGTTATCTGAATAGATGAGCCGACATGGTTTGGACGATCTTCGAGCAGATAGCAGAAATCAGTCGCACCAAGCCATTGCTAGGGCTTATGATAATCCACCTCCCCCTCGCGTACATCAGGAGGTGGGTAGATAAGTGAAAAGGCCTCAGCTACCCTTATTAATTCAACCAAATTATCGATCAAATTAAAAGCTAAGTTCGTTGCAGTCAGGTAATCAAGACTTCATCAAAAACACCACTAAGACTTAATGAAAAATCAAGTTCAAGCGGCAGATTTATTTTACTTGGGCAAGCTCAAGGTCGAACTCAGGGAGGCAACTGTCTCCTTAGGGAAATTTTTAGTTAATTTAGAGATCTGATTTTCAGAAGAATATTTTTAGTCTTTTTATTTTTTTATGCAATTAAGGAAAATGCAGTGCAAATTCAGGCCAAATTTTAAATTAAAACAAGAAAGATTACCAAATGAGATCCAAAATTAATGAAACTTGGCCAGATGATGGAATGCAATGAAACTAAGTGTTTACACATTTTTTTGTTATTTTTAGACTCTGTATGAATTTAATATGAATAAAATATGAATGCATGATAGTTTTTACAAAATTAATTATAATAAAAACCAAAATACATTATTTTTAGATATAAAAATTATCCTAGATAAGTCTAAGTAAGAGAAATCCAGGAAAATTGATAAACCTAAAAATCTATGTGGATTGGACCTATTATTAATCAATTAAGAAAATTACTGAACCATAAAGCATAGCAGGTCTCACGGCTGCTTTGTAAAACTTTCCTTTAATTTTTAAAGGCATTTTCTTATCACAGAGAACAGCGGAGGCTCCTCTCCACTTTAGCCAACCTGCATTTATTCTATTAGTAACATCTCAATCAATTTCTCCATCATGTTGCAAAATAGATCCCAGATATCTAAAAGAATCTCTCTTCTGGATGTTATCATCACCAATCTTCACCTCGATTCCTTCACCATTGCTTCCATCAAAGGTGCATTCCATATATTCCATCTTAGCCCTACTTATACGAAAACCTTTAGTCTCCAATGCATGTTTCCAAACCTCAAGCTTCTCATTTACTCCATCTATAGTCTCGTCAATCAACACAATATCATCAGCAAATAACATACACCAAGGTAACTCATCCTGAATGTGACTTGTCAACTCGTCCATAATCAAAGTAAAAAGAAATGGACTCAAAGCTGAACCTTGATGTAAACCAATGTTGATATCAAAATAGTCAGTCTTCCCCGTCGGGGTCCTTACACAAGATAAAGCCCTATCATACATATCCTTTATGAGATTAATGTATAAGACAGGTACTTGTCTCTTCTCCAAAACTCTCCACAGTATCTCTCGTGGGACGGAATCATAAGCCTTCTCCAAATCAATAAAGATCATATGGAGATTCTTCCTTTTGGCTCTATAAATCTCCATTGTTCTCCTCAGCAAATGGATGGCTTCAATAGTTGAGCGACCTGGCATGAATCCGAATTGATTTTCTTTTATTTGGGAAACTTGCCTCAACCTTCTTTCGATCACACGTTCCCAAATTTTCATAGTGTGACTCATCAGCTTGATACCTCTGTAATTTGAACAATTTTGAATGTCTCCTTTGTTCTTATAAAGAGGCACCACGATACTCATCCTCCAATCTTCAGGCATTTTCTTGCTTCGCCAAACAACATTGAACAGATTCGTAAGCCAAGTCAAACCACGCTCACCTAAAACTTTCCAAACTTCTACAGGGATGTCATCCAGTCCAACACCTTTCCCAGGTCTCATAACCTTCAAAGCCTCCTCTACTTCTTTTCTTTGTATTCGTCTATAGCATGCACGATTCAAGTAACTTTCACTACTAGCTAGATCACCCAAAGTGATCTCTCTATTTCCTTCTCCAATGAAAAGTTTATGGAAGTATTGCTCCCATCTAGTCTCTATATCCTTCTAATGAACAAGCACGTGACCTTCCTCGTCCTTGATGCATCTCACTTGAGAAAGGTCTTTGGTCTTTCTTTCTCTTGCTTTGGCCAACCTGAATATATCCTTCTGGCCCTCCTTAGAGTTGAGATTTTTATACAAAACCTCATAAGCGTTTGACTTAGCTTCGTTTACAGCCTTCTTCGCTTCCTTCTTCGCTATTTTATAGTCTGTGACAGTTTCCTCTGTTCTATCCTTAGACATAGCTTTAAAGCAAGCTCTTTTAATTTTTAGCTTCTCCTGCACCCCTTCACTCCACCAGGACCACCACCAAGCCTCCTTTTGACCCGGAGCTCCTCCTTTTGACTCGCCTAGCATCTCTTTGGCTACCTTTCGGATACAAGATGCTATTGGCTCCCACATCTCGTTTGCACTACCGCTACAATCCCAAGATAAGTCTTTTAAAACCTTCTCCCTGAAGCTTGATTGCTTCAGCGGAAGATTCCACCATCTAGTTCTAGTGATCTTAGGAACCTTCCTTTTCTTCACTAGCCCTTTTATTTGTAAATCCAAGACTAACAAGCGATGTTGGGTTGTCAAACTCTCTCCAGGGATTACTTTGCAATCTTTGCAACACAACCGATCTCTTCTCCTCAACGCAAAGTAATCGATCTGTGTTCTAGTTGTGCCACTCTTATAAGTAATTAAATGCTCCTCCCTCTTCTTGAAAAGAGTGTTTGCTATGAAAAGATCATATGCAGTTACAAAATCCAGAATGACTTTTCCCTCTTCGTTTCTATCCCCAAAACCATGTCCTCCATGCACACTTGCATACCTTGAAACATCTTTTCCCACATGTCCATTAAGATCTCCACCTATGCAAACCATCTCTCTTTGTGGGATTACTTGTAAAATCTTTTCCAGATCCTCCCAAAAAGCTTGTTTAGTCCTTTCATCTAAACCAATTTGCGGTGCATAAACTGAGATGATATTCAGAATTTCTTCTTCGAGCACCAACTTTAGCAAAATAATCCGATCCCCAAATCTTTGCACCTCAACCACACAATCCTTCAAATCTTTATGAACAACCACTCCAACACCGTTTCTGCCCTTATCTTTACCTGAATACCAAAGTTTAAAGCTTGTCTTCTCAATCTCCCTTGTTTTCTCTCCAACCCATTTAGTCTCTTGAAGACATAATATATGAATCTTCCTTCTTTCCATTGTATCCACTATCTCCATCAATTTTCCAGTTAAAGTACCGATATTCCAACTACCAATCCGTAACTTCCTTTGCAATCTCTTTTGTACTAACTTCTTTACTCGCATGCGTCCACTATGCGAGAACCCTTGCAAATTTTGGACTGCATCCGGGCGGTGATGCAGCGGAACTAGATTATTTACCCGCATGCGTTCCTCATGCTCCGACACTGACGACTAGGAAATAATTCAAACGAAGAGCTACTGCTCCGACACTGATGACTAGGAAAGCTAGCTCGATGGTGCTTTCCCAACTGACAGGCTTCACACCGAAAGGAAGAACTTGGAGAAATCTGAGGCAAGAGATGACGTATCTTCTGAAGCGGGAGGTAACCAAAGCGTAGATGCCAAGTATACGGAGAGACTGATCCGGCTGAATAGGAGGAGACGCCGGCATAGGAATTCCGGATCAGACGATAGAGAGCATCCTGCTCAGAGCCACAACCAATCACCCTGCCCGTTAGTATGTCCTGAAATATAAGAGAAGATGGGTCAAATATAGCGACAGTGCAAATCCTTTGTAATCTTACTAATAGTAGGTTCATCAAAAAATCAGGGCATTTAGAAAATTCTGTAAATGCATGGAAGGTGACAAGGCAATCTCCCCCTGTCCAACGATGGGGGAATGAGTCCCATCGGCTATTATCACATACTGTCCCGGTTGAAGCTCTCTGTATGACTCGAGTCTACCTCTGTCGCGGTAAAGATGATGTGTGGTGCCGGAGTCCATAACCCAATCTGAGACATTTGAATTATGACATGATGTAAAAGCAAAAGCACTACCTGAGGTGCTAGCAGAGGCAGAAGTACTGGCAGATGCTGAAGCAGCAATATCTGAAGAACCTCCTGGAGAATCTGTAGATGTGGAAGGCATAATATCGCTCAATCTCGCCACGAGCTCCTCGAACCTTTGATCTGCAATGGTTGTCGATGGGGATGCAACATGTTCGGCTACTCGCGCCGATGCTGGAAATCCATGCTTAGAATAGCATGTATCCTCAAAGTGACTTTTGCGATGGCAAAAAGTGCATGGCTGGCAAAAACGACCACCTCGACCATGAGGTCCACATCCACGGAATGAAGACTGACCACCTCTCCCTAGCGATGCAACCATTGCCGAAGGGGGTGGAGTAGAAGTACTGGAAGAGACAGAGATGCGGCTAAGCCTCTGGTAGACTTCCTCCATCGGAGGAATGGTAGCATCGGCAAGTATCTGTAATCGGGCAGCCTCATATTCAGGATCAAGAGCAGCAAGAAGTACCCCCACCATAGTAGCATTCCGAAAAGTCTTCTGCTGCTCGGGGGTGGTCGTGAGAGGTATAGTATTGTAGAGTTTCTCAAATATTCCCCGTAGAGATGTATACAAGGAATGCAGTGGCTGTCCATTCTGTTTCATGGTGAATATGTCATGTTGGGGCTATAACATCTTTGTCTCATTTCGCACTTGCGAATAAGTGGCCGCCAGTATGTCCCACATCGCCTTAGCGGTGGGCTGATGAAGAACATCATTGGCAATCTCCATCGACAACGTGCTTGAGAGCCAGACCTTGGCATATGAATCATCAGCCTCCCAGGGTGCATAGATCCCAGTCTTCATTGCCGGTTCTTCTCGTTCGACTTCATGAGGCTCATGAACTGCATCGCCCAGAGCTCATAATTCGTCCCATCCATCTTGATTATTGGCGCAGGACCTTTGAACGCGCCTATGGAGGGCATATCGACTTTGTTTTCTGACATGTCGCCGGAGACGAAGAACTAGGATCCGTAGACTAAAAGAGAAGTGTCTACATAAACTGTATAGGATTTGAGAGCATATGTAGACTTTACGCACTCAAATCCATGGAGGGAAAACCCGGCGGAAGAGTAGGCGCCGGCGGTGGAGAGGGCCCGACGGTAGAGGGGCCCGGTGGTTAAGAGGTACGGCGGTGCAGTGGGAGAAGGAGGGGCGGTGGGAGGGGATGCGGCGGTGCCGAGGAGGGAGGGGAGGGAGGCGGCAGTGCCGAGAAGGAGGGAGGAGGGGGGTGCGGCGGTGGAAAGGGTTAGGGTTTTAGGGTTAGGATTTTGGCTCCGATACCATGTTGGAGGAAAAGAGTTATGTGTTTATTCTATAAAACCCTAGGCTCTCTTATATAGAGAGGAACCATGGGTAAATTACATAAGAGGTTATCAAGAAAATAAAAATATAATAAACGATACACCGACTACATAATTATCTCTACTCCTCTATAGTTCCTTTGATTCATCTTGCGACATTCTCCAAGCTCTGTAAGATCGTTCTTTGGTTTACCTTACATATTATTGCATATTTATTTTGTTGTCGAGGTTCTAGGAGTTTGTAATTCTATATCAATGGCTATAAATGATTGTGTTCTTGTAATCAACTCATTGTAACAAGGTTGACTTCCCTCCATATCAGAAATCCAGGTTAGTGGAAAGACTCATGTGAATCAGGTTAAACGCGTAAGTCGTGAAACTATGATCGTGGCTCTTACAAAATAAGGTTATCTTGTGATTAATAGTGCTATGAAACATTCTGGTCGTTTGAGATTATTGTTTTTGCAGCAATACAATTATACCATCCGATCCATCATATTCACAAAATCCACATTCAATTTTAGGATATCCAAAGGAGGAGCTTCTTTTACATGTTACAAATTCCACATTCAAAAAAAAAGGTAGAAGAAGTTCCTCCTTTGGCTTATGTTTCACATTATAAAGAGAACCTGCAAAGCCCTCAAAACTAGTAATGTTGTAACGGCCTGGTCTTTTGAAACAAAATTTTAAAAAATATTATCTTGGATTAAATGCATTTATTAACATGTTAAATCCTCTTATTTTCATCTTTAAAACCCCAAGGACTCATCCCCACACGTCACCCTATCTTGCAACTTTAGAGAGAGTTAGAGAGAGAGAGAGAGAGAGAAAGGGTTATCTTACCGGCGTACTTCGTCGTCGCAGGAGAAGACGACGTTGAATCGGAGGAGGAGAGAAGCGTGAATCCGTGATCAGAGTTAAGCGTTGGATTCGAGGTATGTGTCGGTTTAGGATTTTTTCATGACTATTGATAATGTCCGGAAGAAGACATATTAATCATATGTATCGGGTTAGGTTTTTTTAAGCACGATCAATGATTAAATCCGGATTACGATATACAAATGTATGTATCGGCTTAGATCTATAACTATATGTGGCGGCATATGATTCTATGTATGAAAATTTGATCACGTCCGAATGAGTTTTTTTATATATCGGTTTAGAATTCCGTATGAACAATGATCATATCCACTACAATCTCTTAGTGTCAGCGTAAGATTATGCGTATGAATAAAGTTCATGTCCACCTTTACATGTATGCATCGATTTCCGTAGAGCAACACATACACGATGTGAATCGAGTTATGGTATATGAAAGTATATGTTGGAATCGTAGGATAGTAATTTATGGATAACGATTCTATATGGAATAACATCTCTGCGTGCACTTTCGAAACCATAGGATTATACGTCCATAGGGTTTCATGATTCTGAGTCCGGATGATTGGTGATCTCTAATATATATATATATATATATATATATATATATATATATATATATATATATACTCATGTAAAGATACCGTGTTGATAGGAGAAAAGTCTAGTAAGTACAATTCAATTGCTGTAGGAATAAGACCCCGACCCTATTAATCCGAGAAGAGTAAATACTTGATTTAGTTTTTGCTTTGATCTGACTTTTTTTATTGTGAACTGACGTGAAAAGAAAAGCATAGATCAAGCTACTACTGGATCGTAGGTGGTTGGACTCATATCATCCATGCTCTCCTTATTATTAGGATAAATAAGTTGTAATCTTCTTCTACGAGCTTCTTAGCCCTGGGAGATGCTAATTGAGATCATTACATGATGTTTATTAATGAAAAAATCTAATACTTAGAATCGCCACATATTTACATATGATTAATGAAATGATGATAGGTTATAATAATCAATCAGTATGAATTGAGTAAATAGTACAAAACTTTTAGATCATCGAAGATTGAGCAATACTATAAAACAAGACACGTTTTATAAAAATATTGATCAATGTTTAAGGTACAGACTCATAAAGAGTCATATGAACGACCGTAAGGGGTCGAGTTAATGCCGCAAGGGGCAACGCCGCAAGGGGCGTATGGTTGCAAGGAACCATAAAGGCAAAAGCTAAGTCCTCTACAGTTGTAGCTACACTGTCATGTCATGCCATGGACCGCAAGTGCAAGCGGTTGAAAACGTATAAAAAGATACGTAAATGAATGTTATGCAAGAAAATGGTTTATAAAGGAAAATCATCATGAAAAATGCAAGGAATGGTTTAATAAGAGAATGAACCATCACATGTTATGCTAGAATTGGTTTAAGAAAGTTAAACCATCAAAGTCATGGGGGCTCATATGTAAAGTGGTTTATATGTTTTATAAGTGTGTAAATTGCTTGGTATTTTATGAAATATGCTCAGAAGTAGAAATAAATGGTTATCATACCCACTTATGCAATTTACCTACTTTACATGCATATCCATGTTTATGAAAGAAGCTAAACTACACATGATAGGGATCGAACTTAGACATGCATGGGAAATATCTAGGTACGGAATGGTGTTTATACATGAAATTCCAAATACATGATTTATTACGGATCAAGGGCCGTTAGAATACCCATGCATGGACCCCGATACATACTGGGCATTAGGCTCATACATATTATGTTTGTCGATTCATGTGAAGAACAGGGTTGATTGCATTTTTTGGATCGTGCTTCGGACTCATTGAGATTTTTGTCGTGGTACGACTTATCTTGTGCAGATCTAGTGGATATCTGTATACCCACAGGAACTACCGAGATGCTATTTTAATTTCTAGAATAGTTTTTTTTCCAGTTTAGAGTTGTAATAATGGAACTCTAGTTTGAGTGGACATTTTATGGAATTGATATTTATCTCTACTCATTGTACGCCATTTATTGATATTTTGGTATCGGGTCGGTCGTGCGATCAACTACCGCCTGCTTCCGCCGATTGTCACGATCCGTTCTGTTACAAATGGTATCAGAGTCAATTTCCCTCTGATAGTGGAAAGGGCTACCCGAGAGGTGGAGCCGCCCCTACAAAGAGGTTGGAGGAAAAGGCTATCCGGAGCGTGCAGCCGCCACTGTCACTTGGAATAAGTGATGTGCCATGTCGCAACGAGGACGTTGCGAATATAAGTGGGGGAGGTTGTAACACCCCAACCCCAAACATAGTACCATACCTAAAACTCACGAAGTATGGGTGTAGCTTATAAGTGATGGGGATTACTACTTGTCAACTTGGGCTTAAGCATTTTGGGTGGTTGTCATCGGGTCCAATTGGGCCCGAACCCAACAAGTTGTCAGGTCCAGTTTTCCTCGATAACGGACCGGGGACCTAAGCCCGGGACGTTACAAATGTTCACCCATGCAATATGAAGCCCGAGTCAGGTCCTTGAAGTCCTTTCACAACGGAAGAAAAGATGCTCCAGGTCTCTATCTCCGCACTACGAAGTGGGCACAGACCGGATACTCCTACGAAAAATCTTGCACAACGATTGTTTCTAGGGGATGAAGAGAAGTTTCATTTTTATCTTGACGATGGGGTCGGTGATGGAGTCCTAGGGAAGTGTTTCCCACGCCTCTTGGAATTGGCTCGCAACAGAGAGGGTTCGGCCCATCAGATGTGGGAACATGGATTCGGTTTTCATTTCCGAGCTGTCGGAACAGAGACTAAATGAGTTTATAAGTTTACAGCAAGTTGATACAGTTGCAGGGACCGTTGGAAGGCAAGGATCACTATGTGTGGAGGGAGAGGAGATTCACAGTCAAGAAGATATACCGCTTCTTCGTGGAGGATGGGGATATGGTGCAGGATGAAGTGAGGATCGACATGGGACTGATCTGGAAGAGCGGAGTAGAGTGTCGAATAGAGTCAAGGCATTTTTTTTTGTTGTTCAGACTTGGTAGGATCCTTACGAAGAGCCATCGGGGCTAGCTGCTATGTATTGAGGATTGTACTTGTGACAAGTGCAAGATAGCGGTAGAAGAAGTGGACCATCTGTTCCTCTCTTGCTCTCATTCAACATAGGTGTGGAGCAGGACTGAAATTCCGTGGCTCAACAGAGATAATGGATGCACATTCTGGAGAAGCATCGGATCAATGTGCGGCAATGGTCATGATGAAATTCCCTATCCCTTTGCAATTTTGTGGCAAATTAATGTGGTAGAAATAAGTCTACATATGCACTTGAATCCTAACGTGTCTTTGTAGACACCGGTTCTTTTGTCTCTCATCCCTCGGTCTTCTTCTCCGGCGATATGTCAGAACAGAAGGTTGATATGCCTGCCATAGGTGCCTTCAAAGGTTAGACACCAATAGTCAAAATGGACGGGACAAACTACGAACTCTGGGCTATGCAGTTCCTGAGTCTTATGAAGTCGTGTGGTAAGAAACATATTCTTACCGAAGATGAGCCGGCAGAGAAGACGAGGATATATGCCTCATGGGAGGCTGATGATGCGTATGCCAAGGTTTGGCTGTCAGGAACGCTCACGATGGAGATAGCCAACGACATCCTCGATCAACCCATCGCCAAGGCGATGTGGGATATTCTGGCTACTACATACTCTCAAGTGCGGAACGAGATGAAGATGTTGCAGTTGCAGTATGATATTTTTACCACAAAGCAAAATGGGTGGCCTCTTCATTCTTTGTACACGTCCCTCCGTGGAATGTTCGAGAAGTTATATAGCACCATCCCGCTCACAGCCACCCTCGAACGGCAGAAGACGTTCCGCAACGCCACTATGGTAGGCGTATTACTTGCTGCCCTTGATCCAGAGTATGAGGCAGCACGCTCTCATATCCTCGCCGATGCCACTATTCCTCCAATGGAAGAAGTCTACAGGAGGCTCAGTCGTATCTCAGTTCCCTCCAGTGCAGCGACTCCTCCTCCCTCGACAATGGCAGTCTCCAGAGGACGAGGTAGTTCGTCTTCATTTCGTGGCAGAGGCAGTGGAGGACGTGGCCGAGGAGGTCGTGTGCGTTCTACGTGCTCATTCTGTCGTCGTACTGGTCATTCTGAGGATACATGCTATTCCAAGCATGGATTTCCTCCCTCTGCACGTGTCGCTGATCATGTTCAGGCTCCGTCAGCATCTAGTCCAGATCACAGGTTCGAGGAGCTAGTGGCCCGGCTTCGTGATATTATGCCACAGTCATCGTCAGAGGGTGCTGATACATCCGACGTTGCGGCATCTGCGTCCGCTAGTACATCTGCTACAGCCAGTACCTCAGGTAGTACTTCTGCCTCATATCATAACCATGATCTCTCAGGTTGGATTGTTGACTCTGGAGCCACCCATCATCTCTGCCGTGATAGAGGTAACCTGCAGTCCTACAGAGCTATTCAGTCTGGTCGTTCCGTACTCATAGCCGATGGCACTCATTCCCCTATTGTCGGTCGGGGGGAGACTGTTTTGTTGCCCTCCATGCACTTACAGAATGTTCTGCATGCACCAGAGTTCTCCATGAATTTATTATCAATTAGTCAGATTACTAAAGATTTGCACTGTTGTGCTATATTTGACCCATCCTCTGTCATTTTTCAGGACATACTCACGGGTAGGGTGATTGGTTGTGGCTCTGAGCACAATGGCCTCTATCGTCTAGTACGGAACTCCTACGCTGGCGTTTCTTTACACTCTCAGGGATCCGTCTCTCCATATACATGGCATCTTCGCTTTGGTCACCTATCGCTCCAGAAAATGCGTCACCTCCTGCCTAAGATCTCTCCGAATTCGTCATTTCGTTGTGAAGCGTGTCAGTTAGGGAAGCACCATCGGTCTAGCTTCCCTAGTCGTCGGGGTCGGAGTAGTCGCTCCCCATTTGAGTTATTTCATATAGATATTTGGGGTCCGAGTCGTGTCCCAGATCATCAGGGGCACATGTTTTATCTTGTTGTGGTTGATGATATTCTCTCGAGTGTCTTGGACTTTTCTTCTTAAAAATAAATCTGAAGCAGGAAGTGTTATCCAAAATCGTATCAATGAAGTACAAAATGTTTTCTCGTCTTCTGTTAAGTATGTGCGTATTGATAATGCATTGGAGTTCTGCACTCCTTCTCTTGCCCGATTTCTCTCCTCTAAGGGCATTATCCACCAAAACCACATGTGCATACACATCTCAACAAAATGGTGTTGCGGAACGGAAACATAGACACTTTCTTGATATTGCTCGCACATTACTTATTCAGAGTTGTGCACCATTAGCATTTTGGGGGGATGCTATACTTACAGCATGCTATCTGGTCAATCGCATGCCCTCTACTGTTCTTGGGGAACTGTTCTCTTTCCAGAAAAGACTTGTTTTCACTTACCCCTCGTGTCTTTGGGACTGTCGCTTTCGTTCACCGCTTGTCTCCAGGACTTGACAAGCTCTCTCCTAGAGCTGTTAAGTGTGTTTTTGTGGGCTACTCGAGGACACAGAAGGGATATCGTTGCTATGACCCCATTCATGACAAGTACTATGTGAGTGCTGATGTTACATTTTTTGAACCAGTTATGTACTTCTCCCCTGCAGGTGATAGATTTGTTTCCTCCACATCCACGGATACTAATGTCTATGTGCCCCTACCTCCGAGTCTGAGTCAATCTGAGTCCACTACACCGCCACCACCACCACCTCCCATTCTACCATTCCCTAAGTTCTACACAAGGCGGTCAGGGCCTGCTCAAGCTACATGTCAACCATCCAGCACGCCTCAGGTATGTTCTGATGTTATCACTAATGATGGGTTAGATAATGCACCGGTGCAGGAACCGTTACTACAGGAGGAGGATCCACCAGTCAGCACAATGATAGATGATCTTGATCGTCCTATTGCTCATAGGAAGCAGAAAAGACAATGTGCAACATATCCTCTTGCGTCTCAAGTGTCATTTCATCGGCTCACTGGTGATTTCCAGAGATTTGCAGCAGTTGTCTCGTCAGTTCAGATCCCACGGACTTATCAAGAAGCCATGAAGATTGATTGCTGGCGTCTAGCTATGGAGGAGGAGATGCGTGCCTTACAGTCTCGAGGGACTTCGCCTCTAGTTCCCATTCCTCCAGGTGCCTCTGTGGTGAGTAGCAAGTGGGTGTTTATGGTTAAATATCACGCAGATGGACGTCTCGACAGATACAAGGCCAGACTTGTCGCACGTGGATTTACCCAAACCTATGGGGTAGATTATTTGGATACATTTTCATCGGTGGCTCGACACTCCACTCTTCGCATTCTCCTATCCGTTGCTGTGGTACGTGACTGGACCGTTTTTCAACTTGATGTCAAGAATGCATTCTTGTATGGTGATCTACAGGAGGAAGTCTACATGCAGCAGCCACCAGGGTTTGCTGCTGAGGGGGAGACTCAGATGGTGTGCAGACTTCATAAGGCTATCTATGGCCTTAAACAAAGTCCACGGGCATGGTTACAGAAGCTTTCCCAGCGGATTGAACGACAGGGGTTCAAGAGATCAAATGCGGACTACTCATTGTTTGTCCAGAAGACTCCTAGAGGTACGGTTGTCGTCATGGTATATGTTGATGATATTCTGGTTACAGGAGATGATGCTCAGGGAATTGAGAGGACCAAATCTCTGTTGGGAAGTCAGTTTATTACGAAGGATCTAGGCACGATACGATATTTTCTGGAGATAGAGTTTGCAAGAAATACACAAGGAATGGTGATGACTCAAAGAAAATATGTCACAGACTTGCTAGTTGAAACAAGAATGGTTGGATGCAGACCGTCGAGCACGCCTATGGACCCAAGCATGAAGCTGTATGACAATGATACCGAAGAGGTGGACAAAAGAAGATTAGAGAGATGGTGGGTAAGCTTCTATACATTACCATAACTCGACCGAATATTGCCTTTGCAGTAAACCGGGTGAGTCAATTTATGGAGCAGCATAGGCAAGTTCATATGGAAGCCTTGTATATGATATTGAGATATCTGAAGTCTTCCCCAGGCACAGGTTTGTTATTTAGAAAAGATACAGATCTGTCCATTTCAGCTTGTGCAGATGCAGACTATGCAGGATGTCCAAAGGATCGTAAATCTACTTTCGGATTTGCTATCTTCATAGGAAGCTCTTTGGTTTCTTGGAAAATCAAGAAACAGACTGTTGTTGCGAGATCCAGTGCTGAATCAGAATACAGAGCCATGGCACAAGCAAGCACAGAAATGATGTGGGTTCGAGCGGTCTTAGAAGATTTGAATGTAAATGTCTCCTTACCCATGAATCTTCAATGTGACAACCAGGTAGCATTGTTCATTGCCAATAATCTAGCTTTTCATGAAAGAACAAAGCACATCGAGGTAGATTGTCACTATACTAGAGACATGATCCAGAAAGCCTTGATTTCCACTTCACACGTCAGTTCAGAGGACCAGACTGCAGATATATTTACCAAGCCATTGCTCAGAGGACCTTTCCAGAGATGTTCTTCCAAGCTGAGCATGATTGATATCTATGCTCCATCTTGAGGGGGAGTGTAGAGGTTTAAGTTATGTCATGATGTACTGTTACGTATTTCTTATTTATCTCATGTACGTCTATGTAATTTACCCAAGGGTTTTCTCTCTATATAAGAGACCCAAGGGCTCTATGGAATAATACATCAGAGTATCATTGGCTCTAACAAAGACCATCTTCAGATGCCAACTTTCTACTCAGAAAATGTACTTGAGTATTGTAGGGCGTTTTGTACATCATGATGAGTGTAACATAATGTAATCTCTTTCTATTTCTCTTAATTAATATATGCCGTGGTGGATCCCATCCCTTCACTTCCATAAGTTTTCAGCTAAACAGTCTTCAAAGAAAAAAAATCTGATGATGTGATCGTGTACAACATATGATCATCCACCAGCGAAATGTCTCTACTCTAATCTATTTTGCATTGTCCCGGGTTTAAATTTCTTAGGAATTGGAATCTACTAACCATACCAACCAGACTCTAATATTTATAGGATATATGACACCCGAAGCCAACACTCTCCTCTGATACAAATTGCAACAGCGTATCCTCCAAATATTTGGCACTACTTCCTTGAAAGAGACAAAACAACAAGAGCAATAAACCCTTGATGATCATACATTGTAAAAAAATCAAAGTATTTTTCCATCATCATTTGCCAAGAAATTTCTACAATGTTTTTTTAACTAACACACTACGTCAACAACACAAATCAAAACGACCTACCTTGTTGGACACATTGCGATGTCTCGGCCCTCACCCTGAACCCTACCTTCCCCCTCCTCCCAATACCACCAGAAAGACCCGGCCTTTGCAGCTGAAATAGCCAAACCAATACAAACAACCGAGAACCCACATAAAGAAATCTATAAAAAACTAAATATTAACCTGCACCGCAACACAGCTCGCTAAGTTGATCGAACCTGACAAGAAGGAACAGCTCCGATGACGGAGGAGGCTTTGTCCAGAGCAAGAGAGTTGTGGAGGGAGCCCATGGATTCAGATAGGCGGGGAAGGGCAAGTGGATTCTTCTTGAATTGCTGGTACGCGATTCTGATTGGTGGTGCTGCAACCGCGAGGGGCAAAGAGCATCGTGGCTTCCCCCCCTACTGGAAGTGGAAAGAGGCCTTATCAGCTTATCTCTCCAGACTTGTTGTTGGTTAGAGCCTCGGTCTCGTTTTGCCACGTCACCATTGCCTATGGCTGACTTGATTTTGGAAAACTTTTTTGGATTTTTTCCACTTATGTCCGTCCTAGATTACATAATTACATTACATATATGCCTTTTTTTTTGGGATTTTTACACCCATAACCCTGAGTAATTTTGCAATAACATTCATAGCCCTGTATAATAGCGAATTACATGGTAAACCCTGAGTAATGCTTAACTCTTACACAACATAACCCTGTGTTATGTTCCGTTTGAGATGTCGGTTATCTATGACGGTTTTCGTTAAGGAAAAGACAAAGTTGCCCCTAATACATATTCTTATTTGCAAATGATGCCATTTCATCTCTCTCCATCATCTTGGTGCGGGAGTTGAGGTCGCAGGCGGCGAAAGTCGAGGAAGAGGGAGTTGTTGGAGGTGGTCGCTTGGAAGCTCGAAATGTTTGTCGGGGCTCCTGGGTCGTCGGAGCTTGGAAAGGAGGGGCCTCCCAGGCATGCGCAAGCACGCACGGTGCGGGGGAGGCTCCTGGGGTTGGAAGGATGGGCTCCCAGGCACGCCGGGGTGGGTGGGAGTAGAGGGAGGGGTGGGTTTCGAAGCTTGCTGGTCGATCGGGGGGGGGGGGGGGGTGTCGGGGGTTGCAGGCCGAGAGGCGGGGGGCTCTTGGGGTCGAGGCACGTGCAGGCACCGGGGGGGGGCTTGGGGAGGAGGGGCTCCCAGGCACGAGGGGGTTTTTTAGCCGTTGGATACAAGAAGGGTTGGATTAACCCAATGATATGGTTGGGTTAAGGGAAAAATTAACGGAGGGTCATGAGTGTGAGACGGAGTGATTACTCAGGGTTTACCATATAATTCGCTATTATACAGGTTATGAATGTTATTGCGAAATTACTCAGGGTTATGACAATAGCTTTTGTGCCCCTTTTACAGGACATACAGAAGAGTTGTAGTTTAAATTTTGTAAGAATACAGGGGAAGAAATGTTATTGCAGAAAAGGTAGAGGTAAGATTGTATTTGCAAAATCTTGAAGGGGGAAAATGTAAAAAAATTTAAAAATTTATTGCTTATTTTTTAGAACTTTTATATTTATGAATCTTCGACTTTCTGCAAATACACGTGTACCTTTACCTTTGTTTTACAATAACATTTATCCCCCTATAATTCTTACAAAATTCACATAATGTAAAAATATGGGCACATGCCGTTTCACAAAACCAGTAGAGGCAAAAATGTACACACTTTTTTCCACAGTGATCACTATTCTACATGAAGACGGATCCTTTATTGTTATACAACGCATTATTCTACACGAAGACGGATCCTTTGTTGTAATACAGCAGGCGATGTAATGTAGGGATCCATCCGATAAGGATCGGATGACCCTCATAAGAGGCCGGGAATGGTCGGTCCTCAATGAGGATTGTCCAATCTCAATCGAACGGATCCATGTGTTACCTGCCATGTCACCTACATAGATATGAAATAAATATTTATGCCTTTAAAAATCCGTGAATCCATACAATTGACCGTTCAGAATCCAATTGGTAGTTCACCTGCAATGCAAATTTTTTACTCGTTGCAGTTTTGTTAGAACATACATCCAATTTGAACAATAAAGCACAAAATTGTTACATGGGAATCACTGAGATGGAGATTATGTCGGTCGGATTTCTGAACAAGGAAATGGAAAATATGTCATTTGCTTTATTTTGAAGTACAAAATCTAGGAAATGGAAAATATGTCATCAGATTACACGTTGCGATAAGATGAATTTCATTGATTACGTATCGGTGATTTTAAAGCAATAATTATTGTTACATTAGTTACTGGAGGATATACATTTCAGATTGTTGGAATGTATACTAATTTCTTTCCTGCATTCTATTTACAATATTTATGCACGTGTCTTATTCTTCCTTTAATGTAACCATAGTCCAAAATGGCAGAGAGTTTTATTATTCTGTTGGGATAAATGTGGAATAAAGTTTGAATTGCTCGTATTCCACGTTTTATTGTTATTCCTGAAATGATTAAATGCATGACAGTTGCTAAATAATAACTGATGGTTTTGGTGAGTAGGTAGAATGTACGAGAGATGAACCGTAATCATTATTTGAAAGACAGGCAAAGGACATCCTTTATCATTACAGAGCGATTGATGGGAGATGGGCAACAAGCTGCGCCGCTAGTCTCTTTTGAATGGCAAATCCAATTCTTCGAAATACAACATCAATAGATCTGCGAACCAATTGTGGAATAAGGAGGATATTTCATTATCCATACACATTCCATATACAAGTGGAGTTTGGTTGCCGAGTTACCTCAGGGTAACCTGGGTAACCAGGGTAATCAGGCATACCATGTGCTCTCTATTCATACATTTCTGGGTTGGAATTAGTTGTGTGGACCATACAATTTCTTTATTATAATATTTTTCAACTATGTTCAAATAAAAACATTAATATAAAAATATATTATAATCATTAAAAAAATCTATATAACGCATAATCGATGTCACTATCACATCAAATTTATTATTTTGACCATCCCAACAATCCAAACCAAGGTTTTGAAAATCGAACCGACCGGTTCAATCGGTTAAATCAAGAACCGAAAAAAAATGGTCCAACCACCCGATTTTTATTCAAAAAATAAAAATCAGTCAAAACCTGATCAGACCGCTTAAACCCGATTGAACCAATTGAATCAAACCGCCAGTTTAACCATCCATCTTTGACAAAAAGTAATAATTTTTTATTTTTTCATAAAATGTAAGCTTTTAAAAACTATTCATAATCTACTTTTATTCTAACTCATAATATAGTAATCATTTGTCTCTTCTCCTTCTACATGTGTCAATGATCCATTATCACCTCTCCCTTCCTACCATATAAGTATTGCCTCTCTTCTCACATATTAAATTAGTTTGTTTACTTCCAACTGTTGGACATGCGAGCCCACGGCGAGCAATTATGCAATAAATGTTATTGCAAATATCATTCCCTGATCTAAAATGAAGAATAACTAATTTGTATAATAGGTCTCTTAGTACAATTAGGGTTATGTACCATGGCCATCTTAATAATCATACAGCTGTTGGTTCAACTATTGAATCATAGAGGCTGGTGCTTGGATGAATATCTAAAGAGTTAGATTGAGGACTCATCAAGCACCGTCAAATGATTGTTAAGAGATGATCTCCAGCCTGAGTAGGAGATGACAATCCTTTCTCACATAGGCTGATATCTGACCGACCTCTTGATGCAGATCCTCTGCATAGGAATAGAGATTCGGAGGTGTTAGATTAGTTAGGTCAAAGAGTTGACTTAACGAGATCGAGATAACCAAAGACCTATATCGTATGATGTAATGGTATAGGAAAGCATGCTCTGATCGGAGACAGATGTGTTACTATATGTCTGAGTATGTACATTTGGCAGACTAATAGGTTGATGACCTAACCAAGGTCTATACACCGACACGCTGGTGTGCATATAAGGGCATATGAGTAATACGATCTCTCAAAGGGATCATACAGGTTCACTACTGAACCGGAAGACATGAGCTCACTCATGAGATATTGGGAAGAATCAAATTCCATGCACGGTCGTCTCGCTTTGGAAGCTTGACTGAATTTGTAGGTTTGATATATACTTTTGGAAAGTATATGATCAAGACCTAGGTATGATATATGCTTTTGGAAAGTATATGATCGATACCAAATCTCAATGATCAAATGAGAAACTTACTGATAAAACCCTGAAGTAGACAGTATAAAGTTGATCTAATACTTCGGGTTTATTCTGGGTCTTCCAGTATGCAGGATGTACAGGTATTGGGAATACCTGAGGGTGATGTGATCATAAACGATTGTATAACCATGACGCTTCCATTCCTAGGGAGTGATGAAACGGGTCTGGATTTTAGTGACTCCTCTCAGTAGAGAAGTAATCTGATCTTGGTCCAAATGTTGGACATTGATCGGAATGTGAATCAAATGCAATCAGAAGATTAGATTTGCAGTCTTGATTTAATCAAGCATCTATTGGAGACCCGAGATCTGGATTTGAAATTTGATCTCAATATCCAAGTCACTATACGTGGAACAATACAATCGCCCTGTCCTTATCTCCAAGTATCCGTGGAGAAAGCGCATTATCCTTGAAAGAGTTCATGGATAATTTCATTGTTGATATAAGTATCCAAGCATCGAGAAATGTGGTAATTAAATGTGATTTAATTATCATGGATAATATGAATTTGAATTATATTATAAGGAGAGTTATCTGAGATAATTAAATGTGATTTAATTATCAAAGATGTGAATACTGTGAATGTGATTAATATTATTTTGGCACATGAGAATAGAGATCCAAGATGATTAAATTCGATTTAATTATCATGGATATGAATAATATGGATAGCACTATCCATATTAATCATATATATTATAAATGTGATTTATAATATATTAGAGAGAGCATATTGTGTTTTATACTTATTGATTAATTGTTAATGTAAATGGGATTCACATTGAATGATTAATTGAAAATATAATTACATTTAGTTTTGGGTTGTGAATGAGATTCACATTTTTTTCAATGGCTTGATTGATTTTTTCCAAAAGATAATTTGGAATTATTTTTTGTGAAAATTATTTCGACAAGAGTTATAGGAGATACCATGAGATAATGAGATCTCATGAAATATCAATGAGATTGACCAAGTCTCATCTAATAAGAGAGGACGGCTACAACTCCTCTAGAGGAGTAGAGTAGCCGTCCCCCCTTTTTAGGAGAGGATCTTGATCTTCTCATTATCATAACTCTAGTCAAAATGTGATTTAATTTGAGATTAATTATATTGATTTATCAATGATAATTAATTTGAATTAAATCACTTGTTGTTGTGTTTTGCCAACAACAATCCTAGCCATTGAATGAAACACAAATCAATCTCAACCATTGATTGTGTGTTGTCCATAGATTGAGATCCATGGACTCCCAAAACCCTATATAAGAAGAGCCACCCTTGCTCTTCAAGAGATATGTTAGATGATTATAATGAATGCTCTCTTCTCTCTCTCTACACGTCATGTGACTCTCTCCATCTCTCTTACGACCGTCCACCATGGAGCCTTTGAGAGAATCGACATCGCTGCAGCAGCATCATTATGTTGCTGGAGTTCTTACTCGTGGATCTCCATCTCCTTCGACGCGTCTCTCTCATGAACAAGATGTTGGATCTCGTGTTACGAGATCAGAAGATCCGCCACTTGGATAATCAACATGGATTGCGAGGAGCACGCGATTCATCCCCGCGCTCGCAAGCGTCTCCTCCGTCGGATCAGACTTGAGACAGGAGGTCTCTTGGTTTAGAGACTCAATCGCAACCACGCTTCAAGAGGTAATCCTATTACTTGTTTGTGGTTTAGATGAAATGATCCAAGAAGTGTTCTTGGATCATGTGGTTTCATCACATAAAAAAATTATTTCCGCTGCATCGAGCAACTAGTGCGACTAGTCGCTCCCGATCGCATTCGATGCGATCATCACGCTTCGTGATGCGCTTGAGGATTTTTCCCGTATCCTTCACCAACAACAAAGGAAGAATGCGTTGTCATAGTTATACTGCTATAAGTAATAAATTAAAAACACATGTTATTAAATAAAGTTTAAATAGTTTTATAATTGTTAATTTTATACATGAATTTTACAAAATATGTTTATTATGCCTTTTTGAGTTTTTCTAATAGCATTTACACCGCTAACATTAGACAATATATATGTGCTCCTATATTCTTAAAAAAATCAACAATATTATTCTTATGTTGGTATCATATAGGAGCACACTTGTACTAATAAAATGTCACTACTATCCATTTTGTAAAAATATAGAGAGGACACACGATTGTAAAAAATAAGGAGTATAAGTGTTATTGGAAAACTTGAAAGGACACAAGTATATAGATCATCTAAAGATATGATGTAACATTTTTCATATTTATTTATATGATACTACCGGTCTAATTCGGTTTGACCCGATTAAACCATACGAACCAAACCAACAGTACAACGATTCAGTCTTTCCGATTTTTATGAACTCCTGACGTCATCATCGGTTCGACCGATCGGTCACATTGATCCAACCATAAAAATCAAAAACTGATACTTGCTCGATTTGATGTCCGAATCGGTTTTTAAAACCTTGATCCAAACAGCTACTATTCACATGATACTCCAACCCAACCCAATTACCAAACCGACCCTAAGAATTAGGGAAACCCAACAAAATAAAGAAGTCCTAAGAATTCTTACCGAATTCGAGAATCCAAAAAAACACAACTTTGCCACAAGCAACATCCACCCCAAGCATTAAAACGTTACCTAGAAGACCAAGAAACAAGTCTCACTCATGCAACTTGCAATCTCCCGTTCACCCTTTCAATATAGAAGAGTGAAAAGTAGTCCCGTTCAGATGATGATAAGGCGACCATCTACAAATAAGAAAAACAGATATATGATATTTACAGCATTATTACATCAGCCTTTATCTTGGCGGTATTTATTCCTTCTGTATCCCCAACCAACGAAGAGTCGAAGACATCCCAAGTCGAGATTAATTCAAGCTACAAAATATTTTTCCTTACATCAGAGCAAAAGTTTCGTAGTCAACTTAATAGCTTCTTTAACAAATTGCTAAGCAGACTACATATTTCAGCAGTTAAACAGCTTAGCTTAGAGTTTTTTTTTACAAACAAAAAAAATAGGGAACAGCCAAACAAAACCCATAAGATGTGTTCAGCCTACAAAAATGTGATCAGAAAGAACAATAAAGACAAAAATCGCATCAAACTTCCGTGATAGTCTCCTCTGCAAGTATCAACAGCACGGCATCGGAATTACATCTTGAACAGGCTTCCACTGCTACAATATATGAAGACATCTGTTTAACATCTTTCAAAAGACAACTAACCTGTCTGCGCAGAGATAAGAAATGAGAAAAACCTGCATCTGTGCTCCTCAAAATGCAAAATACCTTGTTACTCGTCTGTAGCAAAGGTTAGGAGTCTCTTTGCAATCTGGGACAAAATTACAGTTCATCATCAGCCAGATATATATTTGGTTCCTCTAGAAAGAACAACCAGCGAAAGAATTTGGCCAGTTTGCAAGTAATGGAACATGTTTTGGGGGGTTTGCTCGTGAGAATTGGCTTTTCCAACCTTAATGCGCAGACGGATTCAAAGTCGTGTTTCAGGTGGGGGTTCACGACCTTTTCCTGTGCATGGATTATTCATGTCAAACACCACTAAAACACAGAGATCAAGAAAAAAAGTCGGTGGGGATAAATACCTTGAAAACGTCAAAGGGGCAGAATTCTTTTCCGCCACAACCCTGCCACAAAGATATTCAAAGTTGTTAAGACATTTCAATGAACTGTGTGGAAATACGTGAAATGAAAAGTTGTATTTCATCGTAGCCCTAAAGCTCTCTTATACATTCGAAAAGCTCTAAGGGAAAATTACATGAACGGACCAAAGAAAATAGCAAATTGTAAAATAATAATATAAAGAGATAATTATTTCAACGGTCCCCCTCAAGCTGGAGCATATATGTCTATTATGCTCAACTTGGAATAGCAACGATCAAAAGGCCCTTTGCAAGTGCTTTGGTGAACATGTTCGCAATCTGATCGCCTGGAGCAACGTGAGAAGTGAATATGAATCCCTTCTGAATCAAAACACAGGTATAGTGGCAGTCAACCTCAATATGCTTTGTTCCTTCATGGAAAGCGAAATTATTTGCTATGAATAGAACCGCTTGATTATCACATTTAAGGTGCATAGGAAGTGGCAGCTCAACAGTTAGGTCAGTCGGAGCGGACTTAACCCACATCATCTCTGTACTTCATTGGGCCATGGTCCTATATTCTGATTCAGCGCTGGATCTGGCCACAACCGTTTGTTTCTTGCTTTTCCATGAAATCAATGAGCTGCCCACAAACACAGTGAAGCCTGAAGTAGACTTCCTGTCCTTGAGACACCCCGCATAGTCTGCATCCGCACATCCTGAAACAATAGAGAGGTGTCTCTCCTGAATAGAAGCCCATCACCTGGAGAATACTTGAGATACCTCAAGATCATGTTGACTGCATTCATGTGTGCATGTCTAGGCTGCTCCATAAATTGGTTGACACTGCTGACAGCAAATGATATATCATGTCTGGTAATAATGATATATAATAGCTTCTCAACCAGCTCTTTGTATTGTCTCTTATCCACCTCTTCAGTGCCATCATCATATAACCTGGCATTGGGATCT
Organism: Ottelia alismoides; assembly: GCA_037367405.1. NCBI lineage: Eukaryota > Viridiplantae > Streptophyta > Magnoliopsida > Alismatales > Hydrocharitaceae > Ottelia > Ottelia alismoides. Next base: position 725,425 of record JAZKJV010009066.1, on the reverse strand, counting down.
ATGGGAGTAGTAGCAGGTTTACATCATGTCATACCCGTCTCAGATAGGAGATCAATGACATATTTCCTTTGTGCCATTACCATTCCTTGCTTATTTCTCACAAATTCTAAACCAAGGAAATACTGCAGCATGCCGAGATCCTTGGTCACAAATTATTGGTTAAGAAAGTCCTTGGTTGTCTGAATACCATGGTTGTCACTCCCTGTAACGATATTATCGTCCACATAAACCAAAATAGCAACCATACCTTTCTGAGTCCTCTTAACAAACAGAGAATGATCGGCAGTATATCTAACAAAACCATGTCAGGATACCCGACTCGACTAGACCAAATCGACATATAGTCGGTCTGACCCAATTAAGCGGGTGAATAATCATCCTAGTCGCCGATTTTTGCATAGGGAATATCCGATAGCCCGTTTAATGGATCGAGGGGTTACTGTTTAACAATAACCCATTAGTGATTCAACCATTCTCACCCCTTCCCCCCACCCCCTACGCACGACAGCCCCAGGCGGAGTCACCGTCCCCTTAAACTTGCTCCTCTACAGCCTCTTTCGCATCGCCGGCATCTAGACGACACTGCCACCTCCTCCTCTATGTTATCTGACCTCCGACAGCTTGGTTATGGTTTTTTAAAAGTTTTTTTTTGTTTTTTCTTGCTTGGTTTATTATTTTAATGCTTGATCTTAAATGTTATCGCTTAGATTTTCTATTAATTTGCATGTTGGTTGGTTGGTTAGGTTATTTTAGGAGTAAAAATTTCATTTTCCATGATGAAGGCATGTTGGTTATCTTATATAAGATTAACATTGTCTTTATTATTCTCCAAATGTTGCTTAACTTAAATATTTATTGTTGATTTGCATGTTGATGTGCTTGTTAGGTTATTTTAAGAGTAAAAACTTAGATATTCTTGTTGATTTGCATGTTGGTTAACTTATATAAGGTTAGAATTGTATTTATTACGCCCTAAATACTCGTTAACTTAGATACTTCTTATTGGTCTAAGGCTCTTAAGTTATACAAGGCTATTGCTATCATTGTTAAAGCTCTTGAAAATATTAAAACTGTTAAATATATGAATATATATATATGAAAGTATTGTATTAACTATTGATTTTTATATTTATAATAATTTAAAAAATTCAAAATCGACTATTGCCCGACTAAATCCGGTTACTCTCCCAACTGTCGATTAATCCTTAGTCAGTGACCCTACCGACCGAGTACCGACTGTCGACTTCTGCAACCTTGGAGTTTACACACCATACTAGACTTTCCCTCAGCAGTAAACCCTGGTGGCTGCTGCATATAGACCTCCGCCTGTAAATCGTCATACAAGAAGGCATTCTTGACATCTAATTGAAAGAGTGGCCCATCTTGTACCACAGCAACACCAATAAGAATACGCAAAGTAGAGTGACGCGCAACCGGAGAAAAAGTGTCTTATAATCCACCCCATAGGTTTGGGTAAATCCACGAGCAACCATTCGGGCCTTGTACCTATCCACGGAACCATCTGCACAGTGTTTAACAGTAAACACCCATTTACTGTCAACAATAGAAGCACCTGGGGTAGCGGAGACTACACTCCACGTACCACGAGACTGCAAAGTGGACATTTCTTCTTCCATAGCAAGTCACCATGGACCACTCTGCATAGTTTCTTGATATGACCGTGGTATCTGCACAGTTGTTAAAGCACCAACAAACCTCTGAAAGTCCTCAGACAATCTTGCCAAGGAAAGATGAGAAGAAAGAGGATGCATAGTGCATGCATGCCTCTTCCTAAGTAGAGCAATAGGCATGTCCAAATCCACATTATCCTCAAATGGAGTATCATCTATGACATCCTGCGCCTCAATCTGCACACTTAAATCACTATTACCATTAGTGGAACTCAAATGCTCAGAACATACCTTGGGCGTGCTGGATGATGGAGGAGGCACATATGCACGAGGCCAGCACTGGTAAACCTGAGGAAAGAAAGTAGATGTGGCAGGAGGTGGTGGTGGAGGTGGAGGTGGTGGTGGAGGTGATGGTGGAGAAGGAGGTGGTGGTGTCATATGGTCACCTGGAGTAGGTGAGACCGGAGATAAAGGCATATAAACCTCCTCTCCATTTTCTGAAGGAACGAGCTTGTCACGTGTGGGAGAGAAATACATAATAGATTCAAAGAAGGTGACATCTGCACTAACATAGTACCTTCGTCGAGCAGGATTAAAGCAGCGATATCCCTTTTGGATCTTGGAATACCCAATAAACACACACTTGACAGCTATAGGAGAGAGGTTGTCAAGACCTGAAGACATCTGATGAACAAAGGCCACAGACCCAAAAACACGAGGCATGAGAGAGAAAAGATCCATCTCGTGAAACGCGATCTAGAATGAGATCTTCTCTCCCAGAACCGACGAAGGCATACGGTTCACCAAATAACACGTAGTGAGAACCGCATCCCCCCGGTACGAATGTAGGGTACGACTCTGAATCAAGAGAGTCCTGGTGACATCCAAAAGGTGACGATGTTTCCTCTCAGTCACTCCATTCTGTTGAGAGGTATACGCACAATATGTTCGATGTACAATGCCATAGGATCTAAGGAAGTGAGAAAGCTATGTACTGCAGAATTCAAGCGCATTATCATAACATATATACTTGATATTAGCAAGATTTATTCTTAAGAAGAAACACCCACGACAATCTAGAGAACTCGTCAACTACTACAAGATAAAACATGTGTCCCTGAAGATCAGGGATACGACTGGGACCCCAAATATCAAAATGAATCAATTCAAAGAGACGATGACTACTTTGACTCTGACGACTCTGGAATGTGGACCTATGATGCTTCCCAAGCTAGCAGGCCTCGCACAGAAACATAGAGCGAGGGGAGATTTGAGGAAGAACATGGCACAATTTTTGCAGAGGAAGATGACAAAATCGAAGATCCACATGTAGGGAGATATAGATCCAATGGTAAGAGAAGGGGAACCAGCACAAGGAGATTGCACCAGTCTGTAGAGGCCTCCATGCTCATGGCCAGACCCAATCACCTGCCAGTAAGAATGTCCTGAAACACAAAAGCAGAAGGATCAAATATGGCACGATAGTATAAATCCTTGGTGATTTGGCTAATAGGTAGTAAGTTCATAAAATAATCAGGAGCGTAAAGACGTTCTGAAGCAGCATTACAGGAATTAACTGCACCTCCCCCTGACTAGTAATGGGAGTTTGTGTCCCATCTGCTACCACAACTGATCTACCTGACTGAGTAGGGCTATAGGTACTAAACTGTCCATTGTCACCACCATTGTCACCACAAAGATGATGAGAAGCTCCTGAATCCATGATCCACTCCGACAAGTTTGCCCTGTAACAGCTAGTAAAAGCATATGTTGTACCTGATGTGGATGCAGAGGCTGAAGCTGCTACCTCTGATGATCCCGACGGAGACATCAGATCACCGGAACGTATCTCTGTCGTGCCTACAGGTCACCGGAAGATATCTCTGTCATGTCTGGAAAAGAATCATTGTAGAAGAAGTCCAGCACGGAGTAGCAGTCGGGTCGTAAAAGAAATATACGCCCTGATGAAGAAGTCGATGCTCGGTGAAGACAGATGATCTGAGTAGTAGTCCGGAGTGTCGGCATGTCATTCGTGGTAGGGCAATAGACGTCCTGAAGAATCATCTCTGACTCCGTTCTCCCATATTTGATAGAATAAATAGTATGGAACAACAAGTTCGGAGAAATAAAAAGTTGGGAGAAACAAGTCATGGTGAAGCAGGGGTTGTTGGAGGAGGGGGCTCCAGACGGTGCCGACGACGCAGGAGGTGCAACTGGAGCTGCCGGAGCCCCAGGCAGTGCTTTAGGTGCCGCTAGAGGTGGCAGCTGGTGCTTCTAGGGACTCGGACTGCCTTACGTGGGACCCTTTCTCTCATCAAGGGGTCCCGCGCAAGGAGAGGGGGCTGGTGGCGATGGGTTTAGGGTATTAGGCTCCAGTCTAGGATCGTCGCTCTGATACCATGTTGAGTAAGGGACTAATGAGATGTTTATTCCATAGAACTAGGGTCTCCTATATAGAAATAAAACCCTAGAGAGTACAAGGGTTACAGAACCCGAAGGGTCACAGAGGGATTACAGAACCTGAAGGGTCATGTGGGGTTACGGAACCCAAAGGGTTACAAACATGAATGGAAATATAACTCTAACAATATGAAAAGTCTGCTCAGTCTGCGAAATGCCTCCTCCATTGGAGGTATAGTGGATCAGTAAGGATCTGGGCTCGAGCAACGTCGTCCTCTGGATCAAGAGCGGCTAGAAAGACCCCAGTCATCACGGAGTCTTTGTATGCCTTGAGCTGCTCTGGTGCAGCAGTCAAGGGAATGTAACCATGTAGCCTCTCAAACATACCTCTCAAAGAGGTGTAGAGGGTATGGAGAGGGTGACCATTCTGTTTCGACGTGAAGATATCATGCTGGAGCTGCAGTATCTTCGACTCATTCTTCGCCGGTGAGTATGTGGGGCGAGAATGTCCCACATAGCCTTTGCAGTAGGCTGACTCAGAATATCAATAGCTACCTCTGTTGACATAGTCCCAAATAGCCACAAACGTGCATATGCATCATCGACCTCCTATGACGCATTGATCCCAGTCTTATCACTCAGCTCTTCTGCTGAGAGGATGTGCTTCTTGCCATTACACTACACCAAACTCATGAACTGCATGGCCCACAGTTCATAGTTTGTTCCATCCATCTTGACTATGGGTGTTGAACCTTTGAAGGCATCCAAGGATGAAACGTCAGCTTTGTTGTCAGACGTGATGACAACTATCTTCAAGATTGGGACGTGCAACAAGAAAAACTTGTGCCTACACAGACATATGGGAAGATGGTTGTGGGTGTAGACTCATACCACAACCTCTTCCATTCTTTGAAGGCTCCTTTGGGTATCTAGGGTGTTTTAGATAATCTCTTTACACCCTGGAAAATCAAAGACAAGCCGAACCAGAAGTCTGTGATGATGTAGGTTGCACACAAAGACGCTCTAGGGCACACTGGAGATGCGGATGACACTGGTGGCGATGTGCGGCTGCGGGAATGCGCGAGGGCGCGACACATGGTGCAGGGGTTGCTCGTGGAGGCGCAGGCGACGCTGGCTGTGGTGGCGCAGGCAATGTTCAGAAATGTGGTTCATGCGGCCGCATATGTGCATGCGGAGGGGCAGTCGCACCGCATATTGAATATGCAGTAATATACGGGGCTCACGCATATGCGGGCCGCATAAACCGCATATGCGGCCGAATAAGTGGGTCCGATATGCGGTATGACCCATTAGCAAAATGCCAAGATCCGATTTTAAGGGACGTGGATCTTTAAGGTCTTAACCCGACATCATCTGTGCGCACCAAACCCCTCCCCCCCCCATCTCGATAAACCCTAAGAACCTCCAGTGCCTCCATCGCAGAAGCTCCGCCAGACTCCAGAGCCTCTCCCTCTCGGCCTTCCACCATCGCCGCATAGCTGCTCTTTCGCCGCCAAGCTCCGCCAGACTCCAGCTTCTCCCTCTCGGCCTTCCACCTCCGCCGCATAGCTGCTCTTGCGCCGCCAAGCTCCGCCAGACTCCAACCTCTCCCTCTCGGCCTTCCACCTTCGCTGTATAGATGCTCTCCGCACCACCGCGCTCCGCCCCTAGCTGGTCTTGCACCTTCGCCTCCCCCGTACGGTAACATCATTTCTTATGCGGATGTGCCTTCTTTGTTTTGTTCAAAATTTCAGCATACGTAATGAAATTATGTTAGGTTTTGTAATAATTTTATGATTTTATTAATTTTTTGTACTGCCTTCTTTGTTTTGTTCAAAATTTCAGCATACGTAATGAAATTATATTAGATTTTGTATTGCCAATTGCCATGTTTAACTTCAAAAGTAGTTGCTTTTATAGCATAAATTGCCATGTTTAACTTCAATAGTAGTTGCTTTTATAGCATGAATCGATTAAACTTTAATCATTAAAGCACCAATCTTATCAAAAATAGTTGACCAAATTATGTTTGTTTCTTTTCTACCGTTGGAAGAGTAAAAATTGTAGACCAAAAATAGTTGCAAGATATGGATTCTTTTTGGACTAACTAACTAGGGTATGCATTGGTTGTAGATTCTAGTGAATATATAAACGATTAGTATCACGTCTCTTTATTTTAGTGGATACTAAACTAAATTTCCATTACGATTTTTTGACATACATCTCCTCTAGGGATATGTTTATTCTGTTTAACTCCTAGATACATATTATTATGATAAATACATCATCCCCCCCTCTATGACTATTGACTATTTCTTTTACGTTGAAAGGAATTCTCATGTAAAATCTCTATCATATTATCATATGATTCATATTTTTCTTCATGATTGAAGTTATGGATTCTTTTCTACTGTTGCTTTTATAATCAAATTAGCCCTTTGAATAATTGGATTACATTCTGTATTTATTTTTTTTAATGTCTCATTTTTTGTGTCATCTTTAGGTTTTTTGATATGGCTACCTCTTCCACTCCTACTACAGATTCCTCCACATTTTATGTTCCACCTGGCTCTACCGATCCAGGGTGGAAATACGCATACCTTGTTAAGAGGACGGATTCGAACACGGTTGCGTGTCGCTTGTGCGGCAAGGTCATAAAAGGAGGAATCAATAGAATGAAACAGCATCTCGCACACATAAAGGGAAACACGAAGGCATGCCCAAAGGCCGATGGTGATGTGCAGAAGGAAATCAGAGATTATGTGGAAGATATTATGAAGAAGAAGAATGAGAAATTTGTTAGTATGAGAGAACTGCGTGAGGAAGTGACAATCAAAACATCTGATGGATCTTCTAACCATCCATATGAACGAGAAGCCTCAGAAAGTGGTGCAAAAAGACCTCGTGTTTCTGAAGATGATGCGTCTTTGGGTGCAACAATGCGGCAGACAGTGATTAAAGATGCATTAGCCAAAGAGGAGCGTGCACGTGTCAAAATTCTTTTATGATGCTGACATTCTCTTTAATGTAGTGACCAAGAATTCCTTTATCCGAATGTGTGAGGCAATTGGACAATACGGAAGCGGATACAAACCGCCTTCATATTATAAAATTGTAGAAACATTGTTGAAGGAGGAAGTTGATGAAACAAAGGAATATTTAAAGCACCACAATGAATCGTGGAAGAACAATGGTTGTTCAATAATGACCGATGCGTAGACCGATATGAGGGGAAGGAGCATTATGAACTTGTGTGTGAATTGTGACTTGGGCACAACTTTCTTGAAGTCTGTTGACACATCTGCAGATTCTCACACAGTTGAATACATCTCTTCTCTGGTAGAGGAGTGTATCAAGGATGTTGGAGAAGACAATGTTGTACAAGTTGTTACTGACAATGCTTCTGCAAATATGGCAGTTGGGAGACTCCTTAAGACCAAATATCCAAGGATATTTTGGTCTTCATATGCAGCTCATTGCATTGATCTTGTACTTGAAGAGATTGGCAATGAATCGAAGATAAAAAATTGCATCACTAAGGCAAGAACTCTCACTCTCTTTATCTACAATCATGCAAAGACTTTGAGCTTGATGAGCGTAAAAAAAAAAGACTTTGAGCTTGATGAGACAGTTCACCCAGAAGGGTGAAATTGTTCGTCCAGAGCAAACAAGATTTGCCACCACTTTCCTTACACTACAAAGCGTAATGAACAAGAAGGAGAAATTGCGGTTGATGTTCTCTTCTGATGAGTGGAGGGAGTGTAAGTGGTCAAAAACAAGAAAACGTGAGGTGGTTGCATCCGTTGTCCTCAGTTCATCATTTTGGGGCCAAGTATCCTTGACGCTGAAGATCTTCTCTCCACTTGTCTGCCTCTTGCGTGTTGTTGATGGAGAAAGGAAGCCGTCAATGGGATTTGTATATGGAGGATTGGAGGATGCAAAAAATAAAATAAAGGCTATTTTTAAAGATGTTGAACATTCCTACAAGCCCTTTATAGATGCCATTACCTTGAAAATGAAAGGAAGATTGGATAGCCCCCTCCATCTTGCAGCTTTCTATCTCAATCCCTATTATTTTTATAGGGATAGCGATGCGATTTCTAAGGATAGTTTCGTCGTTGATGGTTTAATGGAATGCGTGGAGATTTTTTATCTTGAGTTGGAGATTCAGGATGCCATCACGAAGAAAGAGATTCATATTTATCGAAGGGGAGAAGGAGCATTTGGAAACCAATGGCGGTCAGACAAAGATCCACCAATGATGATGATTTCAATCCTGGTAATATATCTCAAGCTTATTATCGACTTTAAAGTTCTTAAGTTAGATTTACTATTTTACAAGAAATTAATTGTCTAATCTCTTGTAGCTCATTGGTGGTTGTTATATGGTTCTCAAACGCCTTATTTGAAGGAAATGGCTTTGAGAATTCTAAAGTTGACACCTCTTCTTCTGGCTGTGAGAGGAATTGGAGCTCTTTTGCAGCGGTATAACTCTCACCATTTTGATGCACAATTAAGTATATTCATTGAGTCATTACAATTTATAACTAATCAATTTTACATATTCTTAATGCAGATTCACACCAAAAAAGGGAACAAACTAGAAACTAAGAGATTGAATGATTTGGTTTTTGTGAAATTCAATTCAAAGCTGAAGGAACGTCGATCACTAACTGGGAGAGATCCATTTGTTTCAAAGGACAGAACACATGTTATGGATTGGATTGGTTCCAGTGAAGAAGAAGAAGAAGAAGAAATCTTCCACGGGTCAGGCCTCACATGGAACTTGGTTGTAGAAGCAAGTGGGGCAGAAGAATTTGTTGAGAATAGGAGGAGCCAAAGGAATGTGGAAGCTTTGCCAAGTTTGGGTGAAGAAGAAGAATTTATGAGTGATTCAGAGAGCGATGATGATATTCCAACAATCAATTTTGAAGATGATTTAGATTAGAATTTAGAAGTTGTTTTATAACTTTATATATTTGAACATTCTATATTCAGAAACATATTTTGATATCTAAATGAAGTATGTAGCTTTTTATTGTGGTGCCTTTTTCCAAAGTATGTTTTTGTAGGAATCTAAAGGAAACATGAAGTTTTTTTGTCTCTGACATCACAATTAAATATATATCTTTAATATTTTTAATTAAAAAAATGCAAACCGCATAATCCGCATATACTTCCGCATATACTTCCGCATATCCTCTTACTCGCTCGGGACCGCCTGACCGAACTAATATCGCATACCGACTTTCTGAACCTTGGGCACAGGCGGTGGGCGCGTGCGGCACGAGAGGCGGTAGCGGCACGCATTGAAGCGCGGGCACGCGCTAGGGCTTTTCGGTGGGGTCAAGCTCTAGGGCACAGTCTCCGGTCTAGGACCGTCACTCTGATATCATGTGGAAAAACATGAAATGAAAAGTTGTATTTCACCATAACCCAAGAGCTCTTTCATATAGGAGAAAAGCTCTAAGGGAAAATTACATAAAGGGACCGAGAAAATAGCAAATTGTAAAATAACAATATAAAGAGATGTAATTATTTCAATAAACTGCATGGTGGGAATAATATCCTCGACTCTATCCCTCTAAAACAATAGAAAATAGTAAAAACTAATCAGTAGAAAATGCAATACATTTAAGAGATTTACACCCATAATCCTTTATACTTCATATTTACGTACATGACTCTGAATAACCATGAATTACAAGGACAATCTTGAATAATGCTTAACCCTTACATGACATAACTTGTGTTAGTTTCCATCTATTTTATCCGTTGACTTTGATAGAAAATGTTCAAAATTGGCAATTTTGCCCCTTAAAGTCATGTCGAAGTTATAAAGGATGCCACTGGTACAAATTATACATTTCTCCTATGAATAGACCTCCAAATTCTAAATGAATAAATAAAAATTTCCAGATCCTCATAGAATTGATAAACTTTCAACCCAATCGGATCATTTGGGTTGAACTTGGTTTCAATTCTCATAGAATTGAACTCAATGTATCAACAAGAACCAATGGGCTCACTGAGATTATCTTTCGATTCCAGATTAGTACTTCGGCACAAGAAATTTGAGTTTATGATGACTCCAAATTGAAATCTACATAATAATATGTACAAATGAAACCTCCTTAATACACAGATGACTAGAGGTATCTTGATTCACTCGGTCCTTTACAACAATTTACAATCGGAAACAATGTCTCATGAAAGATAAGTCCTGTAGAATTTGAAAGAAAGAACATAAATTTAAATTTCAATACAGAAAACAGATGTTGAAATATTATTATAATTACGGTAGTATACAAAATGCTTGATTAGATGATCGAACCATCTCCACGTTCACCAAATTTCTCTCGTTATCTCGGGAGGTCTCGTGTTCAAGCACTGCCTTCATTTTCAGAGCCCAACATAGAGGGTGAGTAGCAACACCCACGATCCTCTGCTCGTTCTTGCGCAGTACAAAAAGTATGAAGGGCACAACCTCAGCCATAACAGCGCTTCACAGCACCATCCTCACACCTAAGCCTCGTCGGCAACCTGGAACAAAAGAACGTCATGTGTCTTTGACTCTGACTCCAACCACGCCTACTTGTACATTGCATCCAGTCGTGTATCCATAATCTCACGGTGGGGGAATGCCAGCAGCCTGACGTGACTGAGGAATTCCTAGAACCTAGGGTGCTCGAAGGCGGAGAAGGAAACAGCTCCGCCGGCCTCGAAGATCCAGTTAGCGTGGTGGGTCATGGCGGACTCCACTGGAGCTTGGTGAGGGAAGCTCCAGGGGAGGCCTTGGGGCTCTTGAGCTTCTAGGCATTGTCCTTGAGCATTACATGGGCATCAATGTCATCCTTCCCACCAGAAAGCTCGGGCTGTTGTTGAGGGGACGGGTAGCCAAAGTCAAGTGGGAGGGGTCAGGGGGCTGGAGGAGGGGCTAGAAGGGACGACTTAGGAGGTGGCATAAAGGGCTTGGAGGAAGGGGCTGGACGAAGGGACGGCAAAGAGGAGGTCGAGGGGCAGCATCGGAGTGTTGCTGCTACTGTGGGAGAGGAAGGAGGGAAAGGAGAGGTTCAGTAAATGGTAACCTTTGGATGTAGTGTGGTTAGATTAACTCGCATGAGTGATTGAGTTATTGGACCAACTTAAGGGAGAGTTATGGGTGTGAGATGGAGTGACTATTTGGGGTTTCTCGTGTAAGTGTAACTATGAATTATAGAGTCTCATTTATGTATGTAAATATGAAAGTATACAGGGTCATGTGTGTAAATATCCCTACATTAAAAGGCAAGTACTTCACACATATTTCTAAACATTCTGGTAAGGGTGAACATCGTTACATCCGTGGGCGGACACACGTATTGGTTAAGGGGGGCACGTGCCCCCCTAACTTTTCAATTTTCCCTATTTTATCCCATTAAACATTAATCTAAAAAGTAGCAATGTGCAGTTGTGCCCCTTGTCACCCGATAATTAGGAATTGAAAATACACTCGCGTCATCTGTGGCCCCCCATCATCCAAGAATTTATAATTGTAAGTGTGCCCTTCATCTAGAGATGCCAACAGATACAAACATACTATATCCAATCTGCAACCGTATCTGTTGTATAAAGTTTTTGCCATCCGTATTCATTCATTTTAAAATAGATACAGATATGGATATCACTTTGATATTTGCAAATATCGTGATCATATATAAATATATTTGTAAATTTATTTTTTACCATATATAACATAAATATATACCTTCTTTCACAATATTTGACATAATTTTTTTGATATAAGCGCATTTAGTATATTTATATCACGTCTTTTACATCCAATTCATTTATATTTAAGTTAATACATTATGTATTTAAAATATTATCTGAATGCTATCGGTTTACATCATTATCCATATTTTAAGGATATGGTAAAATAATTTTAATACCCATCAATATCCGTACCACATTGTATTCGTATTTAAAAATGGACAAGGATCTTTCCTTTCTTTAGACCCAGATGTGCCATGCAAGGACTAGGAGCATGTTTCGGTACCCATAGTTCCCTCGCAGCCTCGCCTATCTCTCGGACGTGTTGTGGCCCCGTTGCCCCACGGATCCACTGCACCGTTTGCACCTTTACATTCTCAATCACTCATGGACATACTATGCATCTAGTTTCTCATCATGGCAAGATTAAGTCTCACACTTCAAGTTTCCAACTCCAACGCATGCAACAATAATACAATATATATGTACTTCGTAGGTGCATATGTATGTTTATCCAAAAATATCTTTTTATCAAAAGTGACTAATGCAATCAGAACCAAATCATTTTACTATATGTACTTTAATGTTGTAGATGTCCCTTAAGTGTTTTTATTATAGACATGTATTTTCAAAATACAAAATTAGATGCGTAATTCTTTATATATCTCCACATACATGGATGTTTATATTGATTTATTTTTTATTATTGCATCTTATTTATTATTATTATTATTATTTGTCAGTGTGCCCCGCCTAGTCTGTAATCCTGGGTCCACCACTGGTTACGTCTAACACAAGAGGAACTAAGATAATCCATCTCATGAACCAGGATACACTCATGTTAGACCGAAATCTAAAAAAAATGATTAGAACCGATAAAACATGAGGATAGTATAAATGACATCATCTGTCTAAACGTCAGAATAAGGAACCAAAATGTTATCTAAAAGTACAAAGTATATCGAATCCTATTGCTATCTATTTCAAGAGAGAACCCAGACCTGCCAAAAATGATTCCACACCCAAAATCATTCACGTTGAATATGTCATTATGCTGTATTGGGTTAAATGGATCTGGGATGTGGATTCATTTAACCGTTAATATATATATTATTACACACCCCTTATTGGTTTTCTAACAGAGAGAAAAACTTGGCAACCCAAGAGAGGCCGCTAAGTCATCATTTTCCCATAATTTTCTCCCTCTTGTAGAAGAAGATTTTTACATAAATCTTGTGCCTCTATTGGATGATTGCTTGGTTTGATGCTTTCTATATAGTATCAGAGCATCTCAAGTCCTGGATTGGAGTTTTTTTAGAGGTTCTCTATGCATTATGTATGGTTGAAGATACGCATGCATGAGTGAAGATATCTTGCATCATCTTGGCTCAAGGACTCGTAAAGATGTGGAATTCATCCCAGGGGATCAAAACGAGGAGCGTGTCGTTGTAGAGGTCCAAATTTATTCACCATTTTTTCAGAGTTCATGGAGAGCATTCACTGCGAGATACGTTAACTTGCAAAACAAATCAGAGTTGTTTACCCCATTTCTGAGGATGGCTTCCCGGTTTTTTTCTACAGGGAATTTTGGGACCTTTTGAAGGAGGAGATTCTGGACCTCATAGATGTTAAGGCGCACGCCTAGGCGCCCAGGCGCCTCAGGCCGTGCGCCTAGAACGAACGCCTTGCTTTTATAGCAAATGGCGTGCGCCTTGGGTCGCCTGGGCGCCTAGGCGGCCGCCTAGGTGCGCCTAGGCACGCCTTGACGCCTAGGCGATTGTTTTTCATGCACACTACACAGATATCTCATTTTCAAAATGCGATATACATTGCGCATTTACAAAAAGCGATATACATAGCGCATTTTTAAAATGTGATATACATGTCGTATTTTTGAAATGCGATATAATTTCTTAATAATCTAGCATCCAAATGCGATATTTTTGAAATTTCTTGATGCCACTTTGAAAACGCCTGGGCGCCCAGGTGTAACGCCTTGTCGCCTTGCCGCCTTAATAACCATACTGGACGTGCTTAATGATTTCAGAGAAGGAAACAAAGACCTTGAGAAGATCAACCGGGCCTTACTATTTCTACTTCCAAAGAAAGACACACCTGTGTTGGTGTAGGACTTCCGGCCTGTTGCTCTCTTGAATGGGGGGGTACTGGACTTGGTGCTTCTTCAGGGTCAATCGGCCTTCATTCCGGGGAGGCAAATGGCGGACGACCTAGTGATGGCCACAGAGATTTGTCTTGACTGGAAGCATTCGAAAGTGAGAGGGGCCTTATGGAAAATTGACTACGCTAAGGCCTATGATCCGGTGGACTGGAGATTCCTATGGACTTCCCTTCGGAGGAGAGATTTTCCGGAGCAGTGGGTGGCCTGGATGAAGAGATGTGTCATCACCTCCTCGTACGCAATCCTGGTGAATGGTAAACCAGAGGGAGGCTTCTTCCAGCCACAACGGGGGGTGAGGCAGGGGTGTCCGTTAGCCCCTATGTTGTATGTCATCATGGCGGATTCTCCGGGCGTCCTTCTCAAGTAGGCGAATGTGGCGGGTTGGTGTGAGGGCTACAGAAGGGAGGACATCTCCATCCCTCTATTACAGTATGCAGACGATACAATTCTCTTCCTGGGTGGCACCAACGAGCAGAACGAGAATGTGGTACAGCTGGCCGACATCTTCGGCGAACTCTCGGGCCTGGATATTAATAAGGCCAAGTCGACCGTTATCGCTTTTGGGGTGAATGATGCGGACCGAACCTGCTTGGTGGAGTTAACGGAGTGTTCGGTGGAGAGCATGTTGATCTGATACCTGGGCCAGCAGTTAGTCGCTGGGAAACTTAGAAGGATAGACTGGACGAGCTGGTGCTGAGGATGGAGCAGCAGCTTGCGGGCTGGAAGGCGGTGACACTTTATCGTGGGGGGAAGCTGATCCTCCTAAAGCACATCCTGTCCGCTATACCCATCTTCTTCTTCTCCACTAGATTGATGCTAGTCGGCGTTAGAAGAAAGATTGAAGCTCTGATGAAAAGGTTCTTCTGGTCCAAAGGAAGAAAGAAGGAACATGGGCTGCACCTGGTTAGTTGGGAGGACGTCACCAAGAAGCACGAGGAGGGGGGTCTTGGGGTTAGAGATGTGGAATGCATGAACAAGGCCCTGTTATCTAAGTGGGTCATCCGAATTTGGGGCCCGCCTACCTCTCTGGTTGTGAGACTTCTGAGGCAGATTTACTGGGTCAGAGACGACCTGGAACCAAAGAGAGTGCGGTACGAATCCCCGTTGTGTGGGCGGGTATCCGGACAGTTATGCAGTGGATGGCACCGCGGCTCCAACCAATCATGGGCAACGGTGAGTCATTCAGATTTTGGCGTAACGACTGAACGTGCGAGGGCAGTTTGGAGGCTAGCTTCCCCCGTCTATTCTCCTTGGCAGCAACGAAGGAAGCAACGCGTTCGCAGGTGGTGGTGGAGAATGCGCGGGCACCACTATTCCTTGTCGATCTCTCTGATCAACGTTTAGACGAATACCTTGCTTTGTTGGCTACACTGTTGCAACACGACACCTTCTTGTAGGATCGAGACCGTTGAAGGAACAGTGTTTTCTCCGTCAGAAAGGCTTACCTTGAATTGAGGAGGAGGGATGAGGAGCGTGACAACGAGCTGTGCCTGGACATACACGTGGTTTGGGCAGCGAAAATTCAGGCAAGGGTGAAGGTCTTTCTCTGGTGCCTGAGAAGGGGACAGCTCTGTGACAAAGCGAGGAGGGGGCGCCTCCTATGTCTTACCGACACCCAGTGTGACAGATGTGGTGAATACGTCGAGGACTCAGATTACCTATTTTTCAAGTGCTCATCATCCGTGCGGGTCTGGGCAGAGATTGCAATCCCTTGGGTGGAGCGCGATGGGATGGAGGCCTTCTGGAGCTCCTTCAGGAGGATCGGCGGCAACTCTACTGATGATTGTTCTAGACCTTTTGCCACTCTTTGGGCCATTTGGCTTGGACGCAACGAGCTAATCTTCAAAAATCAGAGATTCTACAGCGAGAATGTAGTGTCCCATTGTCGCGCCTTGTATAATTTCTGGCTCTCCAGGTAATGTATCCTGAAACTCTTTTAATGAAATTTTTTAATAGGCGGTGATCCCCGTTGAGGGGACTCACCCGTTTTGACATCAAAAAAAAGGTTCCTCTTTATTTCCATCCATACTAATGTTAGGGGGCATGCAAGAACCGACTCGTTTAATGGTTTTAGATATTTCATTTGTGAATCGATATTGGTCAAGTTGCGGTAGCTGAGATCCTTGTGCTAGTAAAGAATTTTCTAATATGATTGTAGACTAGTTCATACCTCTATCAAGTTGCTCCACTTAAACAATCCTAAGGAATAACTTACCATGTCCTTACAATTTTTCTTGTCAAATAAGGGCATTATCGACAAGACCTCATGCAATTTCATTCCCCAACAAAATGGAACAACATAGAGGAAAAATCATCTATTAGAGACTGTCAATGCCTCATGTATTAAGGCAATATTGCTAGAAGATAATGGCATGATGCATTCATTGCAAGTGCTTACTTTTTAATACACGTTCTGACAGACAACATCATGATCGAACCCCATACTCCCTTTATACCCACACACGAGCCTTATGTCCGACGCCAATGCCATTTAGTTGCAGATGATGCTTCATTTACAACTTTACTTATGGCCACGGACAACTTTACTTGTGTACCATTTGTCAATATATCATAAAGGAATTTACCTTCTTTGAAGATCAATCATAATATTCCAGCTCCTATGTTCAAGGGGGTGTTTAGGTGAAGGGCACAAACAGAAGATTTAGTATTTTAGAAGGAATGTATTTGCAGAGGATGAAGGTAAAAAACGGGATGTTTAAATATGGGGAACTTCTGGTGAACAAAATGTGAAAAGTTTGGGAAGTAGTTATCTCACAGACATAAGATGAACACTAATCCTAGTTCAGATTCCTCCTAGACTCCATATCAGTGACAATGATCTGACAACGAGATTTGTGAACCTATTAGTTCTAACCTTGTTGATGATGGTTAGCAAATTGAAGCACATAAATAAGCCAATGTGGAATATATCCTCATTGTCCTCATGAAGGATATGTGACATCGCCCTTCAAGATGTTGAATAAAAAGATATATGGCATACTTCATCCAACTCCAAATTATAAATGTTTTCTTACATCACTCCATGCTTCTGTTATTCATAGAAATGTGGTTGAAGCCAATGTTGATCTTAAGTAAATGAATCTATGCATGGGATATATGCTCTTACAAAAACCACACTTGTGACATTGGGGGCCAACAATCCTAAGAAAATCAACATTATGGGATCCAAGTAGGTGTACATGATCAAGTCCAGGGAAAACGGTCAAGTAGACAGATATGAGTTCGCTTGGTGGATGAGGGTTGTTCTCATGAAGTCGTATCTAATACCTAGTAACCTTAGAATCCATAACAAAGATGAAGTCGATGAGGATTATTCTTTCCCCCATTATCATATTTGGTTGGTGCCTACATGGAAGAGATGTGAAAACTCCTTCAATGAGAACTTAGTTAAAAATATTTACATGCATTATGAGAAGAGCAAACTCAATAAATATCGTTATGGACTTGAGCAAACTCCTTAGGCATGGTTGAGTATCTACAAGCGGTTATGAAAAATCAAGTGTACAAGTAAGGTAACGTGGATCACATCCTCTTGTAAAGCAGAGAATTAAAAAATGATCTTGTTAAGATGGCAGGGTCATCGCTGGTGATGACAATGATGAGATGATCACCTAAAAGCCAAACTTGCAAATAAGTTCGAGATTAAAGCCATGAAAAAGCTTTAGTATTATCTTGATATTAAGGTTTTCTGGTTCAGATAGAGACATGCTAAATATCTGCCATCAAAAACATTTTTTTGATATACTGAAGGAAACCCGAAAACTGCAAAGTTGGCTTACTACCACTCTTATTTAGACAAATTACAAGCTCAATATAAGGTTGGAAAAACTCCCACACAAGAAGTGGTTTTTAGGAAGCTTATATATATTATACTCGCTAGACAAGGCATTACTTATATCGTGAATGTGGTGTTGGGAAAATAAAAGAACTTGTTTATTCCATCAGCCCTAGGCTCTCTTATATACGAGAGTAGCCTATGGGTAAATTACATAAAGAGTACGACAGGAACGGAAAATAACAAAAGAATACATAAGTAGATAATATATGTTTACACTCCCCCTCAAGATGGAGCATAGATATCAATCATGCTCAGCTTGGATGCACACTTCTGAAACGGGCCTCGCAGTAATGCCTTGGTAAAAATATCTGCAGTTTGATTCTCTGAACTAACATGAGATGTAGCAATGAATCCCTTCTGGATCATGTCACGTATAAAGTGACAGTCAACTTCAATGTGCTTGGTTCGTTACTTCATGGAATGCTGGATTGTTTGCAATGAACAAAGCCGCCTGATTGTCACATTCTAAAGCCATAGGAAGTGGGACTTCTTTATATAAATCTGTAAGCACAGCCTTTACCCACATCATTTCTGTGCTAACCTGGGCCATAACCCTATATTCAGATTCAACACTAGACCTTGCTACCACAGTTTGTTTCATGCTCCTCCATGAGATTAGGGAATCTCCAACATATACAGCGAGCCCAGAGGTAGACTTCTTGTCCTTGGGACACCCTGCATAATCTGCATATGCACAGGCTGAGATAGAGATCACCTTGCCTTTCTTGAACAGCGAACCCGCACTTGGAGATGACTTGAGGTACCTGAGTATCATATGTATGGCATCCATGTGAATCTGACGTGGTTGTTCCATGAACTGGCTCACTCGACTCACAGCAAAGGATATATCGGGCCTAGTGATAGTGACTTACAGAAGTTTGCCCACCAGTTCTCTGTATCTTCTCCTATCCACCTCCTCTGTATCATCATCATATAGCTTCATACTAGGGTCCATTGGTGTGATAGCAGGTCGGCAACCAAGCATTCATGTTTCACTCATCAGGTCAGTGACGTATTTTCTCTAAGACATTACCAACCCATACGGATTTCTGGCGAACTCCAGTCCCAGAAAATATCTAAGAACTCCAAGGTCCTTTGTGACAAATTCACGACCCAGCATTTCTTTCGCCTCCTTTATTCCTTGTACATCATCACCTGTAATTAAGATGTCATCTACATAGACCATGATTGCAATAATACCTCTGGAAGTCTTTTGTACAAACAAGGAATGATCATCATTAGAACATTTGTATCCCTGTTTTTTAGAGAGGTCTGAGAGCTTCTGAAACCACGCTCTGGGGCTCTGCTTAAGGCCATAGATAGCCTTATGAAGTCTGCACACCTTGGAACACTCCCCCTCACATCAAAACCAGGTGGTTGTTGCATGTAGACTTCCTCCTGTAAGTCACCATATAAGAACGCATTCTTCACATCCAACTGATATAGCGGCCACTCACGAGTAACCGCAACTGACAGCAAGATCCGTAGAGTGGAATGGCGGGCTACTGGCGAGAATGTATCAAGATAGTCCACCTTGTATGTCTGTGTAAAGCCACGAGCAACAAGGCGAGCCTTGTATCTGTCAATACTGACATCTGCATTCTGCTTGACTGTAAATACTCACTTGCAGCTCACTGGTGACACATCTGCAGGTATAGGAACCAGACTCCAAGTTCCTCTAGACTGAAGTGTTGACATTTCTTCCTCCATTGCTAGACGCCATCTACTATCCTTCAGAGCGTCTTGGTAATTCCGTGGAATATCTACAGATGACAATGCGACTGCAAAGTTCTTGAAATCTCCAGTTAGACGTTCAAATGACACGAAAGCTGCTAAAGGATATGAAGCGCAGCTCCGCTTCGACTTTCGTATAGCAATAGGAACATCTAAATCAGCTGTGTCCTCGTCTGTCCTCTGTAACACATCCTGCTCAGAAACATCATCAGATCCATCAATAGTAATATCTTCAGAACATACCTTAGGCGAGCTAGGTGATGAGCAATGAACATGAGCTGAAGCAGGCCTGCGGGTATAATGAAATGGTAGTGGTGAAACAGGTATAGTAATAGGAGGTGCAGATGATGGTAACGGTTCTGGTGGTAGTGGTGGTGGTGATGGTGGTGGTGGTGACACGTAAATGGCATCAGTATTAGCTGGAGGTATCAACTGATCACCTGATGCTGAAAAGTACATAACAGATTCAAAAAATGTAACATCTGCACTAACGAGATACCGCCTGCGCAATGGATCATAGCACTTGTACCCCTTCTGAGTTCTGGAGTACCCAACGAACACACAATTGACAGCCCTAGGAGAGAGCTTGTCAGTACCAAGAGACAACTGGTGGACAAAGGCAACCGAACCAAACACACGAGTAAGGGAAAATAGATCTCTTCCAGGAAAGATAAGGGAGAAAGGAATCTTTTCACCTAGAACAGATGACGGCATACGATTGATTAGGTAACATGCTGTAAGAACAGCATCACCCCAGTAAGAATGAGGAGCATGACTCTGTATAAGGAGTGACCTGGTGACATCTAGTAAGTGGCGATGTTTCCTTTCAGCAATCCCATTCTGTTGGGAGGTATAGGCACAGGATGTCTGGTGGATAATCCCTTGGGATGAGAAATAACTGGCTAGGACATGAGTACACAATTCCAGGGCATTATCACTTCTCGCAATTTTAACAGATGTGGAAAAAACTTTACGAAACTCATTAAGAAAATTGATAATAATATTCCCTGCTTCAGATTTATTCTTTAACAAAAACACCCATGACACACGAGAGAAGTCATCCACAATAACTATATAAAACATGTGTCCCTGATGATCAGGAACACGACTTGGACCCTAGATATCAATGTGAAATAACTCAAACTAGGAGGTACTACTCCGACACTGACAACTGGGAAATGTAGACCGATGATGCTTTCCCAACTGACATGCCTCACATTGGATAGATGTGTGAGGCAAAACCTGGGGTAACACATGACGCAGCTTATGAAGCGGTAGATGTCCAAAGCGCAGATGCCATAGCAGAGGGGAGACGGGTCCAGTAGGTAGAGATGAGGTTCCAACAAAAGAAGTCTGACTGAGGCGATAGAGGCCTCCTTGCTCATAGCAACGCCCAATCACGTTGCCCGTAAGGATGTCCTGAAAAACAATAGAAGAGGGATCAAAAATCGCCTGACACTGTAAATCCTTTGTAATTTGGCTGATAGATAATAAATTCATTGAAAAATCAGGTGCATGTAACACATTCTTGAGCTGCATAGATGATGTCAGTCTAATCTCCCCCCGACCAGTAATCGGGGAATGTGTACCATTAGCAATGACCACAGTTCGACCTGGAGGTATATGTCTGCATCTTGTAAGTAGCCTTTGATCGCCACATAGATGATGTGTGGTGCCAGAGTCCATAATCCATGCTAAAGTATCCGATCCACTACTAGTAAATGCATGTGTGCTACCTGATGCACTGGTAGATGCAGAGGCGGATGCAGCAGCATCAGACTGGTTCTCAGTAGTGGGTGCTGGGCCCAAGGCCCTAAATGTCGATTTCTGTCACCATTTCGGTATCGACCAAAACAGAATTTCGATGGAATTTCGGTGGAATTTCGACCGAAACTTCGGTCATTTCAGTCATTTTTTGTACTAGGACCCCCATATTTCGATCATTTCGGTCGAATTTCGATTTCGACTGGATATCGATATTCGACAGAAATTCGACCGAATTTCGATGAAATTTAAGGCCATGGCTGGGCCAGATGGAGGAATAATGTCCCTTAGACAGGCAACAAGATCATCAAAGCGTTGATCCAAAGAGGCAGCAGATGGAGGCTCTATCTGCTCAGCGACTCTTGCAGATGCAGGAAATCCATGCTTAGAGTAGCATGTGTCTTCAGAATGTCCGGTGCGATGGCAATAGGTATACGTTGGCCGAATACGGCCTCCTCTACCACGAGGGCCACACGGCCACGGGTATGATGGTGACCTCCACGGCCTCTGTTGGCAGCCATGGCTGAAGCAGTCTGATTCGTAGCCGTAGAGGGAACAGTGATCCGGCTCAATCTGTGAAAGGCTTCCTCCATAGGAGGAATAGTAGAGTCTGCCAAGATCTGAGACCGTGCTGCCTCATACTCAGGATCAAGGGCAGCGAGAAAAACTCCTACCATAGTAGCATTCTGGTAGGTCTTTTGTTGCTCTGGTGTGGCTGTCAGGGGCATGAAGCTATATAGCTTCTCGAACATCCCTCGTAGAGATGTGTACAGTGAGTGTAGAGGACGTCCATTCTGCTTGATAGTGAATATGTCATGCTGGAGTTGCAGAATCTTTATCTCATTCTTTGCTTGAGAATATGTGGTGGTCAGAATATCCCACGTATCTTTGGTTGTGGGCTGATGAAGAATGTCATTAGCAATCTCGTATGCCAGAGTTCCAGATAGCCATACTTTGGCATATGCATCATCTGCCTCCCACGAGGTATTAACTCCAGTCTTCTCAGCATGCTCTTCTTCAGTAAGAATGTGTTTCTTACCGGTTGACTTCATCATACTCATGAACTACATTGCCCACAGTTCATAGTTCGAACCATCCATCTTCACAATCAGCGCTAGACCTCGGAAGGTGCCTACAGATGGGATATCTGCCTTGCTTTCAGATATACTTATAACCGAAGACTGGAGTAGTAGACTGAGGATAAGATCATCTACACGGACATAGACGGGTTTAGTTGCAGGTGTAGACTTCAGGCAACCAAACCCATTCCTTTAAAAGTGTGCGCGTTAGAAGTACGTGCAGTGCTGGTTCACGGCTCAAGGGCGCTCAGAGACAGTAGGCGAGTACGCAAGACAGGAGGCACACTGTGCACGCGAGGCAGAAGGCGTGCAGGCTGGCGCGCGTAAGTCACGCACAAGGCACGCGCACAAGGCGTGCGGGGGGCGCACGAGAGGGCGCACAACGCACGAGGGTGCGAAGGCGAGCACGCTGGAGATGCGCAAGGAGCGCGCTGGAGATGTGCGCGGGGCGCAGGAGGCGCGGGCGCGGGCACAGGAGGTGCTGGAGATGCGCGAGATGCGCGCTGGAGATGCACGCGGGAGGCCGAGGCGCACAGCCGGCGGCGCGCGGGAGGCCGAGGCGCACAGCCGGCGACGTGCGGAGAGAGAGAGGGAGGCTCGACGGTGGGGCTAGGGTTAGGGTTTCAAGAACTCCGGTCTAGGACCGTCGCTCTGATACCATGTTGGGAAAACAAAAGAACTTGTTTATTCCATCAGCCCTAGGCTCTCTTATATAGGAGAGTAGCCTATGGGCATGGAAGGACATATCGATATCGATATCGTTTCGATATCGTGTCGATATCGATATATCGGCGATATATCGCTGATATATCGCCGATATATCGCTATATCTAGGAATCTATCTGAAGAAAATGCCTGAAATCGGATATATTGATATATCGATTTCGATATCGGTCCCATGTCGATATCGAGATATCAACGATATATCGCCGATATATCGGGATACGGCCTTCCATGCCTATGGGTAAATTACATAAAGAGTACGGTAGGAACGGAAAATAACAAAAGAGTACATAAGTAGATAATATATGTTTACAGTAAGGAGTTCATATATGCTCCCACTGATGCACACCTCATTGTCATTTACAAAATTATATCCTTTTTACAGTAAACCACGGCAACAAGTTGTTTTTTTTTTTGCAAAGGGAAAGGAAATCAAAATTGACCTACACAAATGTTGCTTTGGCAAGATCCCTTGATGATCATCGGTCCACATCTGGATACTTGATACACATTCGAAGACACCTCATCGTATGGAAAGGCAAGAAGCAAGCCATTTATGCTAGATCAAGTGTTGAGGCCGAATACTATGCAATGACACTCAAGGTTGTCGAGATGTACATTCAGATCATTCTTAATTATATATGTATTCCTACCAACCTCCTTATGAAGCTTTATTGTGACAACATGATCGCCATTAAATCATAAACAATCCAGAACAAGACGGCCACACCAGTCATGGTAAGCTTGGTCAGAACTTCATTGGATATAAGTTTGAAATTTGACATTTTTTCCTTGCTCCGTTGTTTTCAAGTCAGGGAATGAACTTGTCGATGTTTTCACCTGGGACCTTCCTACTGTACAATATAAGATAAATGTGGATAACTTGGGCATGCTTGGCATCTTGATGGAAATGTCAAATATGTTGTATTGGGTTAAATGGATATTGGATCTATATCCATTTGATAATGTCAAAAGATTGTAGAAGAGAGAAAAACCTATTAACCTACCCTCCGAGAGGTCATTAGGTCAATGTTCCTATGATTTTCTCCTTCTGGTACCAAGAGGATTTCCCATAAATCTTATGTCTCCGTTGGATGTTTTCTTGATTTGTCTTTTTCCTATAGATATCATGTCATTTTGTAAGATGATATATACTCATATCCTTTTCCAATACAACTTGTGTAGATATTTTTTTTGAAAAAAACTTTTGTAGATACTTTGTCCAATGTATTAACCAACATTTTAGTATAAACACTTTGGGATATTTACACCCATAACCTTGAGTAATTCTATAATTACCCCAGGTACCCAAGATAATCACGAATTACGCTCAGGACCCTGAATAATGCTTAACCTTTACATGGTATAACCCTGTGTCAAGTTCCATCTTGACTGTCCGTTAACTTTAACGGAAAAAGTGATATGTTGACCATTTTGCCCTCTGAATCACATCAAATTTAAAACATGATGCCATTGCTTATATAAATCAAAATCATTCTTTATATAAACCAAAATTATGCTTCCCTCCCCCTCGAATGTGCCCCGTGCCTCCGCCCCTAGCTCGCGAGGTCCAGCACCCCCCACCCCTCCGCCGGCAAGCTCCATCCGTACCTCCGCCCCCAGCTAACGAGCTCCCCTGTCGCCTCCCCCTCCCCCCGCGCCGCCAGGTCCAGCACCTCTGCAAGCGCCACAGTCCCCTCCCTCGCGCTGCCAGCCCCACCCCTCCTGCCCGAGCCCGCAAGCCACCAGCGCCCTCCCGCCGCTCCCCCCACCCAGCCCTGCACCCCTTCCGCAGTTGCCCCCCCCCCCCCCGCCCGAGCCCGCAAGTCCCCAACCCCCTCCCGTCGCAACACCCTCCCCACCTCCGCCCCCCAACCCCCGGGTCTCTGCCCACAACACCCCTGCGCATCTCCCTCCTGCAGCCGCACCCCCCCCCATGCACATCTGCCTCCTTCCCCCCACCCCCACCACGCGCATCTGCCTCCTGCCCCCCCACCCCCACCATGCCAAGCTCCAGGCACCCTATCTGCCTCCGGCACCCGCAACCCACCCCCCTCCCCCAGGCGCACCCTGCCCCCCCCCCCTCCCACACACATGAGCCCGCAAAACCCAGGCCCGCACTCCTCCCGCAGTTGCTAGTCATCCCCCCCTCAGTCCCTGCAAGCTGCTCCCGATCCCGCTGCTCGCCGGCGTCGCTCCCGCAAGCCCCTTCCGTGTCTCGCCCCCCCCCCACCACCACCACTCCTAGGTCCAAGCAAGCCGCACCCAATCCCGCTGCTCGCCGGCGTCGCTCCCGCAAGCCCCTTCTGCGTCCCCCCCCCCCCCCGGCCCTCGGGTCCCTGCAAGCTGCTCCCGCTGCTCGCCGGCGCCGCTCCCGCAAGCCCCCAGCCCTCTCCTCCCCCTGCAACCCCTGCCCGTCATTCCAGGCCAAACCTCAAGCTCCAGGCCAAGCTCCAGCAACTCCCTCTTCTTATCTTGCTTTTTTTATCTCAGCCGTTAGATCACTTATTGGGTTAGATTAACTCAGCCATTTGGTTGAGTTGGTGAAGTAAAGTAACGGTGAAATAAAGTAACGGAAGGGTATGTGTGTAAAACGGAGTAGTTATTTAGGGCCATGAGCGTAATTCCTTGTTATAGAGGGTTTCCGGGGTAATTACGGGATTACTCAGGGTTATGGGTGTAAATATTCCAAACACTTTTTGCCTTCTTTTATGTAAAATAAAACAAATGGAAAAAAGGGTGAATATCATGGGGTAGGGACGATATAACAAATAACAACGTTATCTTGATTCATGTGTTCTTACGAGAAACTCGAAATAAGATCTTTTTTGCTTTCATACAACGACAACAACAAAACCTTTTTCCCACAATTACGCAAGGTCGGCTAAATGGATTTTTTTAGCTCCACTCAGATCTGTTTTGGGCCATTCGCAGGCTTAAAAATAACTAAGATCCATTTGGATAATCCCATTCCAACATTTCTTGGGCCTTCCTCACGCTCTTTTAACCGGCTCAACATCCAAAACTCGCATCTTCTAACTGGTGCATCAACCAACCTCCTTTGCAAATAGTCAAACCATTTTAAGCGATTTTCTCTCATCTTATCCTCTATAGGAGCTACACCAACTTTCCTTCTCATTTCATCATTACGAATCCGATTTTTCATGTATGACCACACATCCACCTTAGCATTTTATTCCGCTACTGTCATTCTCAACACATGTCTATGATTTACAGGCCAACCTTCTGATCCATAGAGCATAGCAAGTCTCACAGATGCTTTGTAATACTTTCCGTTTACTTTCAAAGGAGATTTCTTATCACAAAGAACACTAGAGGTTCCTCTCCACTTTAGCCAACCTGCATTTATTGTATGAGTAACATCTCCATCAATTTCCCCATCATGTTGCAAAATAGATCTCAAGTATGTAAAAGAATCTTTCTTCTAAATGGCATCGTCTCCAATCTTTACCACGAGTCCTTCGCTGTTGTTTCCATCAAATGTGCACTCCATATATTCAGTCTTAGCCATACTTATACGAAATCCTTTAGTCTCTAAGACATGACTCCAAACCTCCATCTTCTCATTTCCACCATATCTTGACTCATCAATCAACACAATATCATCGATGAACAACATGCGCCAAGGTATTGAAGGTTATGGAAAGAACCTTGAGCGCATCACGGAAGCGTAAAGATCGCATCACATACGATCAGGAGCGACTACTCGCACTAGTTGCTCGGTGCAACAGAATTTAAAATAAAATTAAAGCGATGAAACCACATGATCCAAGAACACTTCTCGGATTGTTTCATCTAAACCACAAAGTAGATATAGGAATACCTCTTGAAGCGTGGTCGCGATCGTGGTCTCCAAACGAAGAGACTGCATGTCTCAAGTTCGACCCGATGGAGGAGACGCTTGCAAGCACATTGATGAAACGCAGGCTTCTAGCAATCCAAGATGATTATCTGATCCTCGAATCTCTTGATTTCATCACATGAAATCGAACGTCTTCTTCACGATCAAGGAGCTTCGAAGAAGATGGAGATCCACGAATAGTCGAAGCGGCGGCACGATGGCGTAACGACGGCAGCACGATGGCGTAACGACGGCGGCGAATTTCTCTAGCACAAGGGGTGGACGATCACACTTATGAGAGAGAGGGGTGCATGTGATGAGAATGAGAGCGAGACTTGCAAAGTGTTGTAAAAAGAAGAGTTAGGGTCGCCTCTTCTTTTATAGTATTTTGGGAGTCTATGGATCACAATCCATGTGAAACACAAAACCAATGGTTGAGATTGATTTGTGTTTCTTCAATGGTCATGATTCTGTTGTAAAAATTACAACAACTAATTTAGATTAAAATAAATATATTGAATAATCAACATAATTTAATTTAACTAAATCAATTAGGATAGAACGATTAGGAAGGAGGCCACCAATTCCTAAAATAGAGGGGACGACCGCTATTTGAATGAGTCAAAGGTGGTCGTCCACCCTTCATATATGGAAGGTGTAAGCCTTCTAATTATGTGAGATATAAAATCTCACATAATCCTTCATATATTTACAACTTTTGTTGCAAAATAATTCACAAAAAATAATTCCAAATTATTTTTTTGAATATTACAATCATGCCATTAAATAATTGTGAATCATATTCACACATCCAAAATAAAATATAAATTGTATTTCCAATTAATTTCCAATATGAATCCAATTCACATTAACAATTAATTTATAGATATTATTTATAATAAGCTCTCTCTAATATATTATAAATCACATTTATAGTATATATAAATAACATGGATAGTGTTATCTACATTATTCATATCTTTGACAATTAAATCACAATTAATTGTCTTGGATCATCATTCTCCTGCAAATAAATAATATGAATCACATTCACATTATTCATGATAATTAAATCACATTTAATTATCAATTTCTCAATGCTCAGATACACAATTCATCAATGGAATTATTCTTGAACTCTTTCAAGAATAATGCGCTTTCTCCGCGGATACTTGGAGATAAGGACAGGACGATTGTACATTCCACGTATAGTGATTTGGATATTGATATCATATCTCAAATCCAGATCTCAGGGACCTCTCATAGATGCTTGATTAAATCAAGGCTGTAGATCTAATCTTCTCATTGCATCTGTATCACATTCAGATCAATGTCCAACATTTGGACTATGATTAGATTACTTCTCTACTAAGAGGGGTCACTAAAATCCAAACCTGTTTCATCACTCCCTCGGAATGGAAGCGGCATAGTTATACAATCGTTTATGATCACATCACCCTCGGGTATTCCTAATTGTACATCATGCATACTAGAGGACCTAAAATAAACATGAAGTTTTAGATCTCTTTTAGTCTGACTCCTTCAGGGTTGTATCATTAAGTTTCTCAATTGGTCATTAGGAGTTGGTATCGATCACATACTTTCCAAAAGCATATATCATACCTACAAATTCGTGCCATGCTTCCAAAGCAAGATGCCCATGGATGGAATTTGATCCCAATAACTCATGAGTGATCCCATGTCTTTCGATTCACAAGTGAACATGTATGATCCTTTTGAGGATCGTATTACTCATATGCCCTTGTATGCACACCAGCTCGTCGGTGTATAGACCTTGATTAGGTCATCAACCTATCGGTCTGCCAAATGTACATACTCAAATATATAGCAAGACATATGTCTCCGGTCAATGAATGCATGCATATATCGTGACAACATACGACATAAGTCTTGGTTATCTCGATCTCGTTAAGTCAACTGTTTGACTTAACTTATCTGACACCTCTGAATCTTTATTCATATGCAAAGGACATGCATCAAGATATCGGTCGGATACCAACCTTTAGAAAAAAGATTGTCATCTCCTTCTTAGGTTGGAGATCATCTCTTAACATTAACAATCATTTGACGGTGCTTGATGGGTCTTCCATCTAACTCTTTAGATATCATCCAAGCACCAGCCTCTATGATTAAACAATTGAATCAACGGATGTATGATCATCAAGATGGCCATGGTACACAACCTTAATAATACTAAGGGACCTATTATGCAAATTAGTTATTCTTCATTTCAGATCAAGGAGTGAATTGCAATAACATTTATTGCATAATGGCTCGTCATAGGCTCATCTGTCTAACAATCTCCAACTAGTCCAAAGATACGTCTGCAGAATATCTTACATGCTCCAGCATTTCGTATGAATCTTTTGTCTATTAGTCAAATTACAAATGATTTACATTGTCGTGACATATTTCATCCTCTTTGTCTTGTGTTTCAAGACATACTCATGGGCAGAGTGATTGGATGTGGCCGTGAACAAAGACGGTTGTACAGACTACTCCAACCTCCGTGTGGTGGTGCTGCTATTATTCCATCTGGATACGTTTCTCCTTTCGTGTGGCATATTCGCTTTGGACACCTTCCTTTGCAGAAGATGTGTCATGTTCTCCTTCAGATCTCTACTCGTACTTAGAAAGTGAGGCATGCTAGCTTGGGAAGCACCATCGTTCTTCTTTTCCGAGTCGTCATAGTAGTCAGTTGTTTGAGTTCGTTCATTTTGATATCTGGGGTCCTAGTCGTGTTCCCGATCATCAGGGACACCGGTTCTATATGGTTGTTGTGGATGATTTCTCTAGATTATCTTGGGTTTTTGATGCAAAACGGCTTCGGCGGCGGCGAATGATAATAAAATATATTTTGGTGGATTTTTGGTAGAAGAGAGAGAGGGGTTGAGAAGAGAACACGCCGGAATGCGCGGGGTTGAGGGGAAGAACCGCGGAGATCGCGTGGAGGGAGAGAGAGAAGGAGAGGGGGTAAAATGAGATCAACTCAAATTTTCATTCATAATGGACTGACTACAACTGATGGACTACCCTCTCTTTATATAGGAGAGAGGGTTTACAAAAATAGTAAATAATCAAATTACAACTAATTTGATCCTAATTGACCTCTAACTAACTTAATTGGACTCTAATTATTTAATTGACCAACAATTATAATTAAACTCTACGAAATCAACGTTGAGATCACAGGCGATCTCAATTATTAAATTGGACCACTACGACCGCTAAAAACGTAAATAAAAATGATAATTATTTAATTGGATAAATGTGGCCCCATAATTTGGGGTCACGCTGCATCAACTCTCCACCGCTTTCAAAAATTCGGCTCCTGACGAATTGCGTGAACTGCAAGCTTGGCGGATGATTCGGCGGCGTCAATGGTTTTCTGGAAGAACATGTGGGGCGCGTACGGTGGAGTCCATGTGCGGGCGGGAGAGGCGTGGCCACCGTGGTTGAAGAACATATGCGGGGCGTACGGTGGCGTCGGCTCGATCGTCGTCTCCTCCCCGTGGTGCTCAAAGAATTGATGTGGCATGGAGAATATGGCACTTGAATAATCCATGATGAAGCAATGGCACAAAGAGAGGAGAAGGGGAGATGTGTCTACAAATTGGAGCCATGGGGTCCTTATATAGGGAAAAATCAATGCCCTAGTCCTATTTGGATTAGGAAAATCCCCATAATCCTGATTTTCAGCCCTTCTTTTAAAAAATTTTCGCCACCAGGGGTAGGGGTGCAATTTTCGTACCCCTTCATTTTGTCTCCCAATTCCATATCTTTGGACTTTTCTGCAAATATGGATTTTGGGGCATTTTTCTTTGCAATTTTTTCCAATTGGATTCCAATCCCCCTTTTCCAGGGATTTGGATCCCCTTACTTTCGGATGGGCTGTTAGGGCACGGGGCCCTTGCGGCGTTAAAGGCGCGGGGTGGAGGCCGATGACCACGCGGTGGCGGCGCGGTGGCTCCGCGAGGGCGCGGTGGGGGCGCGGGTGGCTGGGCGGCGGGGTCGGGTAGCTGCTGGAGAAAGCGCGAGGCGGGGCGGCGTGGGATGATAGCGAGCTGGGCGCGGGGGGGATCGGTGGGGGAGGGAGGTGGCGACAGGGGGCTTGCGGGAAGACCTGGCGTGTGGGATGGGGGGCGCGGGGAGAAGGGGTGCGGGGAGGTGAGAGGTAGAGGGCGGCGCGGGGAAGAGGTAGGCAGCGGGGGCGAGTTGGCGAGGCTGGGGTTGGGTTGCTGTGACGTTCGGGGAAGAAGGTGGCGTGCGGGAGGGGGTCTGGGGGCAGGGGTGTGGGGCACGGGAGGAGGGAGAGGGGCGGCGGGGAAGGTGGCGGCGCCGTGGCCGTGGGTGGCGGCGCCGGGGCCGTGGGTGGCGCCGCTGGGGATCTGGGAACTGTCGGGGGGGTTGCTGGAGCGGGGCTGGCGGCCGTGCGGGTAGGGGAGGGCAGGAGCGGTACCGGGGGAGGTTGTGGTGGTGCCGGGTTGGTCGGCGGGGGTAGTGGGGTTGGTTTCGGCGACGGGTTCAGATCTGGAAGTCCCTGGACAGCGGCCGATTCTTCATTTACGACGACGTTTTCTTTGTCAAAACTCGCGGTAGCGGCTTCAACGGGTGGCGGCTTCGATTGGGCGTCGCGGTAGGCCTCTAGGTTGGCCGTGAAGTCCCGAAACAATGATGACATGGATCGGAAGTTATTCTGCAAATCACGTAACATGCGCTCCGTCTCCTTGTCATAGGCGTCATTGGTTTGCCGCTTTCGTTCGGATGAATGATGGTGTCGGTGCGGACGCCGGGGCGGATCGTTAGATCGTGAGAACGATCTAAATGCCATGCTCTGATACCAAATGATGCAAAACGGCTTCGGCGGCGGCGAATGATAATAAAATATATTTTGGTGGATTTTTGGTAGAAGAGAGAGAGGGGTTGAGAAGAGAACACGCCGGAATGCGCGGGGTTGAGGGGAAGAACCGCGGAGATCGCGTGGAGGGAGAGAGAGGAGAGGGGGTAAAATGAGATCAACTCAAATTTTCATTCATAATGGACTGACTACAACTGATGGACTACCCTCTCTTTATATAGGAGAGAGGGTTTACAAAAATAATAAATAATCAAATTACAACTAATTTGATCCTAATTGACCTCTAACTAACTTAATTGGACTCTAATTATTTAATTGACCAACAATTATAATTAAACTCTACGAAATCAACGTTGAGATCACAGGCGATCTCAATTATTAAATTGGACCACTACGACCGCTAAAAACGTAAATAAAAATGATAATTATTTAATTGGATAAATGTGGCCCCATAATTTGGGGTCACGCTGCATCAGTTTTCCTGTTAAAGAATAAGTCTGAAGCTGATCCTGTTAATAAATCTTTTCTTATTAAGATTAAGAATATTTTTTCTGCTAATGTGAAGTTTATTCGCACTGACAATGCCTTGGAGTTTTCTACTTTACATATGTCTGACTTTCTCAGATCCATTGGTGTTGTTCATCAGACTTCTTGTGCTTACACTTGGCAATAGAATGTTGTTGTTGAACGCAAACACCGTCATCTTTTGGATGTCACGAGGACTCTCTTGATACAGAGTCGAGCTCCTCATTCGTTCTGGTGTGATGCGGTTCTCACTGCATGTTACTTGGTGAACCGCATGCCTTCTACTATTCTTGACGAAAAGGTTCCTTTCTTGATTGTGTTTCCCGAGAAGGACCTATTCTCCCTTACTCCCAGGGTCTTTAGGTCGGTGGCTTTTGTTCACAATCTTACTCCTGGTCGTGACAAGTTCTCTCCTAAAGCTGTCAAATGTGTGTTCGTTGGTTTTCTCGTACCTAAAAAGGGTATAGATGTTTTGATCCTGTGGGGAGAAAATATCATGTAAGTGCTGATGTCATATTTTTTGAGTCCATTATTTATTTGTCTCCTACAGATGGCAGGTTGTCAAATGTTGACTCTGGCGAGGATGTCTTTGTTCTACCACCTCCGTTATCTCCACCAACAACTACCCATGTTGAGTCTCACTCACCTCCCCCTTCTCCACCACCTCCACCTCAGTCTACCCTGACACAGTTTCTACCATGATTTTACATTCGCAGGTCCTCTACTCGCCCCTCTGCTCATGTGCCTTCCCCGTCATCCAGCACGCCTCAGGTATGTAATGAACACATTGTTTTTATTGATGGCAATGGTGATATGTTTGTACCGCAGGATACTATACAGGAGGAGTAGATACCAGAGAACAGAGAGGTTGATGACCTCGATGTACATATTGCCTTGAGGAAGCCGCGATCGTAACTGTGCCAAGTATCATCTAGTTGCGCATGTTTCCTTGGACCATCTTTCAGAGGAGTACAGGAGGTTTGTTATGGGACTCTCAGCTGTTACTATCCCACGAACATATCAAGAGGCTATACAGGATAGCGGTTGGCGACTTGTCATAGAGGAGGAGATGGTCGCTTTACAGTCTCGTGGTACCTGGAGCGTTGTTTCTGCCCCTCCTGGTGCCTATGTTGTGGGGTGCAAATGGATCTTTACAGTGAAGCAGTGGGCAGATGGCAGTGTGGATCGCTACAAGGCAAGGCTTGTAGCACGTGAGTTCACCCAGACTTATGGGGTGGACTATCAGGATACCTTCTCTCTAGTGGCCAGACACTCGACATCATGCATTCTTCTGTCAGATGTTGTTTCACGGGACTGGTCTCTTTACCAACTTGATGTAAAGAATATGTTTCTATATGAAGATCTAGAGGAGGAGGTTTATATGTAGGAGCCACCAGGGTTTGTTGTTGAGGGGGAGTCTCAGAAGGTGTGTAGGCTCCACAAGGTGATTTACGGCCTGAAGCAGAGTCCGAGAGCTTGGTATCAGAAGCTTGCAGAGTTGACAGAGAACCAGGGGTTTGCTCGGTCCACTACGGATCACTCACTTTTTTTCAGAGGACACAAAGAGGTATTGTTGCTATTCTTGTTTATGTTGACGATATTATTGTCACGAGTGATGATGAGCAGGGAATTACGAAGGTCAAGGAGTTCCTGGGTAAGAAGTTTGTGACCAAGGATATTGGCAATCTTTGATATTCCCCGGATTAGAGTTTGCCAGGAACCAACGTGGTCTTGTGATGACTCAAAGGAAGTTTGTTACTGATCTTCTACTAGAGACAGGTATGACATGGTGCAAGCCTGCTACTACTCCTATGGATCCAAGCATGAGATTATATGATGAAGACACTGAGGAGGTAGATAAGAGGAGATACAGGGAGCTTGTTGAAAAGCTCTTATATGCTATCATCACCAGGCCAGACATATCTTTTGTTGTGAGCAAAGTAAGCCAGTTCATGGAGCAACCCAGGAAGGTTCATATGGATGCAATCCATATGATTTTGAGATATTTGAAGAATTCACTTGGTATTGGTCTTATACTTTAGCATAGGTATATCTCTTGAGGTGACAGCTTGTGCAGATGCAGATTATGCAGGATGCCCAAAAGACAGGAAGTCCACTTATGGCTTTGCTATTTTTGTTAGGAGCTCACTCGTGTCATGGAAAAGCAAGAAGCAGACAGTGGTTGCTAGATCCAGTGTTGAATCTGAGTACAGGGCCATGGCACAAGGGAGCACAAAGATGATGTGGGTTAGATCTGTCTTGATTGATCTTGACGTTGAGGTTCCTCTTCCCATGCAGCTTTTATGTGACAATCAAGCAGCTCTTTTTATTGCCAATAATCATGCATTTCATGAACGAACCAAGCATACATGATCCAGAAGGGTCTCATATACACTATCCATGATTCTACTGGAGATCGGACAGTTGATATCTTCACCAAGGCCCTTGCCAGAGGCCCTTTTCAGAGATGATGTTCCAAGCTGAGCCTAATAGACATATATGCTCCAGCTTGAGGGGGAGTCTTGAGATATTTATATCTCTCTATATTTATTTCCTATTTCTATTTCTTTCATATACCTCTTGTGTTATTTACCCTATATAAGAGATCCCTAGGTTCTCAATAATAGATGTATTCTATTCTTTTCCCAACAACCACCAATAGTACGGAACGGAGACAAGGTCCCCAAATATTATAATGGACCAAAGAAAAAGAAGATCAATATGGCTCAACCCCTGAATGAAAAGAGGCCCTATGATGTTTGCCGAACTGACAAGTTTCGCACTTAAACGGCTTCAGCAAGGAGTATTCAGGAAACATCTAGGAAAGAGCTTTGGCAGAAGGGTGATCAAGTAAAATGCCATAGGAACGGGTCAATGGAGATAAAGACTGCACCAATAAAGGTAGAATCAATATGAATATCAAGGTAGTAAAAGTTGTTCTCATATCCTCCACCAAAAATCAGCATCGTCTGAATGTCCTGAAAATAGCAATATAAGTCGTCAAAAATCACATGACAATTCAGCACAACACAATGCTTATGAACAAACAATAAGCTCAAAGGAAAGTCAGGAGCACAATAAACTTCGATCAGCCTGACCTTGGAGGAAAACTCCATAGTTCCAACAATGGTATCATGTGAGTAAGAATAGTTGGCAGCCCGTACCTACTTCACAGTGGAAGAGGGTTGAGAGGAGGTCAGCAATCTACCTTCTCCAGTCAGATGAGTAAACACATCAGAGACAACAATCTATGTCGGTGATGTCACAATAGCAGAGTTGGTTATAGTACCTAAAATAGTAGCAATTAGTGCAGTAGGAGTTGTTTCATTGGGGATGGCATCAGATCTCTATAGAAGTTGCATCAGGCACGATTAATCTGTGGCAGAGAGTTGGACCAATTATACACGTGGATCCTTATCAGAATGCGCCTCTGTCATTGTTGCATCATAGTCACATGCAACGTTGGCCTATGGGGGCATGCAAAACTTTGTCTAACACCGCTCATATGGGTGATTGGACTTCTGACAGTGAATACAAAGTATGCAGCCACGACCACGACCAGAGTCACGACTTTAACCTCCTCGGTAGCTAATACGGCCTCCTCATCCAAACAATGAGAAAGGCAGAGTTCTCCATGTGCTATGTAGAAGGAGTACGGACAGTAAAGATCTTAAAATGATCAAAGACGACCTTGATGGATGGAAGAGTATTAGAAGGAAATGTTCCTTCACATTATGAAAGCAAGGATATAAGATGTCTAGGAAACTGTAGACATGTCATTTTGATCTCCATGTCACATATTTGGTGCAACAAACTGGTCGAAATATGGCAAGCTCATCATACAGGCCGGTGAGGTGGTGATAGTACTCTACAGGAGTGGACTTTCCCTGAGATGAGTACCAAATCTGCATCTAGATGTCGGCCAGACGAGACTCGGTAGTCTATTGAGAATATGTTTGTGCCATTTCATTCCACATCTCCTTCGTGATGTCCTCGTACAAAAGGTTCACTGTAACTTAGGATTCAACGCTATTGGTCACTCATGTCATGACATGATAGTTATTTCCAAGGCAAGCTCATAGTCCTTGTTTGTCTCCTTTATAGGCTCCTTTTTGTTAAAATCGATATCTCCCTCTTACCACCAATGAACAACTTGAAAGTTCGAGAATAGATCATGTAATTCTCTACATCTTTGAGTTTGATAGAAGTAACTTGTATCATCACATAGGATGTAAAAAACAAGGATTTTGTCTCGGTGGGAGTCTTGGTCATCGTGGTCAGGGATAGAAGTTCGATATGTGCTTTGCACGTTTTTAAGTTACATGATGTTATGGCCCGATGCCCTGGTCATGTATCTTAGGTCTTGTGCATGAGAAAGGCCAAGATGGCCTGCTGGTATGGCCTAGGTGGCCTGGCATCACCTTAGGTTTACCTTTGGAGGGCGGGAGAAGGTGCCCTAACTGTCCTGTAGAAGATGCACACAAGGTCTTGCTATTGGGATTGTGCCCTAACTATCGTATGTGTCGCTAGATGGGATGATCCACACAAAGGTTGAAGAATATGTGCACAAGGGCCAGGTGATGTGTCATGTATTGGGCAATAGGTCCTGTAACAGGCGTTGGAGGCGATAAGTCCTGCACTGGGCGATGGAGTCGATGGCTTTTGTAGGTCTTGTATCAGGTGATGGTGGTCCAATTCTCATCAGGGTGATGGGTCCAATAGGTCTTATAGGATTTTGCGATGGATCCAACAGTCCTAGCAATGGTTCCTGGAGAAGATGTGTCTCCGATGATGAAGCCTTATCATGGCTTCTGGAATCGAAGATCGGGTTGTATGCCAACCTCCAAGCATTGGAAATGATGAGCCATGTCGAGGCAAACAGTGGCGCGGCAAGAAAGAAGAGAGGTGAAGGTCCCGATAGTGGCCGAGAGGGTTGGCAGATGGTGGTTGGGCAGTCGGGTACAAGCCTCGATCTAGGACCGTTGCTCTGATAACATGTGGAGATGAAAATAGAGAATGAATGGAATATGTTATTCAAGGAGTCCAAGGTTTCTTATATAGCATGAAACCCTAGAGAGCTCAGAAGAGATAATTACATAAAGACCCTAAAGGAGTTATTGGAGTCAGTAAAGAGATAAAGAGAAATAATATGTACTAAGCCTTCTCCCACCATAAGTAGGGTCGGCTACATGGATTCTTGCTCAAATCCATGTTGAAAGATACGACTTTTTTTACGCTGGTCGTCGACTACCTAATGCAACCCCTGCAAGAGTGGGATTTGAACCCTGGTCTTTTGTGTGGTAGACACACTGTACTATCACTAGACCATTAAGTGGGTACTAAAGAGATAAAGAGAAATAATCAAATAATTATATAACTCTAACGCAAGTTGTACTAATTAAACTTCATATTCCACTAGATAGAATGATAGAGTTTAGATGCGACAAAAACAGATGACGTGCACATAGCAAATAACCTTATGTTTTATGAGCAAACTAAATATGTAGATGTTGATTTCCACTTCACTGTGGACCTCATTCTCTGGAGTTTTTTACATACTTCTGTTGTTACTTTTGCATACCAAAATGCATATGTTTTCACCAACGTGGTTTCTGGAATTTTTTTGGTGAGTTGTATAACAAGCGCAGCATGTTAAATATCTATGCTCCAACATGAGAGGGGATGTTAGATTCAACACGTTGCACCCTTCGGGAGTATTTTTATCTTTTTATAAACTTGAGCACTTAGCCTTGCCTCTTCTTAACTATGCTCCAACTTGAAGTAGAGTATTAGATTATGAATTCATAAGTGGCGTACACTTTAGGGATATTTTTGTCGTTTTGTAATCGTGTATCCTGTCCCTAAGCCTATGCTATGCTCGCTTCTCAATTTGACAAGAAAATACGACTGCATACCAAGTTACCTTGGCAATACTGCTACCACTACACCAAAGTTGGTATTATCAATGCCACAACTTATCTATAGGTCTTGTATCAATGCTCTTGGACGAAGAATAACTTCAACGAAATTTGGTTCTTGTGTACAACTGCAAGCTTGGAGCCTAGGATAAGCACCAAAATATAATCCTCTATATTGCATATTCCCCAAAATTTAAAATAATAAGACTAGCAGGAAAGGAAAAGTCACCAAGTCAACTTACAGGAATCGGAACAGGAACTTCATTGTGCAGTACATGCACAAAGTACTGGTTTTTCAGACTTCCAGATGATGATAGTCCATCCGAGACATTTCTAGAACAGCTATATAAGACCAGCATGTTATTTCCTGCAAAAGGAGCAACCTTTCTCCCCTTCCAACTTCTCTCCTGAGGGGGCTTCGGAGGTAGTGGCAGCGGTAGCTCTTTTTGTATTTTTGCAAACTCTGTATTTAAACAATTTTTTAGAGTTTAAACATCAATATTGCATGAAGTAACAAATCATGATATGGAAAAAGGTTATAAGATGAACAGTGTGTTTCCCAATCAAAAATAGCTAAGTTGTTGATGAAAGAACCTGATTCCCCGAGAAAGAGTCCAAGAAGACAGGTGAAAGGTACAACAGTCTCTGCATGTGCAAACCGAAGTCTGGCCTTCTCATAAGTTCCAGGAGCATAATTTTCTGAAAGAGGTCCCAATCTCATTACGAATTTACAAGTCAAAATCCAACAAGAAATCGAGAGAAAATGTGGTCTCTGCTATCAGAAATATGTTGTCACTTCAATGCACCTTAAATTGTGTCATCTTTTGTAATGCTTATTGTGAATCTGTGATAATAGATGTTACATATTATTAAATTTAGTTTGCTGGATAGCTCACTCTCTCACGAAACATGCATTTTTTCTTCCATAGGAAAAGGGGATTGAAGAGCATCAAAAAATTGCCTCAAGCCTGTCCACAGTTTTGCAAGTGCTTTACTTGCACTAATTATTGAAGAAAAATCACCATTTTGTTTAACGAAACTAAAATGATAAGTTTGACATACTGCATTAAAAGAATAATTATCAGTTGTGCTTTTTATGTAGTTCGGTCATTGGTGTTGCAATTAGTATCGGTGGCAACTTGGTTTTTTAGAGTTTCCTTTGAGTTTTTGACCCTTTGTAGTGCTCTGCTTTTCCTTCAATCACCTAGTAGCTCAATTGGGTTCTCGCTTCCCCCAACTTAATTAGGTTGTTTCCCTCTAATCAGAAATGTGAAGCAATTCAAAAGTGGCATGCTGATTTTTTTGTCGACCTTCAGTCTATACAACAACAATAACAACAAAGCCTTTTCCCACACTAAATAGGGTAGGCTATATGGATTCTTTGCCTCCATTCAAACCTATTTGGATCAATGGTATATCATTTACTAAAAAAGTTAAGGTTGTTATCACTTGTGCCCTTCTTAGCTTTTGCAATATCAGTTATGCCCCTCCCTTTTTTGTAATATAAGTTT
This sequence comes from Ottelia alismoides, assembly GCA_037367405.1. Classification (NCBI taxonomy): domain Eukaryota; kingdom Viridiplantae; phylum Streptophyta; class Magnoliopsida; order Alismatales; family Hydrocharitaceae; genus Ottelia; species Ottelia alismoides. The sequence goes on along the minus strand of JAZKJV010009066.1, from coordinate 685,609 downwards.
TGTCGTGACTTGCTCTTACAAAATTCACAGTTTTGTCATTCTGTTAAGGTAAATTAGGGACATAACTGATATCACAAAAGGGTAGAATTGTGAATCTTGTCAGTGGAAAAGGGAGGGGCATAATTGATATTGCAGAAGTTACGAAAGGCACAAGTGATAAAAACCCAAAAAATTATATCAAACTTATACAATATTGATTTTCTTTTGTCGATAGATAGTCTCCAACTTGAGGGGGAGTATTAATGTCATTTGCTATTATTAACGCCATTCGTTAAGATAGTAATTGACATAGTTTTTATTTTCATTTATTTCCTTGTTCTCTATTTCCACTTGTAACCCTTACTATTATGTTGTGAGTATTAATGTCATTTGCTATTATTAACGCCATTCGTTAAGATAGTAAATGGCATAGTTTTTTATTTTCATTTATTTCCTTGTTCTCTATTTCCACTTGTAACCCTTTGACAACTATTATGTAATTGTCACCTATTGGGCCCTAGGATTTCATGCTATATACGAAACCATACCCTATGAAAAAATTCATTTAATTGCATTCTCAATTTTCCTCCACATGGTGTATGAACGACGGTCCTAGATCGGAGTCCGTACCCAAGTTTCTCACCGCCATTACAAGTTCAATCTTTTTTCTTCTTTTTTTTTTTGAAAAAACCTCCTGTCTATTAAAACACATAAATGAAAAAACATATACACGCACCTTCATTAGCAACAATTGATTCTTCAATTGACTGAAGAACATCTACGAGAAGTGGAACTCCCATTTTGTAATTTACTGCCTTGCCATAACCTTTCAATAAGAAACCTTCAACATCTTCCGTCCATTCCAGCAATAAAATCTTCATGCATAAATTTCAACTTTATATTAGCTATGGAAAGGTCAAATAATTGATGAGTCATTTCCCTTGTAATGAGCGCATATCAACAAGACAAAACTCGACTGCAACTTATACCATGACATCATTTAAGCAACAAAAGTTAACTGGTAACGTTATTCCCACGTTATAGACATCTAATATGGTTTTCCCCCCAATAAATTACACCCAATAAACTTTATTCAGGAGCATGACGGTTTACTAAAGAATACTTATAAGAAGCAGTACTTCTTTTACCTCGGAAGGGCTGAAAAGGCTGCATGCTTGTGAAGTAATATTCAAAAGTGAAGCTTCCTGAGGCAACCACAAAAGATTAGCCATTCTAGAAGAAATTCACATGTTTCTCTGATGACAATGCTCCATCCAAACAATGTAATGAAGAAAGTGCTATAGTATGCTCAGGGTTGTTTGGAAGAATGATCGATGGAGTCATGCTACCTGCTTACAGAGGAACCAAAGGGAGGCGACATCCTGCCTTGTAAATTTTAAGTCATAACGTCTGGTTAATTCAGATGTGATTTCATCCAGAATTGGTTCCTTGAGCTTATCGACAGCAGGTTCTTGTCTCTGCCTGTATTCCTGAAAAACTACAAAGTTAGGAGCAATGTCCACTTATTCAAATAACATGGAAAAAAGTTCCAAAGTGAGCTTGACAAACTGCATCTGCATGGAACTTGAAAACCTGCAAATAGAAATCCTTGCAGAAATTCCTAACTATTGAAAACAATTTTTATAAATTTGTGAAGATAACAACAATTGCGAATTTTCAACAATCAGGTGAGGCTACAAAGACAAATCATTGAAAGGACAATTATGCAGAAAAATGCTTCAATGATAAAAAGAAAAGAAAATGAAAAGTATCTTTGAGAAGAAAAAAAAGAACCTCTGTACCATGAAACCTGAGACCGCTGCCTTTTTTATAAGAAAGGAGGGTGAACTCCCAAGGTGGGAGTTACCGCAAAATGGCATTCATTATAAAAAGTTAGGCTATATTATCGGGATATCCAGAAATTATAAAGCGCTTTACAATGTGAAATAACATTTTCTGAGTAGAACATCTGGTTGTTGAAGATCAAGTCATCCAAATTGAGCAAAGGGTCGCGAACGTGATGGAACAGTCGTCAGTGGAGTTGAGCCCCACCGCACGAACTGACCTCCAGAAACCTGTTGACCCACATGTCTCCAGCCAAGTAACGCCGAGTTCCCTCCAAACCTGTGCCGACGCCAAGCACTTGAAAAATAGATGGTCTGCATCCTCAATCTGCCCCTCACACCTATCACAAAAAATGTCCTCCATGCCAAACAATCGTCTCATACTTACCTTGTGACACAAGCAGACTCTTCTCAGGCACCAAAGGAATATCCTGACTCTACATAGGATCTTAGATGCCCACACCACCTTCATATCCTAGTTAAATCTTGTTATGTTGCCAATCTCCTGAATTCTTCATAAGCTTTCTTGGTTGAGAACTTCCCCCCTTCCCACTCAAAATGGTCGACAAGCTGAGCAAACTCTCCCGATGAGGGAATCTCAACCTGCATCCTAATAAAATCTTCCAACCGTTGCTCTGAGAGATCTGACATAAACGCCGGCGACCACATATCCGAACCCGCCACCTGACAGAGCAAACCCTCCTCCGTCGCTGCAAGAGCAAACAATCTTGGGAACCTCTAATCGAGCGCTCCCTCATCCGTCCAATCGTATCGCCAGAATCTGAACAAAGACCATCCCCCACCTTCAGCTGCAGCTTGGGGGCAAGCGAAGGTAGAATCTCGCGCACTCTAGACCCATAAAGGTGACTCCAACCGCACTCTTCTCGCCACCAAATCTCTCCTAAATCCATAAATTTTTCGCACAAGTCTGACCACAAGAGAGGACGAGGGGTCCCATACCTGAATCACCATTTAGCAAGCAGAGCCTTGTTCATGCACTCCACATCGCGCACACCTAAGTTTCCCTCCCTCCTCCCCTTCATTATCTCATTTCAGTTCACAAGATGCAAACCGGTCCTCTGTTGCTTCTCGTCCGACCAAAAAAACCTTCTCATCAGAGACTCAATCTTCCTTCTGACCCCAGCCGGCATCAGACGCATGGAGTAGAAAATATTGGAATGGCCGAGAGCATATGCTTCAACAGAATAAGTTTGCCTCCTCTAGACAAAGTGATTGCCTTCCAGCCAGCCAGCCTTTGCTCGATTCTCTGTATAACACTGTCCCAGTAAGAATTCCCAAGGTTTTAAAAAACGTGAGGCGTATCGAGGCGTTTTCCCAGTATTGCCTCGAGGCGTAAGCCTCGAGGCGTATTGAGGCGTAAGCCTCACTCGTGGAAGAAATTTTTTCATAAAACATCATAATTAACCATAATTACAATTTCCAAGTTCTAAAAATTTAATAGTTATGAGTAAATACATAACTCCATGACATTTCAAGACAAACATCATGGTTTAAACATCGAAGTTGTTATATAACACTCTTTTTTGGACTCTAAATCAGTAAGGAGTCAAGTAAATATGAATATGCAGGCACAATAATAGGTAACTCTCTGTAAAATTTAAAGTTTTGAATAAAATTTACTAGAGGGGCTAGATGTAACACAAGATGCATATTAAGAGTAGAGGCATTAGATTAATATCTCAAGATCCAAATTTTTGTTCATGTTGATATATAAAGAACATGCATAACAAAGTAAAAATAAGCTCAATATTTTAATAAACTAAAAAAAATGCATTTTAGTGAATTGTGAGCTTAAGGACTTGAACATACTTGTCTATGAAAGATGAATAGCCCACAATCAAAAAGAAAAGAAAAAAATATTGCAGAAAAAATTCAAAAATTCAGCACACAAATGAGGCTACGCCTCGAGGCAACGCCTCGAGGCTTACGCCTCGAGGCTCGCCTCATAAGCCTCGAGGCTTAAGCCTCACTGAGGCTGCATGAGGCGTACGCCTCAGCGCCTCGAGGCGCGTTTTTAAAAACAATGAGAATTCCTTAGTTCCCCATCTACCAATGACAGCCCCAAGTATGAGAAAGGCAAGTCACCCAGAGGGCAGTCCACCAACTCTGCGATTCTGGCTCTCTCATGGTCATCCAACCCAAAAGTGATAGCCACAAACTTGCGCTTATTAACCTCTAGCCCAGAAAGAGTGATAAAAATCTATAGCATTTGCGTCGCGTTACCAGACTGCTCGTCCGAGCCTCCGAGCAACAACATGGTATCATTCGCGATTGGAGCAAGGATATTGAGATTTCCTCCATGCGAAAGCCCTCGCACCAACCGATTTCCACCGCCTGCTTGAACAGAACCGCCAAAGCGTCCGTCGCCAGGGCGAAGAGCATAGGGGCCAGAGGACAACCCTATCGGACACCACGCTGTTGGGAAAAATGAATGGCTTATTCTATTCCATAAGCCCTAGGCTCTCTTATATAGGAGAGTAGCCTATGGGTAAATTACATAAAGAAGACAACTGAAAAAATAAAATAACGAAGGGGTACAGGTACTTTATATGCGTCAACACTCCCCCTCAAGATGGAGCATAGATATCAATCATGCTCAGCTTGGACGCACACTTCTGGAATGGGCCTCGAAGTAACGTCTTGGTGAATATATCAGCAATCTGATTCTCTGATGTGACGTGAGATGTAGCAATGAACCCCTTCTGAATCATGTCGCGTATGTAGTGACAGTCAACCTCAATATGCTTGGTCCTCTCATGAAAGGCTGGGTTGTTTGCAATGAACAAGGCGGCCTGATTGTCACATTCCAACATCATAGGAAGCGGTATATCAAGACATAGATCTGTAAGTAAAGATTTCACCCACATCATTTCTGTGCTAGCCTGGGCCATAGCCCTGTATTCGGATTCAGCACTGGATCTAGCTACTATTCAGTGCAAGTATACTACCTGAAGTACTGGTAGACGCAGAGGCAGAGGCAGCGGCATCAGAATGACTCTCTACAGTCGGTGCTGGTCCAGATGGTGGAATAATGCCCCTCAGACGGGCAACAAGATCATCGAACCGTTGATCCAGAGTAGCGGCAGATGGGGGCTCTATCTATTCAGCAGCTCGTGCGGATGCAGGAAATCCATGCTTTGAGTAGCATGTGTCTTCATTGTGTCCAACTCTGTGACAGTAGGTGCATGTCGGTCTAGTGCGGCCACCTCTTCCACGAGGTCCACGTCCACGACCCTGTTGATGGAATCCGCGACCTCTGTTGGCTGCCATGGCTGAAGAATTCTGACTAGGGTTGTGGAAGGAACTGTGATCCTACTCAGTCTATGGAAAGCTTCCTCCATGGGAGGAATAGTAGAGTCGGCCAAAATCTGGGATCATGCTGCCTCATACTCAGGATCAAGTGCCGCTAGGAACAAGCCCACCATAGTCGCGTTCCTATATGTCTTCTATTGTTCAGGCGTGGTTGTCAGGGGCATGAAGCTATAGAGCTTCTCGAACATCCCTGTCAGTGATGTATAGAGAGAATGTAGAGGGCGACCATTCTGCTTGATAGTGAAGATATCATGCTGGAGTTGCAGAATCTTTTTCTCATTCTTCGCCTGGGAATACGTGGCCGCCAGGATGTCCCACATATCTTTGGTTGTGAGTTGATGTAGAATGTCATTAGCTATCTCAATCACCAGTGTACCGGACAGCCATACTTTGGCATTTGCATCATCGGCCTCCCAAGAGGCATTGACTCCAGTCTTCTCTGCAGGCTCAGGTTCGGTAAGAATGTGCTTCTTACCTGTTGACTTCACCATACTCATGAACTGCATAGCCCACAGTTCATAGTTTGTACCGTCCATCTTGACAATAGGCACTGGACCACGAAAGGCGCCAATAGATGGGATATCCGCCTTGCTTTCTGACATACTGGACATGGAAGACTGGAACGATTGATAGACGATGAGCTTCGTCTACAAAGACATAGACGGGGTTAGTTGCATGTGTAGACCTCAAGCAACTAACCCCATGAAGATGTGCGTGATAGGCCCTACACACGCGTAGGCACAAGAGTCACGCGCAGGCTGCACGTGCACGCACTGGAGATGCACTAGATCTGCACTGGAGCGAGCGCGCACCCGCACTGGGGATGCACAGGTGCACACGATGCGCCCACGCACAAGGAGGCGCGCTCACAGGCTACAGCGCGCACAGAGATGGTGCGCAGGGAGATGGTGCGCACGGAGATGGCGCGCCCAGACGCTGCAGCACAGGCGCGCAAGGAGGAGGCGCACAGCGTGCGTGTGCTACGCCGCACAACGCGCAGTAGCGATCGGAGAGGCGGCGCTGCGGTGAGCTCGGATGTCGATGGGCGGCGCCGATGAGATGAAGCGAGGAGGAGAGGCCGGCGGGTGTGGTGGGGTTAGGGTTAGGGTTTCGAGAACTCCGGTCTAGGACCGTCGCTCTGATACCATGTTGGGAAAAATGAATGGCTTATTCTATTCCATAAGCCCTAGGCTCTCTTATATAGGAGAGTAGCCTATGGGTAAATTACATAAAGAAGACAACTGAAAAAATAAAATAATGAAGGGGTACAGGTACTCTATATGCGTCAACACACCACGCAGAGGCTGGAAACCCCCTCTAGTTTGCCATTCACCATGACAGAGTAGGAGGAGGCAATGACGCATCTCTTCATACATCCGACCCAAATTTCGGGGAAGCCTCTCCGCCGCAGGGAAGCCCACAGGAAATTCCAATCCATACATCATAGGCCTTGGCAAAATCAATCTTCCATAAGGTCCCCTTTTTCCTTTGACCGCTTCCATTCAAGGCAAATTTCCGTTGCCATTGTCAAGCAGACCGCCATCTGTTGCCCCGAGATGAGTGCCTGCCGACTGGTCCTCCAGAATCACCGAATCCAACACAGCCTTAAGTTTGTTCGCCAAAGTCTTAGCCACAATAAGATAGACCACATTGGATAAAGTGATCGGCCTCAGTGTTGCAGAAGACGGTATTCGGTATTCAGTCGGAGGGGTCACTGAATAGAGAATAATCGGTATTCGGGCGACTATTCGGAATTATTCGGTTTTGTATTTTTTAAAAAAAAAATATTTATAATACACATATTCTTATATTTTTATACATATATGGTCATTATTTAACATGAATCTAAGATAAAAGTACCAATAAATATAATAGACATATAGAATTTGACATTTGTGGCGATACCATGGCAAAATGTAACCCTTAAATATTGAAAATAAAAAATAAAAAAATAAAAATATGAAGAGTCAAACTCCAGTCGGCCTCATAGTCGGGCCAGTCGGCCGAATAGTCGGCCGACTATTCGGTCGGGCCGACTATTGCCCGACTAGAGGTTTGTTCAGTCGGGTACCCCACCGCACCTCATAGTCGGACCGACTATTCGGGATAGTCGGCCGACTATTGCAACACTGATCGGCCTAAAGTCTTCAATCCTCACCAGGGAATCCTTCTTGTGAAGCACGAACAACATAGCTCTATTGATCTTTTCAAAGCATATGTTCCCTTCTCTGAACTCATTAATCACCTCTAAAACTTCCCCTTTCAGCAAATCCCACAATTCCTTGTAGAACGGAACCAAGAAACCATCTGGGCCAGGAGCCCCGTCTATGTTAAACCCCCAGATCGCACTCCTCACCTCTTCCTCCATGAATGATGCATGCAACACTTCCACCTGCTCCCCAGATAGTTGTTTAACCCCTCTCCCCAACCACCCCCAACCATCCTCCCTCCACCTTCACGAAGCCTCCACAAAGTGTTCTCGGAGAGCGCAGCCAAGATGGGACTCCCCCGACACCCGCACATCCCCGATCTCGATCTCATGCAGAAAATTCCTTCTCCTCCTTCCTGAAGCCATGGAGTGGAAGAACTGTGTATTAGCGTCTCCTTCTCTCGGCCACTTCTTCCTAGACCTCTGTCTCCATTCGACATCTTCCTTTCGATCCTTCAGCAATAGTTCTTCAAGGAGGTTCAGCCTTTCGGCCAACTCCCCTTGATCGAGACTTCTCTCATCGTCCAGACCATCAAGGTGAGTCACCCCGTCATGCGCATCCCTTCTCATGACCCTTCGCCTCGTCTTTACCTCCCTGCCAAACTTAGTAAGAAAAGACCTCAACAACATAAGCTTCGTCGAGAAACGAGAGACCGCTGACCCCTCCGGGGACCATCCTCTCCATCACGATGCAACCTCTTCCCGGAAACCTTCCTCCAAAAGCCAGCTCCGCTCAAAACGAAAAAAGAATCAGTTTCTCCCCTCCTCACCGGATGACCACAAAATAGGTGTGTGATCAGAGTGCGCACGCAGCAGAGCGCAAGCACGAGAAAACGGAAACGCCTCTATGCCTTCTAACGACAAGAGGAATCTATCCAGTCTCGAACGCGACCACGCATTACGCCAAGTATAAGAACATCCAGCCGCACCAATGACGAAGAGGGCCAGTGAGTGGGCCACCCTCCGAAATTCCTCTGATCCCACGTCCTTTCCCCTTCCCTGCTGCGGCCGGTCCCCAGGCAGCAGTATAAGGTTCAGATCACCCCCAACGATCCATATCCCAGCCTCTCTTGTCAACCCCAGCATCTCCAACTCCGACGCCAGTGGGTCCCCCCTTGCCCCGTGGGGCCATAGACGTTTGTGATCAAGAAGATGGTACCATTTGCCTGCCTCTTCAGAGTCACATATAAGCAAGAAGGGGATTTTAACTCCGCAAGAAGATCGAATTCAACATTCTTCCATATGGTTAGCAACCCACCGGATGCACCTTGTGCTTCCAACACCGCCAGTGCAAAACGATCGGCACCACCTAAATCCCGGTTGACACTATCCGCCCCTCTCGAAAGCTTCTTCTCTTGAAAAAGGAAGATGTATGCACCCGCCTCCGTCAACAAATTCCTGATCGCCAGCCGTTTTTCGGGACGGCCCAAACCCCTGGCATTCCATGACAAAAGTCTCATTTTGGCACACATTTGGCCATCGACTTTGGTGGAATCACCCCCAGCCGCTCTACCACCCCCTATCTAAGATGCTGAACCGATTCAGGAGGACCAGAGAAGTCGGAGCACTTGACACGAGCGCTTGAGGACAGTCCTCGGTGTCTATCGAGGCAAGCAAGGTTGCCCTCCTCCTTTTTCTTTCAGCCCTGGGACCAATCCTTCTGGCGTAGAATGACCCAAAGCGGGATTCCACCTTCCCGTAGCTCTGAGTCATCCCGCCTCCCATCACAGCTGTAATCGAAGAACCCTCGGGGGCCCTTGCCCCACCTTTCTTTGCACACAGGCCACCTCTCCCCCTTCTTAAAGTTCCGAGGTTCTCGCCATGGAGGTCACCCCCACTATCTCTCTCGGTGAGGCTTCCATCCTTTCTGGTCGGACTCCTTCGCAGCCTCCCATAAGTCGACGGCCGTCCTCTTTTGCTTTGACGCCCAAGTGTGAGCCCTTCATACCAGCTTCCTCACCAGACCGCTCATCATCCAAGCACTTATGCCTTTCGGATCTGCCACCAGCGAGCGAAGCTGGATCCAAGGATAAGATCTTCCCAATCGGCTCAGCCGGATCCCACAACCGAACCCCCGAGGAGGAATCCAAAATCGGGTCTCCGGGTCCGGGGATATGATTCGGAAATGCATCATGTGATGCTTCAGGAGCGGAGGATCCTGCACCTTCTGAAGGCGAGCCGTTTCGAGGGAAATGAACCGTCTCCGCAAATGGAACTCATTTCCCGCAAATCGTATCAAATTGAATGGTATGTGGGATTCGAGGGGTCGCCTCCGTAACCGACGCAACGTGACCCCCTAGCTACCCCATCACTTGGTCAGAGGCGTCGCCGGTTGTCACCGAATTACTCATCCCCTTCCAAGTTTCTGAGCGGCACTTTCAAGGCGGCATGCCAAGCCGCGACTCAAGGGTATCTGCGTCGACGATAGCTCCAAATGCACTATCTTCCCGTCCTGAGAGATCTGCCACCATCCTAGCTGAGTCGGACTGAGGCCCCTTACTCGCAGGATGGGATCTAGAGGCTCCCCCGGGCAACAACCACTGCTCTCGAAGTCCAGGACCTCCGCAACTCCTTCGAGAAGAGCATGGACCTTCTGCAAATCGTGCGTGCCAAGCGGAAGACCTCTCACGTGAAGTCGATCCAACGGCTTGTACTCCAGCGCGGCATCGCTTTCTCATAACCTATGCCACCGCAGCTTCAGCCGACTAGCGCTAGACCAACGCAGCAGCTTCCTAGCCTCCTCCCGGAGAGCCCTCTCGCCACCACTCTCCAGGGACTCGCCTCAATGATATCCCTGCGAAACTTCGCCGCCCACACCATGCCCACATCAAAGGACCCCAGGAACAAAGCATCAGGCTCGCTTCCCTCTCCGATCAGCATCCCTAAGGATTGAACACTCCTCTGCATATCGGGCAGACTCTGCTCCTGTGACCATAACCACGACAAGAGAAGCACTCGACCGGTTCTCTGCAGAGCCTTGCCCAATGCCTCATGGACCTACAGCGAAAGCAGCCCCTTCCGAATGGGTTCTCGAGGCGATCTCCGTGAGTCTCTCCCAGCGGTGCGCGTCGATGCCCTCCCCTCCGTGGGCGCACCTCCAGCGAGCCCTCGTTTCCTTCCATCTGTCGTGGACCCGTGGTTACCATGGCCTAAAGGTAATCTAAGAAAGATTTATCTGTTTTAAAATTGCTTGATTTCTCAAGAAAAACTCATGTTTTCTAAAAAAAATCAATTGAAATTTTCTGACATTTTCTAGCCATTTAGATAAGAAGATATCGTTTGCTTATCCATCCTTTTAGGCATGATCAGAGTACATGCTTCCAGTACAAGATTAAGATATTTAAATTGAGCCACAAAAATATAGGATGTATACAATTATTTATTAGGTGAAAATGCTACAACAACATTAGAAGGCCTTACCATTTGAGCTCTTATAATCTATATTAGTAAAGTATATTAGAACAAACATCAGGCATTTACCTTCCCATGGTTTTAAAAAATCAGCAGCCTCATCAATACAAAAGAATAGTTGGTAAAGTTTCAAGGACAAGTGTCAACCTTATATGTTTCACAAGTATCAAAGAATCTAAGGCATGTGTCGCTGGCACGACTTTCACTGATCACAGAAAAAGCACGTTGACGACCAGGTCCAAGATTTCCTGTCCCTGAAAATAGGCCCATGCCAAATGCAACGGCACTAGCAGATGCTCGCGGAACCTATAAGCAAATACAGTAATGTACAGGTCAGTTCCACTAGAATCGATTCTATTGTATTATAAATATCCATAAGTAAATCCCTTAAAAACGTTCTATAAAAAAAGAATGCAGCAATCAATTCTCTTTTCAGGTACATAAGAGTAAAAAAGTCAATACTGAGGTAAATCATCTTGTAGAATGTATCAATCACCTGAGTTGCTCTTATTGAATAAATATGCGGCTGATATTCGTCCTTAAATAAATCAGGAAACCTCTCCCTAGTTCTAATTCCAAGATGATACAACTCTTCTTCTCCTTTAACGATCAAATCACCACCTTTTTGCCTTCCTTTCCAAGGAGATTGCCAGCCCAAAAACCAATCAGGAATCTTCTGGAAAGATGAACTATCATGTTGCGTCGTACGCTTTGACTCGGTAATAAGAGAATTAAGACGAATGGCCAGGCGATCTAACTCTTTGATACGCTTCTTGGTAGGTGCCCGTGTTCCATGCCTTGCCTAAAATGAATACCACAAAGAACATTTGACAACTCAGTCTTCGTATTTTTTATGACAATTACGTAAAAAGTTAGTAGAAACCAATAGTGAGTGATTGAAAAACTTAGCAATAATCCTTAAGATAAACTAGCATCAGATGTATTACATGGAAACTATCTATTGAGCAAAAAAGATGTGGCATAAAAGCCAGGCTGGTATATCATTGGTTTGAAGCAGACAGTTCCATTTACTAGACTATTTGGAAAAACTATATATTGAAAACAAGCTATAACCCAAGTTGAAGCTTACCACAATATTTAAATGAATGGCATTGCAGCTATCCGGAATGGGAGAGGCGAGAAATGCTCCATCAATAGTTTTAGTGGCGATCTCATAACTAATGAAATGTACAGGTTAGTAGAAAAAGATAATATAATCAAATAAGTCAACCATTCCAAGAGAATAAATATTAATCACTTATAGAAAGATATTCTACTATAGGGTAAATTACAATTTGGGTCCCCATCTATGGGTCCGATCCCAGAATGGGTCCCGATCTTTAAATTGTAACGATTCGGGTCCCAGGACCATTAATGTAAGGAACTTTTTGGGGCTAATGACGAGTATGCCATTGTTTAAAAGTTGGAACCCAACCCCCATTCCCTTCCCAACAAGGGCATATTCGTCATGAACCCTAAAATTTCCATTTCCTAAATAGTCTTGGGACCCGAATCATGACAATTTAAAGATCAAGACCCATTCTGAGATCGGATCCATAGATGAGGACCTAAATTGTAATTTACCCTCTACTATATGAGAAACTTATACACAACTAAACCAAAATGATACAGAGATGTATAGATGGCAAACTATCATTTTTTAGAAGAAACATTTCATCAATTCTACAACCATGCCTCTTAAAGTGAAAAAGGAGACATGCCAATATAACTTCAAGTGCTGCAAAATCATTTTATATATGTATGCATTACTAACCATAATTCAGTAGAATTTTTATCTGTGCTTTTGACTCAAAAGTGAGTCCTAACCCTTGCTAAGGGATTGGACTCCAACAATAGTGGAGCTCCATGCATTTACTAACCAAATTCTCATGGTACTTTAAATATCGGTGTTTGATTGGTAAAATCAGATAATGTCAAATAAAAAATAAACATCTCGTATATTCAATAAACAATCAAAGCAACAGGGAGGGGGCTCCTTATGACGTGTCCTCAGTACAGAGAAGATATGTTGTATTTAACTGATCTTATATCAGATATATCGGATAAACAATCACAACAGCGACAAGGAGGGAACTCCTTATGATGTGCTTTTAGCATGGAGAAGATATTCTATATTTAACTGAGGATTTGATGCCAAATGTCACAAATATCATGTTTCTGTGTGCCTAGAACATTTGAACTGACTTCATAGATCAACCTAAGTTCAATACAAGGTCAATACAGCCTAAATTGTCTCTAAGAAATATTTATGCATTAGTTTTGGAAATGCTAATGAGATTTTGACCTTGTATAGATCAAGAACTGCATGGAAGCATGTTTAGAAATAAAATAAAGCTACCGGATAAAATATTTAATTTACATATCGAGCATCACCATCCAAAGGCCATGTATGACACTGTAGATCAAAATGAAGGACCAGTAATACAGCTAATGTTTCGCAGTTGTAAAGAATCCTTACAGTTTCCATCACTTACATGTGAAATATCCTAGTTATAGGTATATTGGTCTATCTTACAACAGATGTTAAATGTTTGATTTCCTAAAATCGATCATTGATTTTCAATTCGACATGTTTCCCTTCATGATTGAGTTATATGTACTTAAGTGATATCATGAAAGTTATGGCAATATCTAAGGTAAGCCGCTTCAACAAAGCACATATAATCTATCTAGCTTATCTTCGAAGTGGATATGCCAAAGTTGTTGTGCTTTGGGGAAGAATCTGAAACATTCCATCTCACATCATGGCCTCGTGGCCCTGAAAACTAAAATCTTATCCTACAGTTGAAGAAAAAACCATTTTCTCCAATTATTGATTGGCGAAAATCCTAAAAATGCATTCCAAATTTAGAGAATCAAATCCATTTCATCTACTGCTAAACGAAAACACCTCTTCTAATGTACCATATATATTTAATTGGAAGGAACCACCACGTTTCGAATCGAAGACGTTCCTAGCATGCATTTTGGCCGTCGAAAACAAAAAACAGCACCTAGGAAGAGAAACCACGTAAGATGTGCATAAAAATCACATCTTTTGGGATCAGCATACAATTTGCGAGAGCGCAAATCAACACAAGAGGCAAAAGATTCCTCCTTTCTACATATAATTAAGGTTCTACATCGCCTATTAACCCGCATGCCGTAAAATTCCGATCTCGACCAAGAGGGAGCGGCGATTACCATACGATCTCAACGAATCAAAGAAGGGGCTTTGAAATTCAGACCTGGTAACGGTGGAGAGGTGGCCGCGAACGTCGAAGGGCTCCTCCTCGGCGCGAGCTGGAGAGAAGAAGATCGACGAGGAGAGAAAGAGAGCAATGGCGATCGAGATCGTTTCTTCTCTTCCCATGTCGAGATCGACCGAAAGGGATGGAGAGGCGGCTCTATGTTCTTCGCTTTCCCACCTCTCTGAGGAAGAGTGAACAGGATTTCTTGGAGAGCAATTTCGAAACTAGAAAAGTAGGAAGAAAAATGGAGGGAGAATATAAGTGATATCCCCAGGAAATTGCGAGGAGGTTTCCATTGAGGCCGCCAAAAGGGGAAAGTACCGGTTGCTTCGTAGTGAATGAAACTGAGGGCTTTGGATGTAATTAAAAGGGATAATTACACCTGTAACCCTGAGTAATTTTGCAATAACAATCATAACCCTGCGAAATCGCGTACATGAGGAACCCTGGATAACTATTCCGTCTCACACTCATAGCCCTCCGTTAGTTTTTCCCTTAACTCAACCATATCAATGGGTTAATCAAACCCTCAACCTATCCAACGGTTGTTAACAAATTTCAAAACAAATTAGAAAAACTTTTTCCTCCTCATCTGCAGCACAGTCGGTCGACCCGCACCCCTTCTTCCTCCTCCCTCCCTCCGCCTGCGCCACCCCACTACCAGCGCTGGCCCTTCGCCTGCGCCACCCCTCTGCCTGTGTCGGCCCTCCGTCCCTGCGCAACACTCCACCCATATGCCACCCCTCCGCCTGCGCCACCCCTTCGCCCCTATGCCACCCCTCCGCCTGCACCGCCCTTCCTCCTCTAGCACACCCCTCGTTGCCCTTTCTCCTCCAGCACACCCTTCCCCTGACGCCCTTCCACCTTCAATGCATCCCCCTCACCCGTCGAAGCCCCTCCCCCACCGCCCTTCCACCTCCAGCACGGCCCCTCCCTTGTCGAAGCTCCTCCCCTTTCTCCTTAAGAACCCCCCCCCCCCCCTGCTATACCTTCCTCCTCCATCACGTCCCCCATGTCGCCCTCCTCCTCCACCATGCCCCCCTGCGCCGCCCTCCTCCTCCAGCATGCCCCCCTGCGCCACCCTCCTCCTCCTGTGCCCCTCCCTTACCGCCCTCCTCCTGCAGCATGTCCCACTTGCCGCCCTCCTCCTCCAGCACGCCCCCTGCCGCCCTCCTCCTCTTGTACCCCTCCCTCACTGCCATCCTCCTACAGCGTGTCCCCCTTGCCGCCCTCCTCCTCCAACGCCCCCTGTGCCACCCTCCTTCTCCAGTGCGCCCCTCTGCGTCACCCTCCTCCTCTAGTGCCCCTCACTCACCACCCATCCTCCTTCAGAATCCCCCCTCCCTCGTGATTGTGGATAGCCGTGAGGAAGCCGCAGATCCTTGATTCACGGAAGCCACATATCCTTGATTCACGGAAGCCATTCTTGATTCACGGAAGCGACAGATCCTTGATTCACGGAAGTTGTTATTTGTTGTTAAACTTATATTGCAATCAATGGCATCTTTTGCAAATATAATTTAATTTTAGGGGTAAAATGGTCAAATTTTGACGAATTCTGTTAAAGAAAACGGAGATAATGGATGGAGGTGAACAGAGGGTCATATGGTGTAAGAGTTAACAATTACTCAGGGTTCCTCATGTAATTCGCGATTTTGCAGGGTTATGATTGTTATTGCAAAATTACTCAAGATTATGGGTGTAATTATCCCTAATTAAAAATGCTCCTCCTTTGTGGACTGGTGAAACCCACCAAACTTCGGGAAGACCTGCCTTGCTTGGTCCGTCGTTTGGTAATAGTTTTTGTTGGGTTGGAAAAAATATGTTAATTTTTTTGGTATAAAAGTAGTTAGAAATATTATAGGATCGCAAAGGTAAGACAATAACTAATTGCATCATGAAAACGACTATACCATTCGGTTAAAGTGATAACAAACAGGATCTTTTATTAAAAAATAGATTGGAAAGCTCTTGCATCGTTTTCTGATTGTACGACGTACTTACGAATTACCATTGACAGAAGCAGTGTTTTTCAAACAAGACCGGTCCGATCGGTGAACCGATTTCGGTTTGAATTTTAAATTCTAAACAATATACCCGGTTCACCCTATTATTTTTAACCCGTTGTAATTTTTAATTTATTTAAAAATAATGCTAGTAATGGAAGTTGAACACATGACCTTTAGTTATCGATTTTGAATTCTAAAAACAACTATTCTAACATAATTTTTTACTTGTAGTGGCAATAAAGTTAAACTACTGTTATGTTATAAAGCAACTAGTCCAAATAATATATATATATGATATGTATGACATTTGATGGTGCATACGAAAAAATATTTTATATACAGGTATAAAATATATACATTGTCTATGTATTTTATTTATATTTCAAGTATATTTAGGCTCAATCACTTTTTTTTCTCACGTGTCTAATTTAATCTGTTTTTAAATAATGATGATGTCATCATCCGGTTGAACTAATTTTATTACATAGTTCAACCCGATCCGACCATTTCGATAAGATTTCTGGTTTGATATCCAGTTCAATTTCAAAAACATTGATAGAAGCAGTAACATACCAAAAGTATATATGTATGTGGAAGGGAGAGAAATTTTCCCATTATATGTTTGTGCTATTGTATTTGAGTTCAATGGGGATATGCTGGTTATGATGATTGGTGTCCCTTGGAAATATTCCTCCCATCCTCAGTGAGACACACCTGAGTTACTGAGTATGGGAGAATGGTCGGATTATCTTTGATCTTATGGAAAGTTAACCATCACCATCGTCAAAAGATACCCAAGTGCAGATCTTGAAAATTGCAATTATAAGTTGTGTGGCAAAAGAACATAACCAGTTTATGGTTGCGCAGATGCTATAAATAGTGGGAAAAGATCGAGCAAACAAGAAGAAGATAGCCAAGAATAAGTGGTCATATTGTGATCAGGGATCGACATATCGATATCGACAACATATCGATACAATGTCGAAACCGATATATCGTCGATATATCGGCGATATATCGACGCATATCGCCGAAACCCGGTATCCATTAGGCATTTTTGTCCTGTCGATACCCGATATCGTCCATATCGGCGACATATCGGTGACCTGTCGATACCGATATATCGCCGATATATCGACGATATATCGCGATATGACGATCCCTGATTGTGATTACATCACTCAGCTGTGTCTCTATGTACAATGTTTATCCCTTCCCGATCCTTTATCTCACGATGTTTCTTATCTCCCGTGCAAACGAGTATCATGCGTAACTATGTTGAAATGCAGTGGAATGTACGGTTACATGAAATCTTGATGGCTACGAGTGAAATGGATATTGTACTGGCAAATGGTCAAACCAATTCACAATCCCAAGAAAGAGCATATCATTTTTTTCAGCTTTGAGATTCATCTGCACTGCAGAACTTCATTCAACGCAATTATAGAAAAGAGGAAATTCATCTGTCATTATCACCAAAATAAGTGAGCTAGGAGGAGGACATCTGATATTGCATATTTTGAAGCGGTATGGATGTGTTTTTAAAGGTTGTTTTGGTTGCGGGATAGAATCCATTTACCTCTTTATTCCAAGATAAATGATCACACAATAATTATATCATCTATTATGTCGATTTCTTTTGTACCTATTCATCAAATCAATTGAACGAACGGAAACATGAGGTAGATCCTACTTATCTCTTTCTTATCCCTCAATCGAACATGTATAAAATTCTCACTTATGATATGTTTTGGTGTTTATATCGGAACATATGCATGCAATCACGTGTTATCAATTTATCATGCGTCAAGACCAAAAGGAATCATAAATCAATGGGATGACAAAGTTTAGATCAGAATTTATGGCAAAATGGAAGTTGCAGATAAGATCCCACAAGATTTCCAATAAATTTAACATGCATGAAGTATTTGATGGTTTTATTTGCCAGCGTGGTCCATAAACATCTCAAATATAGTCTCGCGTCTAATGTTCTCAATTGCAAACATAAAATGTGAAAGTGGAGTGTTTGACAACTTAAATATTAACATTTTTGGTGGTTTCGAAGAATTGGATTTGCCAATCAAAAGGGATTGGCGGCGTAACTTGTTGCTCGTCTCTCATCAATCTCTCTGTAATAGTTTTTCTATAAGAATTTGAAAAGAAATAGGAATAACTTGAATCCAACAAATTATCAGAAATGGATCGGTGGCTGCAATGGGAAGCCTAGCAGACTTTGCAGTGCTCATTTGAGCCGCTCGATCAAAATCGATCGATTCACGCGATTTGCACTTTTTCGCATGAACAGCAAGATCGAGCAGCTCAAATGGATACTGCAGAATTTGATTGCAGCTGACGATCCATTCTCCCGTATTATCAAAGTCACTTTTTACAACCTATCCAAACAACTGCCAGGTAATCCCCGAAATGGGGTCACCTCATCAGAATAATGATCGGAATAGGGATGGGCAGAAAACTTTTCCCACAATGGGCATATAACGGCAAATGGTTTGCCGTGCACGGAATACGAAGCGGCAAACCATTTGCCGCGTCACATGGACGGCTCAAATCTGCGTCCGCGACGAAAATCCGGTATCCCAGCCCCCCTCCCATCCATCCATGTAGTGCGGCAAACGGTTTACCGCTTCGCATTCGCGCACGGCAAACCGTTTGCCGATATATCCCCTATTCTGAGAAATATTTTGGGGACGTTTTTTTATCCCCTGCCTATTTCGGAAAACGGCCCAACAACTGCTCCTCCCTGGAAATCCAACCCATCATCATCCCCACAAACGCCTGTGACTCCTGCGGCTACCAACAAGAAGAAGAGAACCCACAAACCATTACCATCAGCAGCAGGATGGAGAAGCTCGTAGAGGTGGACTCCCACGAGATCCTCATCGACTTCCAGCTCTCCACCAAGTGCCGAGCAGACGTCCTCCTCCGGTCGCTGCACCCGTCGCTCCCTGTGGCCTTCAAGGTGCAGACCTCCTCTCCGCACAAGTTCCTGGTGAACCCACCCTCCGCCCTCCTCCC
Source organism: Ottelia alismoides (assembly GCA_037367405.1). NCBI lineage: Eukaryota > Viridiplantae > Streptophyta > Magnoliopsida > Alismatales > Hydrocharitaceae > Ottelia > Ottelia alismoides. Next base: position 666,540 of record JAZKJV010009066.1, on the reverse strand, counting down.
CCCGCTCTCCTCCCTCCCCTTCCAGATCATCCTCCGCCCCCAGCCCTCCCTCCCCTCCTCCTTCCCCCGCTCCCCTCCGACCGCTTCCTCGTCAAGGCCGCCGCCGTCTCCTCGCACTCCCTCGACGTCCCCTCCTTCTTCTCCTCACACCCCCACCTCCCCACCCATGACCTCAAGCTCAAGGTCGTCTACGTCGGCCCCTTCCTCCTCCGCCAACCTCGACGCCGCCAAGAACATCCTCCGCCGCCAGCGCTCCCTCCTCTCCTCCATCACCCCTCCGGAACTCCAAACCCTAGCTCGCTCGCGCGATCTGGACATCCTAAACCTCCTGGGCGGAGCTGACGCTGCGACGGGGACGGTCCTCACCCCGGCGAAGTCGATCCACGAGGCGGCGGCGGCGGGGAGCTACGAGGATGTCGTGGAGATTGTGAGAGGGAGGGGCGCAGCGGTGGACGAGCGGGACGGCGAGGGGAGGACAGCGTTGCACGTGGCGGCGGGGAAGGGGTACGTGAGGTGCGTAAGGGCGCTGGTGGAGCTGGGTGCGGACAAGGACGCCAGGAGCGGCAGGGACGGGAGGACGGCGCTCCACCGCGCCGCGGCCAACGGCGACGGCGAGATGGTGGCTCTCCTCCTGGAGATGGGGGCCGATCCCTCCATCACCAACGGCAGAGGGCGGACCCCTCTCGACGTCGCTCGCGACAAGGGACACGTATGCCTCATCTTTGTCTTCTTCTCTAAAACACGTGATTCCTTAACTGTTCCTACAGTACAAACCACGTGATGCCAACTGATAACTATCTTATTCGTTTGAGTAAATTACACAAACACTCTAAATTATACACTCAGTTTCAATGTCATAGTTGAATTTTAAAAGATAATAATGCGCTATCTAATCTTTAATATATGTCTTAAAGTGATTTTAAATTATTGTGATTTAAGGATTGGAAGAATAAACAATCAAATAAAATTCAATAGTGAAGAACTATATTAAGACAAATTTTAAAGATCATGTATCACATTTTTAATTTTTAAAGTTCAAATATGACATTGAAATCGGGTGTATATTCTAACAAAAACTACAAATTCATATTTTTTCCCATTTAAAAAGATACTAACATAAATATGAAGTTGCAAATATTCCTATTTTTTGTTAAAAAAATTAGTAGTTGTATTTTTTATTTAGAATTTTATACCTTTATTTTTCTTATATTAACTTAAATACGAAAATAGTTATTAGTTTGATATCAGTAAATTTTTATATATTTAAATCATTTTAATATGGGTAAAATGAGATTGCCTCCTTGGGAGAGCTAACTTGGTTCTCTCTGCTCTATTTTTTCTATTTTTATTTTTTTAAAATGCTCATGTGAATTTTCATAACTATATTCCTATATTGTGTCATTCAAGTTTTTAAGAAATAGAGACTCATACGTCCTCTATTCCGGTGTGGTCAGTTTCGACAATTTTACGAGCATTAAAAATGATGTATGGATAGAGACCGTAAGAATCTTTGTTTCGCACAAAATTTGAATGATGTAGTATATCGATATAATGATGAAATTCACGGATTTATTTTTCTAAAAAATAAAAAATGGAAGAAAATAGAGTGGGAGAGGCCAAGTAAACCCCCTCATGGGGCATCCCCATTTTACCCTTTTAATTTATAAATATAATCGTAGATTTATTAATAATTATATTAACAAAATTTTATGTCGTTTTAACAAACATTTAATGTGGTATACGTTTAGTGTTAGCTTGTTATATGATTATATTTATATCCATTTCTAAAGACATGATAATCCAATTTATATACGTCTCCATGTTGACATCAGCAATTGCATTCACATCATGAGACATATAAAGATGTTATAACACACATATTCCACATCAGTATGTCTGTATTGGATCATTTGCATCTGTATGTTGATTTTACATTTATTGTTTGATGAAAACATTAACACAAGATGTATAAACACGCATGTAAATACAGAAAGAGGTAATAGAGGTCCTCGAGAGAGGAGAGCTAGTACTCACTGCAGCAAGAAGAGGGGATTTGAAGCGGCTTGAGTCCCTACTAAAGAAAGGGATTGGGGCTAATAGCCGCGACCAATACGGTATGACCGCACTCCACTCCGCTGCTATTAAGGGCCATCGTGACATCATATGCATGCTAGCCGAGTTCGGGATGGACTTGGAGTGCCAGGATGTTGAGGCCACACCCCTCTTCACCTCGGTGTCGAGGGTGGCTGGCTTGAAATCGTGGAGGCGTTGGTCGAGATGGGAGCGGATGTGAATGCGACAAGCAAGAGAGGTGCCACTCCTCTCTACATGGCGAGGTCCATGGGATATGAGGACATATCGCAGCTACTTGTGAGTAAAGGGGCTTCATGTTCAACCATGGCATCGTCGTCGTCATTGTCGTCAACCTCTCGTATGCATGAACTTGATAATTGTAATTTATGTAGGGAAGATCTCATGTAATCAGAAGAGGTTTTCTAGACATTGGGAGCGCTAGTATGGTGTTGTTTCTAACTTCTTGAGGTCATTTTGCTAATAATTACTGTAGGTAGATCATATAGTTTGCATCTAATCTGGAACAGAACGTTTTGCATCCTTGAAAAATAATGTGAAACTTTTCGAGTTCATGGAAGGTTTCCATAATATTTAGAATGAACGTGTTATGAAAATTACATTGAGCAAATATACGCGGAGATTCGGTAGAGATTTTATACGTTTATTTTATGTTGATTAAATACTATGAGGCTTTTTAACATTTAAAGAAATGCATGGTATGGTAGCCAAATATACTTATTATTGCAAAGGGATATTTACATCCATAATCATGAATAGTTTTATAATTACCTCGAAAATCATTGATAGTCACGAATTACACTCAGGGTCCCGAATAAGTGCTCTGTTTGACACCCATACCCTCTGTTAGTTTAGTTCATTAACTCAGCCAGACGATTGAGTTAATCTAACTAATGCACGATCTAATGGCTGAAGTTAACCAAAAATTTAAAAAGAAAAAGAAAAAAATACCCCACCCTCCTCTTCCTCCTCCAACACCCCCCCTCCTCGCATCCTCCTTCCTCCTCCAGAACGTCGCCGACCACCTCTTCCTTCACTTCCTCCTCCAGCACCTCCTCACTGTCCTTCCTCCTCTAGCATGTCCCCCTCCCCCGCTAAACCTCCTCCTCCCCTTCCTCCTCCAGCACCCCATGCACCGCCATTCCTCCTCCAGCACACCCCCTCCCCCATTGAACCTCCTCCCCTTCCTCCTCCAGCACGTCACCGATCACCTCTTCCTCCCCCAGCACGCCCCCTCCCCCGCTGAACTTCCTCCTCCTCCAGCACATCGTCGACCACCTCTTCCTCCTCCAGCACCTTCCCCCCCCCCCCCCTCGCGTGCCCTTCCTCCTCTAGCACGTCCCCCTCCAACGTCGAACCTCCTCCTCCTCTTCGTCCTCCAGCACGTCATCAACTACCTCTTCCTCCCCTTCCTCCTCCAGCATCCCCCTCCCCCCACGTTGCCCTTCCTCCTCCATCCCACCCCAACCGAACCTCCTCCCCTTCCTCCTCCAACACATCCCCCCTCCATCCTCCTGCAGTTCCCTTCATCCTCCAGCACCCCCTCCCCCCTGTGTTTCCATTCCTCCTCCAGCCCATCCCTGTCTAACCTCCTCCCCTTCCTCCGCTAGCACATCCCCCTCCATCCTCCTCCAGTCCCCTTCTTCCTCCACCCATAGCCCCTCAGGAGCCCTCCTCCTTCCAGCCTCCTCATCCACCCCTCCGTCACAGACCTCCAGTCCCTTCCGTTCGAGGCCTCGAGGATCACTTCCTCTCGCCCGCCTTCGATCTGTGATCCTACACCCCCACTCCCCTTGCAGTCTCCCCCCACGACCTCGTCATGGTGCAGCACAAAGAAGATCGAGCAAGACGAGTTCAGCGCCGTATTCTTCATCGAGTCGGAGACTCTCGAAACTCTAATCAAGACGGACAGTTGGGCTAGTGGTTGGCAGGGGAAGGGGAGGAGGAGGTGGTCGACAGGGGGAATGGGAGGAGGGGGCGGTCGGGGGGGAAGGGGAGGAGGTGGTGGTCAGCGGGGGAGGGAGAGGGAGGAAGGAGAGGAGGAGGTGGGTGCTGGAGGAGGAAGGGGGCTAGAGGAGGAAGGGGAGTGGACTAGTTTGTAAGTAATTGGAACTTAAAGGGCAGAAAATGTAAAATATTTGACAAATATTGTCATAGTTAATGGGAAATTAGATGGAAGTTGACATGGATTATGAATGTAAGAGTTAAGCACCACTGAGGGTTCTGGTGTGATTCGTGATTATCGAGGGTTCATGGATTAAGCACTACTGAGGGTTCTGGGTGTGATTCGTGATTATCGAGGGTTCATGGATTAATTACGAAACTACTCAGGATTATGGGTGTAAATATCCCTATTGCAAATGTCGTAATCAAATGCAAACGAGGGAGGAGGTCTTTTTTCCCTGAAATAATAGACATCATCTAAGAATAACCAATTTCAAAATAAAGTGATCATGTCATTATTTAAATGTCAGTTATGTTTGGTATAGTATTATCTTTCTGATTTTACATATGTTGCTTGCATTAGTAACCCTATATTAATACTTTTTAAATTCATTAATATATATGTTAATTTCCAATTAGTTAATCGCTTAACATTCAAATTAATGGAATGGTAAAACAACTGCTTGAGTTGCTCATGTATGGGTAAATGGTTAATGTGTGAGTGCCCATTTACTCTCTTAAAAATTAATTCACCCCAACTTATGTTTCACACAATAAAAATAAGAGCAATAAGGCTTTGCTTTCTGTGAGCAATAGGGATCATTCATCATGTGGTGTTTTCCTTCCGATCTAGAGGATTTCTATGTAAATCTTGTGTCGCGTGTCTTAATGCTTGTTTGGCTTCTTTTTCTACATGGTATTAGACCCTTAGTGAGGCATTTTATTGAAGTATCAAGTTCGTGGGCCTGTTCAGGATTGGCGTTGGGTTTCTCTACCCTTGCATGAAGCCTTTTATTTCATTATTTAGTAAGGATTAGCTAAAATTCTAAAAGTGGAAATAGATTAACGCCGTTATATGATTGTCATAATGATATGAAAACAGATATAACATTCATCGCTAATTTCAAGTATAAAAAATAATTTTACAACAAAAATATCATTATTTATCAACAAAGGGACATAATGATGAATTACAGAAAAACATCACGATAAACCCATTTTAAACACAGTTTCCGTTGTTTTGATTGCATATTTATAAATATTTTCTTAATATTTCACGACGCTTCTTCGATTTCGTTAATTTTAAGATATATTGTACTTTTATTTTGAAAATCGGACCAGATCGACCTGTTCAACCTGTGAATCAGGTCTGGATCGGTCTGGTTAACAGGTTCTTGTCGGTTCAGTTTAAAAGTCCAAATTTTAATCCACCGCCTATTCACCCTATTATTTTTAACATGGTTCAGCTTGGTTCAACCGAAAATTTAACCGCATTTAATTTTGGATTTTTATCAATTGTGCCCCTCTAAGATATTACAATATCAGTTAAACTGTTCCCGTTTTGGGAATATCAGTTATGCCCCGACTTCTTCCACAATGATCACTTGTACCTCTCAGGTTAGTTATCATCAATCTCCAACGTAACATACATTAACTTTGGGAGACAATGGAGATTAGATAAAGAAACAAGGGTTGAAATATCTTCCTTTCACTCCAGCCCCTCCACCTCTCCCTTCCAGTCCCTCCTCCTCCTCTGACCCCCTCTCCGAACACCCCCTCCTCCTCCTCCTCCTCCTCCGATTGGCCATCCCCATCCGACCTTTCTCCTTTGACCACCCCTCCCCTTCCAGTCCCTCATCCTCCCCCTCTGCTCCATCCTCCTCCTCCCCTGACATCCCCTCTGCCTCCATTTTGTCAAAGTCAAATTATGGGTAGGAGCGATGGTGGTGTAGCTACTCAGATGTTGCTGGATGAAGCTTCACGTTAGGAACATTAACGTTGCTACTCAGATGCTCCTTTGGGGTCTCTCCACCGTTGGTGTTGGCCACATCGCCACTGTTGCTTGGAGGTGGCAACATTGTAATCGGAAGCACCCTCAGATCAGGATCCTGCGGAGGAGGAGGATGGGGATGATGGAGGAGGAGAATGGGGTAGCAGAGCTGGGGCTGGAGGAGGAGGATGGGGCGGAGAATGAGGAGGCATACAGAGGGAGGAGAGGAGGGGTGGAGGAGCATAGAGGGTTGGAAGAGGAGGGGGACGGAGGAGTAGAGGGATGGAAGAGGAGAAGGGGGTGGAAGAGCTGCGGGCTGGAGGAGGAGGGGGCGGAGGAGCATGGGGCTAGAGGAGGAGGATGGCACGCCGAAGGAGGAGGGCTGGAAGAGGAGAGGGACGAAGGAGGAGGAGAAGGAGGGGGCATAGGAGCCATGAGCTGGAGGAGGAGGATGGGGTGGTAGAGGAGGAGAGGGTGGTGGAGAAGGAGCAGGGGGTTGAGGAGCAGGGGGCTGGAGGATGAGGATGGAGCGATGATTGATGAGCATTCGTAGTTTAAAAATAAAGTTGTCAACTGTAGTGACCGCGGAGAGAAGAGCACAGATCAAACAAAAATAATAGAAGAGAGAGAAGGGAATATATATATATATATGAATGAGTAAAATCATACTTTCTCTCTCTTATATTTTCACTTGAGATTTATCAGGTAAATGTCCCTAGGTTGAACATAAGGAGGTAGCAATGTACCTAGAATTCGAGGTCGGATTTTGTGATTGATTTTCTTCTTTGAAAACTCTTTTTGGTGATTTTTAGTTTTTACAATTTTTATTTGGTTTTCATTTTTGCAATTTTTATTTTATTTTTATTTCACAATTTTTATTTATTTTTCAAAAACTATTAATTTGGAAAAATAAATAATAATATATAGTAGATAGAGTATAGTGTAATATAATACTCTACTATAGTGATTAAATTGAAGAAAATGAATTTGATTTTTTTAATTTTTTAAAATGAAATATAATCGCAAATGATATATTATATAGTGTGTATAGGTGAAATATGATATAGATGATACAATATAGGTAAGAACGAGAAATAAAACCGAGCAACAGACTCGAAAGAAAATACAACAAAATCCAAAACAAGACAAAGTTTGGAATTTTAAAATGAATAAAATAAATGATGAAAACTTCAGAAAATACGCCAAAACCACATTACGATAGTTGGGTAACTACCCTAGAAAAATCATCAAGAAAATAATGTCTCTACGATGTTTAAGTGTACCAAAGTCTACAAGGGTATATCTGTAGAAATGTTCTGAAAAAATATAAAAGACTTTACATTTAGTCCCTTGTAGAGGGACCTAAATGTAATATCTAAAAAGTTCTGACGTGTATGTGGATATTGGAAATTTTATGGGCTTAATATGCAAAATCTTCACCACTTCATGTGAACAGTCTGGATTAGGTGCTGAAGCTCGATCTGGTCCACACGTCTTAAACATGTGGTGAAGAACTGTGCAATTTGGAATCGGGGTTGTTCTTCCCCAATTCTATGAAGATGGCGGCGACGATTTTGCTCTAGGTAACGATTTGGATCCAGTGGACAGTTGTACAACTACGCAAGTGATCGGAGAGGTACCGACAAGGCTAGAAGGGGTCTCCTCGCCCGCCGAGCTTCCCTGCTGCGAGAGGGTCGAAGATGAAGGAAGAATTGCCTTCTAGGTTTCCAGGTGTTGTAGAGGAGGATGTGCTTTATTATTGCGCAGCATCAGATTGATGTGCTCCTCTAAATGATTCGAATATTGACTTTAATTAATCCAGGAGCTTAGCTTAAGAAGATGAAACAATCTGCAAGGATGAATATGGGTCGATCCTAGGAGAATCAGCCTAAGAAGTAATGCATTTCTTGCGTAATAGAATAAGGGTTTCAACTTCAATTTTGATAGAATCAACTCAAATTGGGAAGAAGTTTTGGTTGCAATCAAGAAATGGGAAATTAGGGAGGCCAAAACATGAATTAAGTGTCATAAAATAGAATTAGAAACTCGGAAATGTGTGAAGTAAATCACCTAGGAGTTGGAGGTATATGACCTCCATGTCGTTGCTCAACACGCCGGTGAAGTTCCTAGAGCTTCATTGATAAACGCAGAATTGAGTGCGGTTGTATTGACTCACAAGGCGAGTCAACAGTCGGTGTCTTAACCACTACAAAATCCTGGTTTAATCAACAATTAACCCACACTAAAGATCAATAATTAGAAATAAATGTGGAGTTAAAATTTATTTTTAACTCTGCACAAATGATGTATAGTGACAAGTATGCAGAGAGTTCGAACATAGGGAGCAAGCATGGTAGTTCAGATAATTGTGCACAAGTGAATGTGTGTGAAGTCTACACTAAGCAAGCAATCAAAGGAATTTTTGTGGGTTTTTAAATTTTAATATTTTTTATTTTAATTTTTAATTTTGTATTTTGATTTTTGATTTTCTGATTTTATAATTTTATATTATATATTTTTTTCTTTTTCAATATTGGAATTTAAAAACAATGTAATAAGAAGGATGACGAAATATTTATAAAAATATGCTAAAATAACCTAAAATTCAGAAATAAAATGTTTTTGATATTTTTAGGATTTTTTACTATTTTTGTGATTTTTGGGGATTTTTCAAGTTGTTTTTGGTATTTTTAAACATTGAAATAAAAGAAAACAGTGAAATATGTTCTGGCTGTGAGTAAAATGAGAATTAAAATTAGCAAACAGCAACCAAAATTTTTCACACTGATTTTCAAATAAAGAGAGTGAAATGTAGAACAAACAGGAACTGAGTTTGTATTTTTTGGAGTTTTCTTTGATTTTATATATTTTTTTGAAGTATTTACGTGTTTTTGAATTTTTAGTATTTTTCTTTTGCGATTTTTAGTGATTTTTGGACTGACACTAAAGTATGGTAAAATAGACACTAGGGAATTTTTTTGGAATTTTTAGAGGTATTTTACTATTTTTTTGGCATTTTCTACGCTAGACAGTAGGCAAAAAGCATGTTTTTGATTTTTAATAAATATAAAAATAAAATAAAATCAAAAACTAAAAATGTAGAGTGGAATAACAAGTACACAGGAGCTTAAACTCAAATTTTTAGAAATTTTGGACTTGAAATGAAGGTCTAATTAATTAGAACAAACATATAATCATTAAACAGGCCTAGCAGGGGTATACATGCAATTTCTCAAATATCCAGGGGGTACATGCAAAATTGCCACAAAGTTTTACACTAAAACTTGCATTTGTTGTACTAAAAACAAAATACAAAACCCGGAGGGGCCTTAGTGCAAAATTCCCAAGCCAAACACGTGCGAAACACGCACCTGGCAGGGACCTAAGTGCAATATTCAAAACTAGCAGGGGGTTCAATGCAAAATATCCCAAAGTTTTATACTACGTTACAAAATCTTGGGACTAAACTGAAATAAATAAACCCCAGGGGGGTCCTTGCAAAAAGCCCACGCCTCACACGCACAGGCACGTGAGGTGACGTGGCACATGACCTGAATGTAAATAAACTAAACGCTAGGGGTTTACATGCAAATAACCCAAAGTTTTTATACTTCAGACGAAAGTTTAAATACTAAAAAGTAAATGCAAAATGCGCGAGGGTTAAGATGCAAAATACCCTCGGCGCGCGATCCAACGACGGATAGGGCGCCACTTAAACACGTGGCGCACGATGGACGGCAGATGACGCTTCGTGGATGTGCGGCTGAGATCAGATCTCCAAGGACGATCAACGGTCGAGGCGTGGGGAGATCCAACGGCTGCTGTGCTATCTGGGTGCGCTCCAAGATCCAACGGCTGGGGAGTGAAGAGGAAGAACAGCGAAGAACACCGGTGAGGGTGAACTTCGCCGCCCCCGATCTCGGTCCTCCAGCGACGTCGAGGCTTCAAAATGGACGTGGAGCGTTCTGGGGTCTTCGTCTACCTCCTGGGGCTGTCAAAAAGTCACGGCGGTGGCCGTGGTGCGCGATGGGGGCTGGCGGAGCTGGGAGGCTTCGTTAGCTCTGGCGAGCTCAAAACTCGAACTCCAGGTGCGTTCAAGTTCGCTTTGACCTGCAAAAAGAGTCAAAGGGTCCAGGGCAAACTGCCTGGACCCTTGGATGGTCGTGGGGATGCGTGGAACGACGAGGCGACGAATGACCGGAGGTGCGCTCCGGCCAAGATGGGTGATTAGGCGAAATAATTGACGAAACTTAGATTTTTTTGAGGGTTTTCGATCCTAAGACTAACAGGAACCAAATGGCGTAAAGAAATACAAGGGGGAAGGTCCTCGATGGCCGGAGCCAGAGGAAAAGGTGTACCTCGACCGTCGGTTTTGCGGGAGGTGTAGGGAGCTCCTCCGACCTCGATCACCTCGGCTGAAGGCCTTGAGCTTGAGCTGTCACCTCCAGGAAGCTCTGGAGCGCAAGAAGGTGGAGAGGGGTGGTCCGAAGGCAGTCCAAATTCAAACGGGAAAGTCGGGGTTCATTTTATGCGGTTTGACCCAAAGTTGCAGGGGCCCAAAGATCAAGAGATTGCCAGCGCCTTATTGATCCATGGCCCGATGTAAACGCATGGTGGGCAAGATGGTTGGTAGAGGAAGAGATTTGCAGAAGGATTCGAGACGAAAGGGTGAAAGATGACCTGGAGAAGGGCGCCAAATGTGCCAAAAAACTAGGTCTGACAGGGGGGTAGGTGGGGGAAGACGACTAGTTGACCGAGGTCAACTGGTGGCGTCTCCTGGTTGGTCCACGTGGACCAATCAGGAAAAATCCCTGATAATTATTTTGTAAATTCAATTAAAAATAGAAAAAGGCCGAATTAATTAATGATTATAAAATAAAAAATATTTGTTATTTTATGTAGTATTTTATTATGATTTTTAATTATTTTTATGAGGTACATTTTTATAAGTTTACTTTTTAGCCCTTTATAGGTATATTACCTATGTATTTTAGTATTTTATTTTTATTTTGTGTATTTTAATTGTATTATTTTTATTTCTTATTTTGTAAAATTATAAAATACTTTTATGTACACAAATATATTTTTGTTTAATTTTTCTGATATGTTTTGTATATTTAATAAAATATAAGTGTGAAAAGTATAGGTATAAGTATATGTATAATACATGTATAACCTATATATGTTTATTTTTATTTTTATTTTTCTTTGCATTTTTATTCTGATTTTAATGCACATATATATTATAAGTAATATTTACATAATTATAAAAATATAAAAATACAAAAATAATGAATAAATAATAAATTGAATATTTTAATCTGTACAAGTATACAATGTGGGTCCAAAACTCAACTTTCAAACTATAGCTCCGCCAAATGCGAAACCACCGCCATTGGATAGATTATTTTATTCTATATACAATTAAAGGTGAGTATGCTGCATTTGGAGTTGTCAGTTGTGAGATACGGGTCTGGGAAGTTAGGATTCTGGATTTTTATTCAGACCATAACTTTTTATCTGTACATTCTTTTTCTGTGAAATCAATTTTGTATTTTTCTTTATAAAATTATCTTCAACTTTTATGTACAAAGTTTCTTTATTTGATGTATAAAAAGTGGAACCAAAAATAGGTCCTAAAATGAATGGAATAAATGGAATAAAAGGTATTTTTATTGTACTTTAGCCCTTATCTCCCCCTACTTTATTCCTTGTCGACCCATTCATCAAGATGCCTAGGTCTCGGGGTTCGGATCATAAAATATTTACAATATTTTATTCTTTTTCTTTTCTTTTATTTATTCTATAATTTTGGCCTTAATTACAGTAATTTATACACTAAATAGATGCACATGTATGCATGCTAAGATGATGAAATAAAGGGTATTTACAGGCATTTGCTAGGGTTTTTGGTGCCAAAATGATAGAATAAAGATGATGAAATGTGGATTCATCATCCCCCTATACTTTACCTTTGCTAGTCCCTAGCAAACACTTATGCAAAAAGAAAAAGAAAGAAAAGAAAAAGAAGAACTTGGATTTTATTTGATTATCAAACTTGTCTTCACAAAATCAAAGTTTGGAGCTTAAGTCGGACCTTTGGAATTTTAGTGCGGGCGGAACCTTAGTGAGAACCGAATTTGAAGTCCAACAGTCCTTGAGAATCCCAAAACTCTGTCCAAGTCTCCTCAATAGCCATGTCAGAAATACTTCAACTCATACGCAAACTCTTACGACTATGAGTCTGACTCGTACAGTGTAAGTGATGGTGGCTCTCCCCAACTAGAATGGCAAAGAAACTGACTTCTCCAGTACGAAAACCCAATGATTCCCCAATCCAATAACTCCATCCTCGAGGAGCGGGTTATTCCCTTCTAAGTTCAAGTGGCAACCAGCTCAAGAGGAGGGGGTGAAGAGAAGAATGGACGGTAGCCAGTGTAGCTACCTATCCGGGGATGCAAGACCAGTGTAGTCAAGTCATATATTTGACTTTGGAACTCAAGCTTGCTTATTGACTTTACAACATATGTACATACTTTGCAGGCTTCTTATTTTTGTACATGCCTGAACATTTTTTTTTTGAATACTATATACAGCAGCATTTACATAAGGAGTTTTTCCTCTTGAGCCAGTAGACTATCCCTCTTTTGAAGCTTTATCGCAACCCACAGCCTCCTGTCTTTAGACTTCCTAATCACTGGACGGGTTGGGGTGCACTTCCCTCCCAAGAGGACAAGTGTTTCCACTTGTGTGCGTCTCATACCGGCAAATCCAATCCCCTCACCACTCCAATTGAGTTGAGCCATGTGAAAGGTGCATGTGTCCAAGTTAGGTCATTATCAACAAGGGTCGTGCGTGTGCTCCGAAATACTCTACTTAGGTAGTCAAGAATCCATTGAATCAAGTCCCGTGATCCTCAAAGAATTAAGTCAACTAGACCCGAAGTACCTCAAACCCAGTTCCTATAAGGTCCTGTTATTAGGTAGATTTTAAGGTCCAATCAAGCTCTAATCTCCAGATTTTACTTAGACTTGTTCAACTATCAAACTCAATCCGAAAAATGCTCATGCTATGCAAATGATATGCAAAATGCGGAAAATATTTTTGTGATGCAATTTTCAAAGATTTTAAACTTTTTATGGATTTTTGAAAAGATGATGATGATGCATATGCAGATGTAATTTTTTGTATTTTTCAAAAAGATTTTTCAAATGTTTTTGGATTTTAATTTTGCAAATGTTTTTGGGATTTTTGAAAACAAAAAGGTTTTGGCTGAAAATTAGGTTAAAATATGTACACGGGAGTGCTCCTTATATATACAAGAAGTGGATTTTAAGAATTTACAAGGATAAGTGATCAATTTTATACATATATATATATTGGATTTGGTGAGATGTATGTATTCCTCAAACTTACTTGACACAGGTTTTTCACACAAATCTTGAAAACTATAGTCCAAAATAATTTTTACAAACATTTTACAAACATGTACACACATTTGAAAATCATTTTGCAAAGGCTTTCAAAACAGTATATATAGGTTTTTCAAAACATTTTTGCAACCATTTTTCAAACCATTTGCAAATCATTTTTCAAACATTTTCTTTCACACAAAGAAAAGAAATTTTACAAACCACACAATTTTACACAGGTTGAAAACATGTAACAAAATATTTTCAAAATAGCTTTCAATAGATGTTCACAATGATTTTCAAACTATTTTTCAAACATTTTGCAAAAAAACATTTTCACTTGACTTATTAATCAGTAAATACAAAAAGAATTTGAGGAACAAAACACCTTTTTATTAAAGAATTTTAATGAATTTTTAAAGAATAATTAGCCATATTATTAGGAAAATACGAAAGTACGAGTTATGGCTAAAGTATATACGTAGTATATACGACCCCCCTATACTTAGCTTGAGCTATGTCCTCATAGATCGGAGAGAAAAGAGAAGACATAACGCGTACTAAGTATAGACAAGTCTAAAGAATAAATGAATGAACCAATAAGAAGTTGACCGTCCCCCGTATACTTAGGATCCAATAATCCTAAGTATAGCAGACTGTACACAACGCAGGGAGGGTCAAGGGTGGGAATGAACAGATCGTACTCAGATTGTCTCCCCCTATACTTAGGGTAAAATATCCCTAAGTATAGACAAGAAGAGGAGACAATGGAGAGGATCGAAACGAATGAAAGAACTCGGGGTGCACACCCCCCTATACTTAGGACAAAGTACGTCCTAAGTATGGAAAACTGTCTACAAGGGCGGCATCTTTTTGATAGATAAAGAAGATAGAAAAGGAAAAGAAGAAAAGAAGAAAAGAAGAAAATAAATCAACAGATGAAAGAGTGATATGGACAGATCATCTGTACAGCGGAAGATGGAATTGATCACCATGTATGAGATGCAGATGATATGAGTCGAAGATCACATCTCATACCAGAAGAATGGGGGCAACGTCAATGGTCGGCGGATCATGATCAAGATATAGTTTCAGACGTTGACCATTGACGCGGAAGGTAGAGGAAGATGACGGTTCGGATATGTCGATGCTGCCATTGTCATGTACCTTCCTAACCACATAGGGACCTTTCCACTTGCTCTGTAATTTCCCTGAAAATAATTTCAGCCTAGAATCAAACAACCATACTCTCTGATCTGGCTCAAACTGTTTATGGTTGATATGCGAATCATGCCATGTTTTCACTTTCTCTTTGTACTGTAGGCTGTTGGAAAAGGCTGTGTCTCTCAGTTCTTCCAGGGCTGCCAATTCAGCTCTTTTCTGTTCTCCTATGCTCTCGGGATCTAAAAGCAACTCAGTGACTGCCCAAAAAGATTTATGCTTGATCTCCACTGGCAAATGGCACGGCTTGCCATAGACGAGACAGATGGGAGATGTCCCCAATGGATTCTTGAAAGAAGTCCGATAGGCTCACAAGATAGAGTCCAAAAGCTGTGACCAATCCTTTCGATCTGGGCGGACAACTTTCTGCAAGATTGTTTTTATCTCCCGATTCGAAACTTCGGCAAGACCATTAGTCTGAGGGTGATACGGTGTGGCAACCCGATGGTCAATGCCGAACTCGTCTGCAAGGGCCCTAACCTTGTCATTGATGAAGTGAGACCCCCCGTCTGAAATCAAGACTCTAGGAACCCCGAACCGTGAAATGATATTTTTCCTCAAGAATTTGCACACGGTTTTAGCATCTGCGGCTCGGGCGGGGATGGCCTCAACCCATCGACTGGCATAATCAACAGCGAGCAGGATATGCTCAAATCCCTGGCTCTTAGGAAATGGGCCCATGAAATCAATCCCCCATGCATCAAAAACCTCACAAAAGTGAATGGGTTGCATGGGCATCATGTCTCTCTGTCCGCAGGTTCCTATTTTCTGACAGTCAGTACATCTCTTCACAAACTCATTAGAATCCTTGAAGAGAGTAGGCCACCATAGGCCGGATTGAAGCACCTTCTGTGATGTCCTTTTTCCAGAATGATGTCCTCCTGCCTCAAGCTTGTGGCAGTATGTGAGGATGCTATGATGCTCTTCTTGAGGAATGCACCTCCTCCAGATAATGTCTCCTCCTTCATGATAAAGGACGGGATCCTCCCAATGTTAAACTTGGCCTTCGCCAGGAAGGTCTCGAGTTTCTGCCTGGGCCAACCTTGTGGGATTGTCCTAGCAACAAGATAGTTCACAATGTCAACGTACCACGGGAGCGAGGCGACAGCCAAGATTGCCTCATCTGGAAATGTCTCAGTGATAGGTGCGCTGGGCTCAGATTCCTCAAGATTCTCCAATCTGGAGAGATGATCCGCCACCATATTCTTGACTCCAGGTTTGTCCTTAATCTCAATATCAAATTCCTGGAGTAGAAGGATCCATCTGGTCAGACGTGCTTTGGCATCCTTCTTAGCCATTAAGTACCGGATGGCGGTGTGATCAGTGTAAATAGTCACTCTAGATCCGAGAATATACGATCGATACTTATCAAGAGCGAAGACTACGACCAGCATTTCTTTCTCAGTCACAGTATAATTCCGCTGAGCGGCATCCAAAGTCCGGCTGGCGTAGTGAATGGCAAAAGGTAATCCATCCCTCCTCTGTCCAAGCACAGCCCCAACGGCAAAATCTGAAGCATCCGTCATGATCTCGAATGGGAGAGACCAATCGGGTGGCTGAAGGACAGGAGCTGAAACAACCATCTCTTTGAGAGTCTCGAAGGACGCCAGACACTTATCATTGACAATAAACTCGGTGTCTTTTGTCAGCAAGTCAGTAAGCGGTCGGGCAATCCGACTAAAGTCCTGAATGAACCGTCGGTAGAAACCGACATGCCCCAGAAAAGACCGTAACTGACGTAGGTTGGACGGTGGATTGAGTTTTCTGATGATATCCACCTTAGCCGGATCGACCTCCATGCCCCTGTTGGAGACGATATGACCGAGGACCGTCCCTTGAGTCATCATAAAATAACTCTTCTCCCAAGATAAAACAAGGTTGACCTCAATGCAGCGCTGAAGCACACGGTCTAGGCAGTCAAGACACGCATCGAACCCGTCGCCATAGACCGAGAAGTCATCCATGAAGACCTCTAAACAGTCACCCACCATGTCCGAGAAGATGGCCAACATGCACCTTTGAAATGTCGCAGGAGCATTACATAGACCAAAGGGCATCCGTCTGAAAGCATAAGTCCCAAACGGACAGGTGAATGTCATTTTCTCCTAGTCTTCGGGCGCAATGGCCACTTGATTATATCCAGAGTACCCATCAAGGAAACAATAATGACTCTTCCCGGCTAGCCGCTCGATAATCTGATCAATGAATGGTAGCGGGAAGTGATCCTTCTTGGTGGCCTCATTCAATCGTCTGTAGTCCACACAGACCCTCCAAGAAGTGGGTACTCTGGTAGCGATCTCCTCTCCAGACTCATTGACAACTGTGGTGATACCCGTCTTCTTGGGTACCACATGTAAAGGACTTACTTATTTGGAGTCGGAGATGGGATAGATGAAATCGGCGCTCCACCACCTTGAAATTTCTTTCATGACTACGTCTCGAAGATTCGGATTCAGCCGTCGTTGGAACTCACGCGACGGCTTAGCGTTATCCTCAAGATAAATGTGGTGGGAGCAAAGATTTGGGCTCAGCCCCTGAAGATCAGCTATACTCCAACCTATTGCCTTGCAGTTTCTTTCAAGAACCTCCATCAGACGAGATTCTTGTTCTCCAGTCAAATCTGCTGAGATAATGACTGGGTGCATTTCTGGCTCACCCGCAAGGAATCTATGGGCCTGTTTGGTTGCTGGGTTGGACTGGGTTGGGTTGGGCTGGGTTGGGGTGGGTGAATAGTAATCTGTGAGGAGGAAGTACCCTTGTGAATAGTAACCAGGGTTGGGCCAACCCTGCCCAACCCTGCAACCAAACAGGCCCTATATGTCATCGACTGCAGCAGAGGTTTCGTTTCTAGACAACTGGGAGGTGGCAGGTCTGGCTTCTGATATGTCTGTGTAAATGCTACCAGGTCTGCATGGGAGAACTCTCGCCCTTCAGGAATCTCTGACGAAGGGCGGCCTGCTGAATCATCGATAAAATGCACTGGCTCGCACTCTGTCATGGTTGTCGGCTCAGAAGGAATCAGACAAGGTAAATAATCATCAAAATCATCCCAGTCAATGTCTGAATCCGAGGGATCAGAAGAAGATGAGTGATAAGCGCAGAATTGATCACTCGGATAAAGGTATTAATCGGTCGTTGTGACCCAAGCAATCAGATGCCCTTAATCAAGAAAAATGAACCACTAATATCAATAAAATCAGATAAAACCAAAATAGCGGTCCTGCTATTGGATTAACCTGGTATAGCACCCAGGGTCGAACTCAAGGAGCACGGATTGGCCTTACGGCCTACGAAGTAGTAAAAAGGAATAAAACAAAAGAACAAAATATTTTTAGTGGTTTTTGAGTATTTTTATATTTTTTTTTGGATTTTTAATGTATAAAGAAAATAAGAAAAACAAAGAAAGCACACACTTCAACAATTTATTTAAGGCACTAAAAATCAACCAAAAATTCAAACAAAAATATTTTTATGTATTTTATATTTTTTAGTGTTTTTGGTGAATTTTTGAGAATTTTTTGATGTTTATCAAATTTTCTAAAAATCAAAAAGTGAAACAAACAGTGGGTACTGTCCAGCCGAGCCAAAAAGCCCTAGATAAAATATCTAAGAGCCTCCAAATGGCTTGGAGGTAATTTTCCTGTAAAGAAGATGAAACAAGGAAAATTTAGGTACCAATTTTATTATTTTTGGGTTTTTAGTTTATTTACTAGAATTTTTATAGGTTTTTGAGTGTTTTTAAGTTTTTAGTGGTTTTAAGTAATGAAAAATAGCCAAAATTGGCTAGAAAATCAAACTAAGCAAGACAAACAGTAATAATTTTTATAGAATTTTTAATTGAGTTTTAATATTTTTTTGTGATTTTTCAAGCTAGACAGTGACAAAAATAGAGGTTTTTGAATTTTTAAAAATATCAAATGAAATCAAAAATGTCCTAAAAATCCACAAAAATTTTACATCATGGCAGGAGCCATGTGTCCAATTTTCGTTGGAATTGGAGGTGATTTGCTATTTTATTCAAAAATAAAGAGAGGGTACTGTGCACAGGGACCAAAGTGCAAATACCCAAAGTTCTGGGGGGTCTGGTGCAAAATACCCAGCAAAACACGCGCCACGCGTGTGCCTGGGGCACTCAGGGACCCAAATGTAATAAAAATAAGTTCCGAGGACTTATTGGTAACACGTACCAAAAGTCCAGGGGCTTATCTGCAAAACACCCAAAATATAACGCACATGTGGAAATAAATCACGCACAGGGGTATAAATGCAAAATAGTAAAGCACAGGGTCCAATATGCAAATAGCCCTAAAACTAAACAACTGACTTTAATATTTACATGACTAAAATGAAATAAAAATAAAGACAAGGCCTAAGGGTAAATTACCCTTTATTATGCGAAGGGGCTGGATGGCTGCCACGTGGCTGATCGAGCGGTCGAGGGCAGGTGGCACTCCAGCGCAGGTGTCCTCGGGCTGATCCAACGGTAACGGCCGAGCCACGTGTCGATCTAACGGCTGGGATCAGATCTCCTCTGATCGGACGCTATCTGCGCCTCCAAGAACGGACGACTAGGATGACGCCTGGAGCAGGAGGCTGATCCGACGACGATGGAGGTTGCTGGAAGAACAGGTGCCCGACGAGACTCGCCGGGCTCGGGCGTGCGCTATGCTCCTCCTTGGAGCACTCTGATGGTCGGAGAAGAAAGCTGGAGTGCTCTTGCGTTTGCTGCGATGCTCCGATGATCGAGCCGAGCTCCGAGGAGCTCGGGCGAGGTCGGTGGAGCTGGGCCTCCTGGCCTGAATGACCGAAGCCCTCAGATAGGCTCGGTAGCACCTGCAAAATAGCTCAGGAGACTCGCGGGTCGAGGGCAAACTGCCTCGACCCGATTAGGCGAAGTGGGGGTGAACGGTGGGTCGAAGCGGCGAGCTCCGGCGAAGGTGGTGGGCGGAGGAGCTCGGTTCCCAGCTCCTGTGCGAGCTGGGTTGGGCGAATGGGTGAAGAAGGTGCGCGGGGAGATGGCGAAGGCGATGGTCGATTCCGATGATCGATAGGGGTGACGGAGTGGTCAGAATTAGAGATATACGACGGCGGAGCGATTTGGGCGTAAACGGAAATTAAAGGAAAAGGCGGAGCTAAATGGGTACCTGGGTGAACGGAGAGACTGGGGAGGGGCTGCTGATGCTCCCGGTCGTCGCCTCAAGGATCGTCTCGCTCCGAGGCTCGGAGCTCACGCGGGTGGCGGAGCTGCGGCGGCTGGGCTCGTCGGATCGATGGGTCCTCCTCCTCTCCTCGCTGCGACAGGTCAAGGCGCAAGCTGTCACTCTCGCGGTCTCTCTGGAGCTCACAGGTGAAGGAGGCGAATGGCCAAAGATGAGCAATCGAGTGGCGGAGTTGCAGCTATATACGGCTAGGGGTCCGAGAAAGATGGGTCCGGGCAAGCTCAGGAGCGCGCGGATCCCGAGGGAGCGGCTCCGGCGAGGATGTCGGATGAACGATTAAGGATTCGGACCCGGGGTTTAGGGAAATGGGTGTCGGATCAAGCGGGTATAATTTTGAGAAATCGGGTTGGGCGCTTGCATCCGCAGAAGGTGGTCCTGGGGGGGGGGATAGTTGACCGGGCGGTCAATATCCCCAGGACCCAATGGAAATCGGCCACGTGGCTGGATCTTAAAATGAAAAATAAAGGTAGCTAGGGGCCGAATTTGCAAAAACTCAAAACACAAAATATTTTTATTTTATTTTTTTCTATTTTTTTAGTGATTTTTAATTAATTTTTGGAAATAAAAATAAGCTATATACATAGTATGTACTATATACGTATATGTACACAATTAGGGTTTTTGATTTTTGATTTTTAAATTATTATTTTTGTATAGTTTTATCCCTATTTTATATTTTATTTATTTATATTATAAAATGGTGTTTTTATTTTATTTGTATTATTTATGTACATAAGTAAAATAAATATATATGTACATCTATGTACATGGTATATGTACAATGTATTTTTGTATTTTTAATTTTGCTATTTTTATTTGGTTTTGATTTTAATTGTTTTTATTTTATTTATTTACAGTATATAACATGGACTATTTACAAAACTTATAAAAATTAATTTTATATATTTACAAGGCTAAATAAATATGTATGTGAATATATGTACAAGGTGACTATACAAGAGGTGTTTTTGTTTTCTTTTTAATTTTTAAATTTTTTCTTTTGATTTTATATTTATAACTATGTATATACAAATACTTACAAACCTATTTTTGGTGAGGAAAAATATCTTTTATTTTATTTACATAAATATTTACACTCATGAGCCCCTATCTCCCTCTACTTTGGCTTTTATGCGGTCAGGCCCATGCTGAGCCCTCCCTTGGGTTAGGTTGCTCAATATTTATTCTAAATATTTCCCTCTTTTTCTTTTTAATCTTTGTTTTTTTTATTTTTGCACAAAAACATGCTAATTATAGGTTTTTACACAATGCATGCTTTTGGTAATTATTCCTACTTACACATATCTACATGCATCTGCAAAGGTTTTTGTAGCTAAAATATAAGAATAAAGAGTGATGAATGAGTATTCATCACCCCCCTATACTTAACTTTGCTAGTCCCTTAGCAAACACTTACTTGAAAAAGAAGTGAAAAAGAAAGAAAGAAAAAGAAAAAGAGGATGTACATGGATCAAGGTTGATTATTAAACTTGCCTTCATTAAATTGGGGTATGGAGCTCGATCAGATCTTTGGATTATTAATGTGTCAGAACCTTATTTAGACTTAAGCTTAAAACTCAACAACCTCTAAGTTCCACTAATCTATAACCAAGACTCCTCAATGCTCCAGATCAGAACAAGTCATCAACCACAAACCCTGAAGACCATGAATCTTTTCTTGTCCTGTGAATGTGAAGTATAAGCTCTCCACCTCAGAAATGGCAACTTGCCAACCCTCCCCAACAAGGTAACTTTATGACCTCAATCTGGCCACCCTTTCCTCGAGGAGCAAGGTATTCCCTTCTAAGTTCAAGTTCAACCGGCTCAAGAAGAGGAGGAAGAAGAAGAGAATGGGTCAAGGCCAGTGTAGCCAAGTACCCTTGGGAGCTTGACCAGTGTAGCCAAGTCTCCCTGCTGCAAGCTACAACAGGTGGAACATGAAACCAAGCTTTGCTTATTGCACTCTATATACATACTCCGCTGGGATTATCATTTTCTATCAGACCCACCACTTTTTTGGAGTTTTTTTTCTTTTTGCACATTTTTTTTCAAGTGCATCTGTACAACATATATATGTGCAGCATATATACAAGGAGTTTTTCCTCTTGAGCCAGTAGACTATCCCTCTTTTGAAGCTTTATTGCAACCCACAACTCCCGTCGTTAGACCTCATGGCAACCAGACCAAGTTGAGACGCACTTCCTTCACTAAAAGAAGAAGAGAGGTTCCGCCTAGAAGTACTACCCTCATATGCTACCCCAAGTCAAGGAAGACTGCCTCCTCACCACTTCATCCGTAGAGAGCTTGGTGCATAGTGCTGGTGTCCAAGTAAAGCCATAATCTATATGAGTCATGTGTTGTTGTTAAGTGCTCTACTTAGGCTCATTGAGATGACATGTGATCATAGCCTAGTGGACTCAAAGAATTAAGTCTCCATGGACCTGAAAAGCCTTAAACCTAAGCCCTATAAGGTTCCTCTTAGAAGTTAGGTGGATTAAGATCTTAATCAAGCTCCATTTCTCAATTTGATTCCAGGCTAGTTTAAATGTCAACTATCATCCAGAAAAACTATATATATATATATATGTACACAAGATGCTTATTTACACAAAGTTTACAATCATGCAAAATTTTTGAAAAATGTTTTGAAATCATGAATGGATGATGCATGAAGTGCAAGTTTTGCAAAAAGATATTTACACACATTTACACAAGATTTTTGCAAACTTTTGATTTTTCAAAACATTTTGGAAAAATTTTGTACTATATACATAATTTTGATAAGAAAGTATTTACACAAACTTTACACAAAAGATTTTTGAAATCATTTTTACAAAAATAATTTGTACACTAGCTATTTATGTGCAAACAAAAGAAGTTTATGTACATGAAAATTTTTATTTTTTGTGATTTTTAGCCATTTTATTTATTAACACACTCACACAAAGTACGAGTTATGGCTAAAGTATATATGAAATATATACACACACCCCTATACTTAGCTC
The DNA here is from genome assembly GCA_037367405.1 of Ottelia alismoides. Taxonomy (NCBI): domain Eukaryota; kingdom Viridiplantae; phylum Streptophyta; class Magnoliopsida; order Alismatales; family Hydrocharitaceae; genus Ottelia; species Ottelia alismoides. Next base: position 643,658 of record JAZKJV010009066.1, on the reverse strand, counting down.
GAACGATGTCCTCAGAGTCAAGAGCGATGAAGAAGACATAACTCGTACCAGGTATAGGGAAGTGAAAAGAAAGGCTATATACAAAGAAGAAGAAAATAGAAAAGTCAAACGGGTCTCGGGTCTTCCCCCTATACTTAGGATCAAATAATCCTAAGTATAGCAGGCTGTTTACTAAGGGAAAACCGAGTGGAGAATGTACAGGGTCTACCCCCCCTATACTTAGGGTGAAATATCCCTAAGTATAGGCAGCAAAACAGGGGTAGGCAGAAACAAAAGAAATACCCACAAGGTCTCACATCCCCCCTATACTTAGGGTAAAGTGCACCCTAAGTATAGCATAATCACAAGATGAAGAAAGGGATGTGGGACTAAAGACTGTAGCGATATGGACATCTGGCTATACAAGGCGGAACATCAGTGAAACTCAGGCGTGAGATGCATTAGATGTGAGTCAAATACCACATCTCACGCAAAATGAATAGGGGCAAGATCAGCGACCCACGGCTCATGATCTAGAAATGGCTTGAGCCGCTGGCCGTTCACTCGAAAGGTACTCTCAGAAGACAACTCAGATATATCGATGCTACCGTTGTCGTGTACCTTTCTGACCAAGTAGGGTCCCTTCCATTTGCTCTGCAGCTTCCCTGGAAATAATCGTAGCCTCGCATCAAACAACCATACTCTCTGTCCAATCTCAAAATGCTTGTGGCTGATATGAGAATCATGCCACTCCTTCACTTTCTCCTTATAATGTAGGTTGTTTGAGAATGCTGTATCTCTAAGCTCCTCCAGGGCTGCTAACTCTGCCCTCCTCTGGTCTCCCATACCATCTGGATCCATAAGAATATCTGTGACTGCCCAAAGTGACTTGTGCCTCAGCTCAACAGGTAAATGGAACGGCTTGCCATATGCGAGGCGAAAGGGAGATGTGCCCAATGGTGTCTTGAAAGACGTCCTATATGCCACAAGACCGAGTCCAATAGCTGTGACCAATCCTTTCGGTCAGGGCGGACGACTTTCTGCAATATAGTCTTGATCTCCCTATTCGACACCTCGGCTAGACCATTCGTCTGTGGATGATAAGGTGTAGCAACACGATGGTCTATGCCGAACTCGCTAGCAAGGGCCTTCACCTGGTCGTTGATGAAGTGAGATCCCCCATCAGAAATCAGAACTCGTGGAACCCCGAACCGCGTGATGATATGCTTCCTCAAAAATCTGCAAACTGTCCTCGCATCAGCGGCTCGGGCGGGGATAGCCTCCACCCAACGACTAACATAGTCCACGGCCAACAGAATGTACTCAAATCCTTGACTCTTAGGGAATGCACCCATGAAATCGATGCCCCATGCGTCAAAAACCTCACAGAAGTGAATGGGCTGCATCAGCATCATATCACGTTGTCCACAAGTGCCCATCCTCTGACAGTCAGTACACCTCTTCACGAACTCATCTGAGTCCTTGAAGAGAGTAGGCCACCACAAGCCAGATTGGAGCACCTTCTGTGCCGTTCTCCTCCCAGAATGATGTCCTCCTGCCTCAAGCTTGTGGCAGTAGGTGAGGACGCTATGGTGTTCCTCCTGAGGAATACACCGACGCCAGACGCTATCCCCTCCTTCGTGGTAAAGGATGGGATCCTCCCAGTGGTAGGACTTGGCCTTCGCAAGGAAGGTCTCAAGCCTCTGCCTGGGCCAATCTTGTGGGACTTTCCCAACAACGAGAAAGTTCACAATATCGGCATACCATGGGAGTGAAGCGATAGCAAGGATCGCCTCATCTGGGAAGGTATCTCGAATGGGGTCAATCTGCTCAGACTCCTCAGGCTGCTCTAATCGGGATAGATGATCCGCCACCACATTTTTGACTCCAGGCTTATCTTTGATCTCAATGTCAAACTCCTGGAGTAGAAGGATCCATCTAGTCAATCTGGCCTTAGCATCCTTCTTTGCCATGAGGTACCTGATGGCGGTGTGATCTGTGTACAAAGTCACTCTAGATCCAATGATATACGATCTGAACTTATCTAGGGCGAACACTACGGCTAGCATCTCCTTCTCTGTGACCGTGTAATTCCGCTGGGCGGAATCCAATGTGCGGCTAGCGTAGTGGATAGCAAAGCGGACTCCATCCCTCCTCTGTCCCAGCATTGCCCCCACGGCAAAATCGGAGGCATCCGTCATGATCTCGAATGGGAGAGACCAATCAGGCGGCTGGAGGACAGGAGCCTCAATAACACACTGCTGGAGAGTCGCGAAGGACGAAAGACACTTGTCATCGACAAGGAACTCGGTGTCTTTCATCAGGAGGTCAGTCAACGGTCGGGCAATCCTGCTGAAATCCTGAATAAATCTCCTATAAAATCCAACGTGCCCCAGGAATGACCGTAGCTGCCTCAGGTTGAACGGCGGTGCGAGTTTCCTAATGACATCAACCTTGGCCGGATCAACCTCCATGCCCCTGTTGGAGATGATATGGCCAAGCACCGTCCCTTGAGTCACCATGAAGTGACTCTTCTCCCAAGATAGAACCAAATGGTACTCAATACATCGCTGGAGTACTCGGTCTAGGCAATCAAGACAGGAGTCGAATCCGTTGCCGTAGACCGAGAAATCGTCCATGAAGACCTCTAAACACTCCCCTACCATGTCTGAAAAGATCGACAACATGCACCTCTGAAAAGTCGCAGGGGCATTGCATAGCCCGAATGGCATGCGTCGAAAGGCATATGTACCAAAGGGACATGTAAAGGTGGTCTTCTCCTGGTCCTCAGGAGCGATGGCCACCTGGTTGTAGCCCGAGTACCCATCCAGGAAGCAATAATGGCTCTTCCCTGCCAGTCTCTCAATGATCTGGTCAATAAAAGGCAGGGGGAAATGGTCCTTCTTGGTGGCCTGGTTGAGTCTCCTGTAGTCAACACAGACCCTCCAAGAGGTGGGTACTCGTGTAGCAATCTCCTCTCCCGACTCACTGATCACAGTCGTGATGCCCGTCTTCTTGGGCACCATATGCAAGGGGCTGTCCCACTTGGAGTCGGAAATGGGATAAATAAAATCTGCACTCCACCACTTCGATATTTCCTTCATCACGACCTCTCTCAGGTTGGGGTTCAGTCGCCGCTGGAACTCACGCGACGGCTTCGCCCCCTCCTCGAGATAGATATGGTGGGAGCACACTGATGGACTAATCCCATGGAGATCTGTTATGCTCCATCCGATTGCCTTGCGGTTCTTTTCAAGAACCCCCATCAAACGGGATTCCTGCTCTCCAGTCAGATCGGCGGAGATGATGACTGGGTACATCTCAGGATTACCCTCAAGGAATCGATACTTCAGCGAAGTAGGGAGCGGCTTCAGCTCTGGACAGCTGGGTGCTGGCAAATCTGGCTGCGGAAGAAAATGAGTGAATGCTGCTAAGTCTGCCAAATCTGCCTGGGAGAAAGAAAGCGAGCTCTCGCAAACTGGATCTGGAGAAGGCTGCTCAACTGTGCTGTCTCTGATCTGTTCTGCATCTACCTCCTCCTCATCTGTAGGCTCAAGTGGACTCAAGTCTGGCATCTGATCATCACAATCTGCCCAACCAGACTCTGAATCCGAGGGATCTGTATCAACCGCGGTGGCATCAGTACCACCGTAATACAAGGTGGCCTCAGCACCACCATCACTGAAAACCGTGTCGCGATCAAGGACCGGCTCTGTTGCCTCTGTGGTATCCTGAACCAGGGCTGTGCTCTCCAGACTCTCCTCTGCTATCATCTCGGCATCAGCTGTGTCTGAAAATGAGAAAATGGCCTGTTCTGCAGGATCTGCCCATGCTGCCTCATCATCTGTGATCACAAAATCACAGTCCTGGTGGATGTCTGGCTCTGCGTCTGTCAGCTGCTCTGAATCCGTGCTAGCCTCTGAGCGTGCTCTCTCTCTGGATATGTAGTCCTCGACCGTCTCTATTTGTACACTTTTGCCCTCGACGCGAAAGTATACCTTCCCGCTATCATGATCAGTCACCGCCTTGGTTGTGGCCAAGAACGGACGACCGAGGATGATGGGGGTATCGGCCACTGAATCAGGGATCTCCATGTCTAACACTATGAAGTCCACGCGGAATTTCAGGCCCTGAATCGTGATGATAACGTCTCGCAACAACCCCTTCGGCCTCTTGACAGATCGATCAGCAAACTGAAGGACTGTCCTGCTCTGTCGAAGAGTGCCCAACTCGAAGCGGTCGAGAAGGGATGCCGGAAGTAGGTTGATCGACGACCCGCTATCTAATAGAGTCCGGTCGAACCTCTGCTCACTAATCTGGCATCTGACATACGGGGCCCCTGAATCTGGCCTCTTGGCTGGCAGACGGTTCTGGATCGCAAAACACGTGGCTTTCGTCAGCACATGAATCTCTGAAGTGTGGTTCCTCCTCCTCCTCCTGACTGTGGTCCTATCTCTCAAAGATCGCTGAAGAAGGGGGATGTGCTGCAAAGCCTCCTGGAGGGTCAGCTGGATGTGGAATCTATCGATCATGCTCTGACTGAACTCCTCCTGCTCTCTCTTTTTTGGATCATTTTCTTTTTTCTTCCTCTTCCCCATCTGAAGGGCTCTAGGGAAGGGGATCACAGGGTCCTTCGCAGATGAAGGACTAGGAAAAGGCCTAGACGGCTCGACGGCCGGATCCACACATACATCACTCACCACAGTGGGACCAGAAGAAACTAAACCTTTTCCTTTATTCAAAATAGAGTTCTGAGATACAGTAACATGAGGAAAGACAATATCTCTATCAAAACGAACACTGGTGGCCTCAGTACCACCTCTGGCTGGCTCTGCTGTTGGACGTCTCGCGGCATCAGTACCGCGGGCTTGCTCGGCTAAACTGGTGGCGTCAGTACCACCTCCTCGAACTGGTGAAGCGGCGGCCTCAGTACCGCCGGTGGAATCAGCATCCTTGGTGGCATCAGTGCCACCATCGTCATCTGGAGCGGCCTCAGTACCGCTCTCCTCCTCCTCATGTGGCGCCCTGGAAGTATCCTCGTGGTGTAGCTCAGATGAGGCGCCGCCGCCTGCTGGTGTCCTACCGCTCCTAAGTGTAACAAAATCAGCATCAAATAGATCCGAAGATGTATCATCAAATGGGTCACTCGGAGTGGCATGCTCAGTAAAAACTACCTGCTCAGACTTCCTCTTGAGGTTGTTCGGGTTCGGCTCGATCTGTGCATGAATGGCGACCTTCCCTCTCACCAGGTCCCGCATCTCCTGGCGGAACTCGTCCATCTCCCGTCTAAATGTGGCCTGCTGATCCGTGAGGAGGCGAGCGATGTCATCCAAGGTGGGGCTCTCCTGGGAACCCGACGGGTAGCCTCTCTGGTGCTGAGGCTGCTGGAACTGCTGGTGGTGCTGCTGAGAGGGGTAGGAAGAGGGATGCTGCTGGTATGCTGGGTGAGCCTGCTGCTCACGTCTCCACGACTGTCCCTGCTGCTGATAGGGATGAGGGATGAAGGATGATGGCTGGTGTGACTGATAAGCTAGGGGCTGCTGCTGCGGCTGGTGATCTCTCCGCTGGGAGTACTGCCCTCCCTGACCGGCTGGCTGCTGCTGGGGCTGGGTACCTCCACTCCCCCACCTGAATCCGGGATGGTCTCGTCGGATCCCAGGCTGGGGGCGGTCATACCAAATCCTGTTGACATCCATCAACGGCTCTGCATCATAGGTGGCTGGCGGGAGTACTGCCAGAGGTTGATCCGGCTGGTAGACCACCATCTGCATGTCTGGAGATGGTGGGGACTGGTAGGTGGGCTGCGGCTGCTGGTACGGCTCCGCCTGTACAAGATGAACCTGTCTAGGCTGCTGTAGGGAGCTGGAGCGCTGGGATGAGCTGTTGCTGCCACCGGAGCCGCCTCGCGACTGAAGACGGGGCTGTGAAGCCATCTGTGCCTCCTGGAGACACATGAGCTGGGTCTTCATGTCGCTCAGAGTCTGTGCCATCTGTTCCATCTACGTGATGCTCTGGCACTGCTTCTTCTCAATCAGCTCCATGCGGTCCATCTTCTCGCTGATGATCCCCATGTCCGCAGCGGACGACTCTGCCTGTGCTGCTGCGACTGCGGACGAACTAGATGGACCTACATCGACCCGTGCTATCCGCTGGTACTGCACGGGTCCTGGCTGCTGCTGGGGTCTCTGTGTGTACAACCGGGTCTGGGACATCACCATGTAATTCTCGGCCATCTCCTCGTAGATGGCCCAGACCTGGTCGTGGTCCTTGGCGAAATAGGACCCGCCGCAAGAAGCGTTCACCAGACCCTGGAGCTCTGGTGTCAACCCGCTGAAGAAGCTCTGAACTAGGTTCAGCTTGGAAATGTCGTGGTGCGGGCATCTGTCTGTGAGCTCTCGGAACCTCTCCCATGCCTCGTGAAACTGCTCGTTGGGGAGCATGGAGAAGTTGCTGATCAGGGCCCTCGCTGCATTCGTCCGCCCGAGTGGATAGTACTTGTTCAAGTACTCGGTGCGGAGCTGCTCCCAGGTGTAAACAAACCTCCCCAAATGCTTCAGCCAGGTGGCTGCTCTGTCAGCTAAGGAGAAGGGGAAGGCGATCATCCTGATCGTGTCCTGGTCCACCTGACGGTCGTGGACAGTGCTGCATATCATCAAGAACTCCTGGAGGTGGAGATGGGGCTCCTCTGTCGCGAGTCCGTGGAAGCGGGGGAGTAGCTGCAAAGTGTTCGGGGGGAACTTGAAGTCCCCCACGATCGCTGGAAGTACTACCCAGTGGTGCGTCAGCGTCGACCCGGGGTTGTGTAACTCCCACATCGGTCTCGGTGGTCCTCCGGCCGCTCCCGCGGCGGCTGCCGCTGCTGCGGCGGCTGCTGCTGCTGCGGCTGCTGCGGCTCGTGCCTCTGCATCAGGTCCGTCCTCAGGCTCGCGCTAATCTCTCTCTGCTCTGAGCCGCTCCAACTCTCTCCTCATCTCTATCATGAAAGCTCCCTGATCGCGTAACTGCTGCTGAACTGTCTCCAATGAGGTGATCAAGGTGGAGTTGATCGCTCCCTGATCCATGATGATGTGCTCTGTGATGACACAAAATCCCGAGAGACTAAGGTAAAGGTACTGAATCGATGGTCGTTGCGACCTCAATCACTCGGATGTGTCTATCAAGAAAAATGAACCACTCAATACAAATAAATCAATCAAAATACGAGAAGCGGTCCTGCTATGTGTTTAACCTGGTATAGCACCCAGGGTCGAACTCAAGGAGCACGGATTGGCCAAAGGCCTACGAAGTAGTAAAAACAAATAAAATAAAAGACAAAATATTTTTTAGTGGTTTTTAATTATTTTTATATTTTTTTGGATTTTTAATATGTAAAGAAAAGAATAAAAACACAAATAAGCACACTTCAACAACTTATTTAATGCATCAAGATGCAACCAAAAATCAAAACAAAAATATTTTTATGTGTTTTATATTTTTTTATGTTTTTGGTGAATTTTTGGGATTTTTCTGATATTTATTTTATTTTCTAAAAATCAAACAGTAGCAAAAACAAGGGGTATTGTCCAGCCGAGCCAAAAAGCCCTAGATAAAATATCTAAGGGCCTCACAAGGGCCTGGAGGTAATTTTCCTGTAAGGTAGAGAAAACAAGGAAAATTTGGGTACCAAGTTTATTATTTTTGGATTTTTAATTTATTTATTAGAATTTTTATGGGTTTTTGAGTGTTTTTAAGTTTTTAAGGTTTTTAAGCAATGAAAAATAGCCAAAATTGGCTATAAAATCAAAGAACACAAACTAAACAGTAGCTAATTTTTATAGAATTTTTAGAGGAGTTTTTATATTTTTTGTGATTTTTCAATTTAGACAGTAACAAAAACTAAGGTTTTTGAATTTTTAAAAATAGCAAACACAATAAAAAATGTCCTCAAAAATTCACAAAAATCCTACACCATGGCAGGAGCCATGTATCAAATTTTCATCGAATTTGGAGGTGATTTGATATTTTATTCAAAAATCAAAAGAAACAGCAGTACACAGGGACCTTTCTGCAATTAAAACAAAGTTCTGGGTCCGTGGAGGAACAAGCTTGGAAAGCTTAGGGCTAGAAGTGCAAATTACCCCCCGGGCCACGCACGATACACGTGACTCAGGCCTGGGGGGACCTAATTGCAATTCCTATTTCTATGAATGTAAAACTTAACAAGCCAAAAACACAGGGCCAAAAATGCAATTACACCAAAATATCACGTGTCGATGCACGTGTCCACAACTGACAGGGGTATAAATGCAATTCAAACGAACATAGAGGTCCACAGTGCAATTTTCACAAAAACAAAAGAACTACACTAAATATTTATAGGATTAAAAACTAAATGCATAAAGTAAAGGGGCCTAAGGACAAATTACCCCTTTAATTAATGTCGAGGGTCGGATGCACGACGCGTGGCAGGTTGGATGGATGGGATGGTGCGCCGCACACAGGAGCAACCCCTCGAGTCGATCCGACGGCTGGTATGTGTCCACGTGGATGATCGGACGAAGATGCTGCAACGTGGGTCTTCGAAGAAGTCCGGGCTCGGATCGGATGGACGAGACGGAGCCACGTACTAGATCGGAGGGATGAGACGCGTCGTGGCTTGATCTCGCGGGCTCAATGGTGACGATCGATCCTCGGAAGATCTGGCGGTGGATGCTGCTCCGAGGATGGACGGACACGATCTAATCTGGAGCACCGAAGTCGATCTGACGGCGGACGAGGATGCTGCAAGAACTAGTCGCTGGCGACTTTTGCCGGCTCTCCGTGCACGCGATGGTCCTCGTCTGCCGCTCCTGAGGTGCTGGGGACCTTCGCCGTGAGGCCCGCACCCGATGCTCTGCTCCGACGAAGGCTAGGAGCTCCAGAGAGCTCCGGCGGCGTGAAAGGACTGGAGCTGCTGTGCCCAGAAGTTTCAACCTCCAGATGAGGTCGCTCAGCCCTGAAACCTGCACAGGAAAGAAGCTGGGTCGAGGGCAAAGTGCCTTTTCCTCCGACCCGTCAGAGCGGGCGGAAGGTGACTGGTGTGGCGAGACGGAGGCTCTCCGGCGAGCGGCGGAGGGGTGAGAGCCGATACCCTGCTCCGGGGCGAGCCAGGGGGAGTGAAGGGGCGGAGAAGGTGGATAGGAGTCATGCGAAGGTGGTGGAGTGGTCGGATGAGTGAAAGGATGGTCGGAAACAGCAGGCGAGGGAGGCGGAGCTACGCTACTGAAAATCGCAAAAATCGAAACCTAAGCTAATCTACAGCCTAACTAAGCTACCTGATGGGCGCATTCGACTGGGCTGGAGCTGATGAAGCTCTCGGTCATTGCCTGCAAGGGGCCGTCGAGTCCCCGAGGCTGAGCGCGCTCGCGGCGGCGCACGGTGGTGTTTACCACCGGATCAGTGACTCCCGGCTGCCCGGGCCTCGCTGCAACTCCAAAGGCCACGGCTGTCACTCAGGGACGCTGGAGGAGCTCACAGGCGCCGAGGGGAAGATCAAAGATGAAAGAATTAGGTCGCCGGAGACGACTTTATATATGGAGGAGGATCTGAGAAGACAGGGGTCGGGCGAGATGCGCGGAGCTTGGATCCTCTAAACCTACCCCGGGCGAGGGTCCTGGATGATCAGAGAGTATTCGGAGCCCGGGGTTTGGGGTGTTGGCGATCGGATCGAGCGGGTGGAAAATAGAGAAATCGGGTCGGCCACTCTGGATCCAGCTCTGGTGGTCCTGGGGGGAGAGTTGACCGGGGGTCAACAATCCCCCGTGGACCAATCAGAGCCCGCCAAGCATGAAATTTTTATTTATTTATTTTAGGCTAGAAAATGATCGAATTTACAAAAACTTAAAACATGAAATATTTTTATTTTATTTTTTTCTATTTTTTAGTGATTTTTAATTAATTTTTGGAAATAAAAATAAGGTATGTACATAGTAGGGTTAGATATAGGTATATATACAATATAGGGTTTTTGATTTTTGATTTTTAATTACTATTTTTAATACAATTTTATTCCTTTTTTATATTTTATTTATTTATAGAATAAGAAATAAAAAGGTATTTTTATTTTATTTTTATTATTTATATACATAGGTAAAATAAATAGATATGTACATCTATATACAAGGTATATGTACAATGTATTTTTGTGTTTTTGATTTTTCTATTTTTATTTTGTTTTGATTTTAATTGTTCTTATTTTATTTATTTACAATATATAACATAGACTATTTACAAAAAGTTTAAAAATTAATTTTATTTATTTACAAGGTTAAATAAATACAGAAGCATGGTCTATGTTCATGATGAAAGGGTGTTTTTGATCTTTTTGATTTTTAATTTTTCTTTTGTTTTTATAAATAAATATATACAAGTATTTACAAGTGTATTTTTGGTGAGGAAAACATTTTTATTTTATTTACATAAATATATACACAAGAGCCCCTATCTCCCTCTACTTTGGCTTTTATGCGGTCAGGCCCATGCTGAACCCTCCCTTGGGTTAGGTTGCTCAGTATTTATTCTAAATATTTCCCTCTTTTTCTTTTTAATCTTTATTCTTTATTTTTGCACAAACATGCTAATTATAGGTTTTTACACAATGCATGCTTTTGCTAATTATTCCTATTTACACATATCTACATGCATTTGCAAAGGTTTTTGTAGCTAAAATATAAGAATAAAGAGTGATGAATGGGTATTCATCACCCCCCTATACTTAACTTTGCTAGTCCCTTAGCAAACACTTATTTGAAAAAGAAGTGAAAAAGAAAGGAAGAACAAGAAAAAGAGGATGTACATGGATCAAGGTTGATTATTAAACTTGCCTTCATTAAATTGGGGTATGGAGCTCGATCAGATCTTTGGATTATTAATGTGTCGGAACCTTATTCAGACTTAAACTTAAAACTCAACAGCCTCCAAGTTCCACTAATCTATAACCAAGACTCCTCAATGCTCCAGTTCAGAACAAGTCATCAATCACAAACCCTGAAGACCATGAATCTTTTCTTGTCCTGTGAATGTGAAGTCTAAGCTCTCCACCTCAGAAATGGCAACTTGACAACCCTCCCCAACAAGGTAACTCTATGACCTCAATCTGGCCACTCTTTCCTCGAGGAGCGGGGTATTCCCTTCTAAGTTCAAGTACAACCAGCTCAAGAAGAGGGGGAAGAAGAGAATGGGTCAAGGCCAATGTAGCCAAGTACCCTTGGGAGCTTGACCAGTGTAGCCAAGTCTCCCTGCTGCAAGCTACAACAGGTGGATCATGAAACAAGCTTTGCTTATTGCACTCTATATACATACTCCGGTGGGTTTATCATTTTCTATCAGACCCACCACTTTTTTGGAGTTCTTTTCTTTTTGCACTTTTTTTTTCGAGTGCATCTGTACAACATATACATGTGCAGCATATATATATAAGGAGTTTTTCCTCTTGAGCCAGTAGACTATCCCTCTTTTGAAGCTTTATTGCAACCCACAACTCCTGTCGTTAGACCTCATGGCAACCAGACCAAGTTGAGACGCACTTCCTTCACTAAAAGAAGAAGAGGTTCTGCCTAGAAGTACTACCCTCATATGCTACCCCAAGTCAAGGAAGTCTGCCTCCTCACCACCTCATCCGTCGACGGTGCATAGTGCTGGTGTCCAAGTAAAGCCATAATCTATATGAGTCATGTGTTGTTGTTAAGTGCTCTACTTAGGCTCATTGAGATGACGTGTGACCATAGCCTAGTGGACTCAAAGAATTAAGTCACCATGGACCTGAAAAGCCTTAAACCTAAGTCCTATAGGTTCCTCTTAGAAATTAGGTGGATTAAGATCTTAATCAAGCTCCATTTCTCAATTTTGATTCCAGGCTAGTTTAAGTGTCAACTATCATCCCAGAAAAACTATATACATATGTACAAAAAGATGCTATTTACACAAATTTTACAATCATGCAAAATTTTTGAAAATGTTTCGAAATCATGAATGGATGATGCATGAAATGCAAGTTTTGCAAAAAGATATTTACACATATTTACACAAGATTTTTGCAAACTTTTTGATTTTCAAAACATTTGGAAAAATTTTGTACTATATACATAATTTTGATACAAAAATATTTACACAAGCTTTACACAAAAGGTTTTTGAAATCATTTTTACAAAAATAATTTGTACATTAGCTATTTATGTGCAAATAAAAGAAGATTATGTACATGAAAATTTTTAATTTTTGTGGTTTTTAGCCATTTTATTTATTAACACACTCACACAAAGTACGAGTTATGGCTAAAGTATATATGAAATATATACACACCCCCCTATATTAGCTCGAACGATGTCCTCAGAGTCAAGAGCGATGAAGAAGACATAACTCGTGCTAGGTATAGGAAAGTGAAAAGGAAAGCTATACAAAAAGGAAATGAAAAGTCAAGAGGGACCCAGGTCTCCCCCCTATACTTAGGATCAAATAATCCTAAGTATAGCAGGCTGTATACTAAGGGAATACCGAGTGGAGAATGTACAGGGTCTACCCCCCCTATACTTAGGGTGAAATATCCCTAAGTATAGGCAGCAAAACAGGGGTAGCAAGACACGAAGAAAATCACGACTATATATACAAGATGGAGGAGACATCACTCCCCCTATACTTAAGGTGAAGAACCTTAAGTATAGGCAACGACAGAAGTGATGGAACAGAACGAAGAACAACCCGGTGTTGTCACCCCCCTATACTTAGGATGAGCAATATCCTAAGTATAGCAAAGATAATCCTAAGCGAGACCTGGGGTGAAAACAAGAACGGAAGAAAGAAGGATCAACATAAGACGAAACACGTATATACAAAAGAGTACAATGTTGAGGTGCCTCTCAACAAGCGCTAGGTTTTACGCCCCTAGCTGGGCGCAAAGGCTAGGATAATGCAGTATCAAGGTTCAGGACGGCATCGGTAAGGCGAATGCCGTACTGTCGCCGCAGTCTCGGTGTGAGAACAATGACGAACTCAATAGTGTAAAGTAAGACACCCATGTATACAATCAGGCGGGTGTCTGCTACCGACCAAAGATATGGGAAGAAGTGATCAGGATCCGGTAGCACAAAAGAAATCCTCGGCTCTAGATCAGACTGGAGTGAGAGCATGGAGCCGACGAAATCAAACGTGGAGAATGATGGATCAGTAATAGAATCCTCCACGTCAATCATTGTCTCAAGCAGGTGTGGGCAATCAAGATTAGGAGACTCTCTAAGCAGACTGATATTCGATGAATAGAGAAGAAGAAGATCAGGCAAATCATCGAATATCTCAAGAATGGGCTCATCCTCGCAAGGGTCGTCGAGGTGAGAAGACTCAGAATCGGAATGATCTAAAGACTCGGTTTCGTGTTCCGCCAGATCGGAAACACTCTCAGTAGGTGAAACCGAGTACTCATCGAGTGCGGCATCCTCCCGTAGATAACCCTCGGGGAGAGATGCAAGATCCGAAGTGACTAGAGGAGGATCATGATCTAGATGGGCATCTGCGCTGCTATCAAGTATCCACTCAGTGCACCAGGCTGCATCATCATCTGAAGTGTAAGTCTCGGCAATCTGGAAGCAGGAGAAGGTACTAGTCAACACCGCGGAAGCTGGCAAAGTGTCTGCAGCTGATCCTCGCTCTGCGGCAATGCTGGATGTCAGCTGGTCCTCAGGAAGTGTATCTATCTCAACAAAGTGGAGGACAAAAGGCTCGAAGACAAGACTCTCTATATCTGTGCTCTCAAAGTGCTGTCCCTCCTCAAGCTGTGGCTGTTGGGCTGAGTCCTGGTGACTGTCTGCATCCGAGAAGTGTCTCTGCAGGAAGAAAACTGACTCCTCCGGGACTGGAAACTGAAGTGTCTGAATCAATGGCTGCAAATGCTGGGGCTCCTCCGGCTCCTGGAGTATCAGAAGATCTGATATCCAAGACTCGTCGACTGGGAACTCTGGAACTGACTCGAACTCCGACTGGAAGGCCAACGGGAACTCAAGTAGACTCTGGGTCCGAACCTCTGCTATTGCGGTCATCTCCTCTGTCAATGGTGCTGTCAGCTCCATGTCCTCGGGCTGGTGTGTAGAAACTGTCTCATCATGCAAAGTGACACACTGCACTGGTACTGCATCGTCCGCATGTGTTGTCCCGACCATGGTATCTCGCGAAGAAGATCTCTGTGAAAGTAACCTCGAGATGGTATCCAGGAAGTGAATGTTGGAACTGCGGTGTGAACCGCCACATGTGCTAATCACCAGTGCAAGCTGCTCTGCGGTCATCCCCCGCATGGAGATCTCAATCAAATCTGTCAGTGGAAGTCCATGGTCTGGAAATCTCCTCAAGAGGTCAAGAAACCTCGGCCATGCCTCGTACAATGGCTCCTGGGGGTTAACTGAAAAGTCCATGATCGAAGACCGCATGAAATCTGCTCTACGTGGGGGAAAGTATCTCTGTAGAAACTCTCGGCGTAGCTCTCCCCACGTCTCGAATGTCTTCCCCAATCGTCGGTGCCACCTCATGGCTCTGTCGTGAAGCGTGAAGGGGAAGGTCCTGCTCATCAGCTCCTCTGCAGTGACGTCTGAATATCTCTGTTCTCTGCAAAACTCCTCGAAAGCTGATAGGTGAAGATAAGGCTCCTCGTGCGCCTCTCCTGAAAATGTCGGCAGTCGCTGAATGTAATCCAAATCCAAGACGAATGGACCTAGTGTAGAAGCTTACTGAGCTCCATGTGCTATCTGCTCCTCCTTCAATCTGGAAAAGGATCTGTCTGCTAGTCTCCACTGCTCTCTCTGGTCGCCAACGGAGTACGCTCTCAACTCAGCAACAGCATCGTCCGGGTCTCGCATCTGCTCTGTCTGATATCCTCGGACGTCTAGCACAGCATGCCCAGGGTGATGAGATGAAAGGGAGGGAGGGAGCGGGAGGTTGGTCGGAGATCCGACCTCCCTGGAAGGTGGACTGGAGTGATGGTCAGAGGATGGAGAAAAAGCCGTAAGAGTCGGCTCGAAGTGAGGGGGATCCATCATCCAGGGATAAAGACGAAGAAGAAATGAAGGGAGATGAGGGAGGGTGATGAGAAAGGATCGAAGGGATCTGGCAATCAAACAAGATGAACAAGCAAACCCCAAATTCACCTACGCACACAGAGCTGAAGACCGAAGGGATCGGTCAATTATCTTGTCAATTTTATTTTAGGTGATCATCCAGTCTATCAGAGCGATTACGTGAGGTCAATAGGTATCCAACTCTTTCTCAACCGACTGTCCCGTACTGAAAGCCGGTAATCAGTCAAGAAAGGATCGGAGGCTCTATCCTAATGTGCGGATCACTCTCTCGCTCATCCAAACCAAACAAGGAGGGGGTTACTCTCCCCAAGACAGATTTTTCGTGAGGTGTCTTTTAGGTCAAGTATGATTAGCAGTCCCGATTTTATTGTTTTTGTTTTTTAGATATTTTCCAATAAAAAGAAACGACTAACGAATTTTTCGGTTCTCCTGGTTATTAAGTCCAAAATAGGGGGGAGAAGACGAAAAAGTCGATGCGCGATAAATCAATGATGCATGCTGAGTAAGAAATGCGTACCTGTCTCCAGCACTCTACATGCAATATGATCCGCGCATAAATGTAAAGACAGAAAGGAAACTATCTATATGATGCAACGGGGAAAGCCGAGTCCTAGATGAGCAAGTCTAGCGAAGAGCCGTCTAACCAGTCACCGACCTCCAAGCCAAAGAGTCCGATCTTGGCCCGTCCCTCCTCTATCCGACAAATCAGGGGTAGGAGTAAGCGCTTTACAAGACGGGCTGCGGCACGTAGGCTACGAAGGCAAATGAGTCGGTTATTTTTATTAGTGATTTTTAAGTAGGTCCAATTAACGATCTATGGGAACAAATAAGCAATTAGGTGTGTTGATCCTACTAATTACAGCACAATCACAAGAAAATCCTAAGTCTAGGGGCTCGAGCAAAAACCGCGTAAACACCGGAAAAGGCAGAAAGAAAAAGAAAAGAAAACCGCGAAAAGCCGCGAAAAACCGCTAAGGTCCTAAGGGTCCCCCGAGCACACCGGTGCTCGGCGAAACAGACCCACTAAACAATCCACAAGTGTCCAAGAGTGTCCTGTATTATTACAATAATGATGAAATGAAAATAAAAATCTACTCTAATCCTCACCCACTCAACTCTCTCTCACTCTCTCCTGCGGCTCCGCGAAGAAAAGAGCCGCCTCCGAATCCCGCGGTTGCTTCGGCTTCTCGAGAGTAGCCGCCTCGGTCCTCGGGCCCTCGCAAGAGAAAACAGAGTGGTCAGAACCAATAATCAAATAATACTAAAGGAAAAAGAAATGAAAATGAAAATAAAAGGGTATATATGCAAAAATGTAAAATAAAATAAACACACAAAAGAAAACAAAAACAAAAATAAAATAAAAAGAAAATAAAGCAAAATAAAGTGAAAATAAAATATAGACAAAAAGCCGCGAAGAGCCGCGAGCTCTGAAAGAGCCGCGAAAAGCCGCGGGAAAATCAAAAATGAAAAATAAAAAAGAACTACTAAGCCGTGCTCCCCGGCAACGGCGCCATTTTGATGACACAAAAATCCCGAGAGACTAAGGTAAAGGTACTGAATTGATGGTCGTTGCGACCTCAATCACTCGGATGTGTCTATCAAGAAAAATGAACCACTCAATACAAATAAATCAATCAAAATACAAGAAGCGGTCCTGCTATGTGTTTAACCTGGTATAGCACCCATGGTCGAACTCAAGGAGCACGGATTGGCCAAAGGCCTACGAAGTAGTAAAAACAAATAAAATAAAAGACAAAATATTTTTTAGTGGTTTTTAATTATTTTTATATTTTTTTTGGATATTTAATATGTAAAGAAAAGAATAAAAACACAAATAAGCACACTTCAACAACTTATTTAATGCATCAAGATGCAACCAAAAATCAAAACAAAAATATTTTTATGTGTTTTATATTTTTTTTTATGTTTTTGGTGAATTTTTGGGATTTTTCTGATATTTATTTTATTTTCTAAAAATCAAACAGTAGCAAAAACAAGGGGTACTGTCCAGCCGAGCCAAAAAGCCCTAGATAAAATATCTAAGGGCCTCACAAGTGCCTGGAGGTAATTTTCCTGTAAGGTAGAGAAAACAAGGAAAATTTGGGTACCAAGTTTATTATTTTTGGATTTTTAATTTATTTATTAGAATTTTTATGGGTTTTTGAGTGTTTTTAAGTTTTTAAGGTTTTTAAGCAATGAAAAATAGCCAAAATTGGCTAGAAAATCAAAGAACACAAACTAAACAGTAGCTATTTTTTATAGAATTTTTAGAGGAGTTCTTATATTTTTTGTGATTTTTCAATCTAGACAGTAACAAAAACTAATGTTTTTTGAATTTTTAAAAATAGCAAACACAATAAAAAATGTCTTCAAAAATTCACAAAAATCCTACACCATGGCAAGAGCCATGTGTCAAATTTTCATCGAATTTGGAGGTGATTTGATATTTTATTCAAAAATCAAAAGAAGCAGCAGTACACAGGGACCTTTCTGCAATTAAACAAAGTTCTGGGTCCCTGGAGGAACAAGCTTGGAAAGCTTAGGGCTAGAAATGCAAATTACCCCTCGGGCCACGCACGATACACGTGACTCAGGCCTGGGGGGACCTAATTGCAATTCCTATTTCTATGAATGTAAAACTTAACAAGCCAAAAACACAGGGCCAAAAATGCAATTACACCAAAATATCACGTGTCGATGCACGTGTCCACAACTGGCAGGGGTATAAATGCAATTCAAACGAACATAGTGGTCCACAGTGCAATTTTCACAAAAACAAAAGAACTACACTAAATATTTACAGGATTAAAAACTAAATGCATAAAGTAAAGGGGCCTAAGGACAAATTACCCCTTTAATTAATGTCGAGGGTCGGAAGCACGACGCGTGGCAGGTTGGATGGATGGGATGGTGCGCTGCACACAGGAGCAACCCCTCGAGTCGATCCGACGGCTGGTATGTGTCCACGTGGATGATCGGACGAAGATGCTGCAACGTGGGTCTTCGAAGAAGTCCGGGCTCGGATCGGATGGACGAGACAGAGCCACGTACTAGATCGGAGGGATGAGACGCATCGTGGCTTGATCTCGCGGGCTCAATGGTGACGATCGATCCTCGGAAGATCTGGCGGTGGATGCTGCTCCGAGGATGGACGGACACGATCTAATCTGGAGCACCGAAGTCGATCTGACGGCGGACGAGGATGCTGCAAGAACTAGTCACCGGCGACTTTTGCCAGCTCTCCGTGCGCGCGATGGTCCTCGTCTGCCGCTCCTGAGGTGCTGGGGACCTTCGCCGTGAGGCCCCGCACCCGATGCTCTGCTCCGACGAAGGCTAGGAGCTCCAGAGAGCTCCGGCGGCGTGAAAGGACTGGAGCTGCTGTGCCCAGAAGTTTCAACCTCCAGATGAGGTCGCTCAGCCCTGAAACCTGCACAGGAAAGAAGCTGGGTCGAGGGCAAAGTGCCTCGACCCGTCAGAGCGGGTGGAAGGTGACTGGTGTGGCGAGACGGAGGCTCTCCGGCGAGCAGCGGAGGGGTGAGAGCCGATACTCTACTCCGGGGCGAGCCAGGGGGAGTGAAGGGGCGGAGAAGGTGGATAGGAGTCAGGCGAAGGTGGTGGAGTGGTCGGATGAGTGAAAGGATGGTCGGAAACAACAGGCGAGGGAGGCGGAGCTACGCTACTGAAAATCACAAAAATCGGAACCTAAGCTAATCTAAAGCCTAACTAAGCTACCTGATGGGCGCATTCGACTGGGCTGGAGCTGATGAAGCTCCCGGTCATTGCCTGCAAGGGGCCATCGAGTCCCTGAGGCTGAGCGCGCTCGCGGCGGCGCACGGTAGCGTTTACCACCGGATCAGTGACTCCCGGCTGCCCAGGCCTCGCTGCAACTCCAAAGGCCACGGCTGTCACTCAGGACGCTGGAGGAGCTCACAGGCGCCGAGGGGAAGATCAAAGATGAAAGAATTAGGTCGCCGGAGACGACTTTATATATGGAGGAGGATCCGAGAAGACAGGGGTCGGGCGAGATGCGCGGAGCTTGGATCCTCTAAACCTACCCCGGGCGAGGGTCCTGGATGATCAGAGAGTATTCGGAGCCCGGGGTTTGGGGTGTTGGCGGTCGGATCAAGCGGGTGGAAAATAGAGAAATCGGGTCGGCCACTCTGGATCCGGCTCTGGTGGTCCTGGGGGGAGAGTTGACCGGGGGTCAACAATCCCCCGTGGACCAATCAGAGCCCGCCAAGCATGAAATTTTTATTTATTTATTTTAGGCTAGAAAATGATCGAATTTACAAAAACTTAAAACATGAAATGTTTTTATTTTATTTTTTTCTATTTTTTAGTGATTTTTAATTAATTTTTGGAAATAAAAATAAGGTATGTACATAGTAGGGTTAGATATAGGTATATATACAATATAGGGTTTTTGATTTTTGATTTTTAATTACTATTTTTAATACAATTTTATTCCTATTTTATATTTTATTTATTTATAGAATAAGAAATAAAAAGGTATTTTTATTTTTTTTATTATTTATATACATAGGTAAAATAAATAGATATGTACATCTATATACAAGGTATATGTACAATGTATTTTTGTGTTTTTGATTTTTCTATTTTTATTTTGTTTTGATTTTAATTGTTCTTATTTTATTTATTTACAATATATAACATAGACTATTTACAAAAAGTTTAAAAATTAATTTTATTTATTTACAAGGTTAAATAAATACAGAAGCATGGTCTATGTTCATGATGAAAGGGTGTTTTTGATCTTTTTGATTTTTAATTTTTCTTTTGTTTTTATAAATAAATATATACAAGTATTTACAAGTGTATTTTTGGTGAGGAAAACATTTTTATTTTATTTACATAAATATATACACAAGAGTCCCTATCTCCCTCTACTTTGGCTTTTATGCGGTCAGGCCCATGCTGAGCCCTCCCTTGGGTTAGGTTGCTCAGTATTTATTCTAAATATTTCCCTCCTTTTCTTTTTAATCTTTATTCTTTTATTTTTGCACAAAAACATGCTAATTATAGGTTTTTACACAATGCATGCTTTTGCTAATTATTCCTATTTACACATATCTACATGCATTTGCAAAGGTGTTTGTAGCTAAAATATAAGAATACAGAGTGATGAATGGGTATTCATCACTCTGTACGGGAACGATCCTCAGAACTACCGGCCATGACGTCTGCAAAATCAAACGAGCCCAACTCAGGTGCTGTCAAATCTATAAGTCTCTCCTCGGGCTCGTGTCTCTCAGGTCTGAAAGAAAGGGGGTCGAGGGGGAACAGGGCGAAGTCGTACTCTGGCTCGGAGAGCTGGTCTTGGCTCTCGCGGTTCAACCTAGATGACTGGGTGGACGTGCCCGAAAGCGGTGCAGCCAGAGGCTGTCTAAGAGAACGTCGACCCATCATCTTGATCTGGCGAGTAGGGCGGATGAGATCTGGAGAAACTATGATCACAAAACAAACCCCGGTTCACCAACGCGGCGCGAGCTGAAGACCGTGAAAGTTCGGTCAAATTATCTTGTCAATTTTATTAGGTGAACACACAAAATATCAGAGCGCTTACGTGACCTGTTAGGATACCCGATGCTACCCCAACCGACTGGCCCGCACGGAAGAGTCGGTAATCAGTCGGGACTAGCACCGGAGGGCTCTACCTAGGGTGCGGGTCACTCTCTCGCGCATCCAAACCATACAATGAGGGGGTTGCTCTCCCCAAGACAAAATTTTTAGGGTGAGCGTCTTTTAAGATCAATAGTGTTAACCAGTCCCAATTTTATGGTTTTTCTTTTTAATATTTTTCAAATAAAAACAAACGGCCTAACGAATTTTTCGGTTCTCTTGGTTATTAAATCCAAAACAGGGGAGAGAAGACGAAAAAGCCGATGCGCGATGAAATCAATGATGCATGCTGAGTCAGAAATGCGTACCTTGTCTCCAGCACTCTACATGCAAGTGATCCGCGCAGAATTTAAAGACTGAAAATAAACTACCTATATGATGCAACGGGAAAGCCGAGTCCTAGACGAGCAATTTCTATCGCAAGAACCGTCTAACCGGTCACCGACCTCCAAGCCAAAGAGTCCGGTCTTGGCCCGTCCCTCCTCTGTCCGACAAATCGGGGGTAGGAGAAAGCGCTTTCCAGGACGGGCTGCGACACGTAGGCTACGAAGGAGATGAGTCGGTTATTTTTATTAATTGATTATTAGTGAGTCCAATTAACGTTCTATAGGAACAGGCAAGCAGTTAGGTGTGGGGACCCTACTAATTACGGCACAAACAAGAGAAATTCCTAAGTCTAGGGGCTCGAGCAAAAACCGCGTAAACACCGGAAAAGGCAGTAAGAAAAGAAAACCAAAACCGCGTAAAAAGCCACGAAAATCCTAAGGGTCCCCCGAGCACATCGGTGCTCGACGAAATAGACCCGCTAAGTCAAAAGTGTCCAAGTCCTGAGAGTCCCTGTATTATTACAATAATAATGAAATAAAAATGAAAATCCTCTCCCACTCGTCTCTCTCTCACTCTCTCATGCGGCTCCGCAAAGAAAGGAGCCACCTCCGAATCCCGCAGTTGCGTCGGCTTCTCGAAATCAGCCGCCTCGGTCCTCGGGCCCTTGCAAGAAAAAGCAGAGTGGTCAGAACCAGATAATCAAATAATAAAAAGGAAAAATAAATGGAAATAAAAATGAGGGTATATATGCAAAAATACAAAATAAAATAAACACTCAAAATAATAAAAACAAAAATAAAAGAAAAAGAAAATAAAACAAAATAAAACAAAAATGAAAATATAAACAAAAGCCGCGAAAAAGCTGCGAGCTCTGAAAGAGCCGCGAAAAGCCGCGAAAACAAAAACAAAGCAGAAACAAAAATTACTAAGCCGTGCTCCCCGGCAACGGTGCCATTCTGATAAGCGCAGAATCGATCACTCGGATAAAGGTATTAATCGGTCGTTGTGACCCAAGCAATCAGATGCCCTTAATCAAGAAAATTGAACCACTAATATTAATAAAATCAGATAAAACCAAAATAGCGGTCCTGCTATTGGATTAACCTGGTATAACACCCAGGGTCGAACTCAAGGAGCACGGATTGGCCTTACAGCCTACGAAGTAGTAAAAAGGAATAAAACAAAAGAACAAAATATTTTTAGTGGTTTTTGAGTATTTTTATATTTTTTTGGATTTTTAATGTATAAAGAAAATAAGAAAACCAAAGAAAGCACACACTTCAACAATTTATTTAAGGCACTAAAAATCAACCAAAAAATTCAAACAAAAATATTTTTATGTATTTTATACTTTTTAGTGTTTTTGATGAATTTTTGAGAATTTTTTGATGTTTATCTAATTTTCTAAAAATCAAAAAGTGAAACAAACAGTGGGTACTGTCCAGCCGAGCCAAAAAGCCCTAGATAAAATATCTAAGAGCCTCAAAATGGCTTGGAGTAATTTTCCTGTAAAGAAGATGAAACAAGGCAAATTTAGGTACCAATTTTATTATTTTTGGGTTTTTAGTTTATTTACTAGAATTTTTATAGGGTTTTGAGTGTTTTTAAGTTTTTAGTGGTTTTAAGTAATGAAAAATAGCCAAAATTGGCTAGAAAATCAAACTAAGCAAAACAAACAGTAAATAATTTTTATAGAATTTTTAGTTGCGTTTTAATATTTTTTTGTGATTTTTCAAGCTAGACAGTGACAAAAATAGAGGTTTTTGAATTTTTAAAAATATCAAATGAAATAAAAAATGTCCTAAAAAATCCACAAAAATTTTACATCATGGCAGGAGCCATGTGTCCAATTTTCGTTGGAATTGGAGGTGATTTGCTATTTTATTCAAAAATAAAGAGAGGGTACTGTGCACAGGGACCAAAGTGCAAATACCCAAAGTTCTGGGGGGTCTGGTGCAAAATACCCAGCAAAACACGCGCCACACGCGTGCCTGGGGCACTCATGGACCCAAATGTAATAAAAATAAGTCCCGAGGACTTATTGGTAACACGTACCAAAAGTCCAGGGGCTTATCTGCAAAACACCCAAAATATAACGCACATATGGAAATAAATCACGCACAGGGGTATAAATGCAAAATAGTAAAGCACAGGGTCCAATATGCAAATAGCCCTAAAACTAAACAACTGACTTTAATATTTACAGGACTAAAACGAAATAAAAATAAAGACAGGGCCTAAGGGTAAATTACCCTTTATTATGCGGAGGGGCTGGATGGCTGCCACGTGGCTGATCGAGTGGTCGAGGGCAGGTGGCACTCCAGCACGGGTGTCCTCGGGCTGATCCAATGGTAACGGCCGAGCCACGTGTCGATCTAACGGCTGGGATCAGATCTCCTCTGATCGGACGCTATCTGCGGCTCCAAGAACGGACGGCTAGGATGACGCCTGGAGCAGGAGGCTGATCCGACGACGATGGAGGTTGCTGGAAGAACAGGTGTCCGGCGAGACTCGCCGGGCTCGGGCGTGCGCTATGCTCCTCCTTGGAGCACTCTGATGGTCGGAGAAGAAAGCCGGAGTGCTCCTGCGTCTGCTGCGATGCTCCGATGATCGAGCCGAGCTCCGAGGAGCTCGGGCGAGGTCGGCGGAGCTGGGCCTCCTGGCCTGAATGACCGAAGCCCTCAGATAGGCTCGGTAGCACCTGCAAAATAGCTCAGGAGACTCGCGGGTCGAGGGCAAACTGCCTCGACCTGATTAGGCGAAGTGGGGGTGAACGGTGGGTCGAAGCGGCGAGCTCCGGCGAAGGTGGTGGGCGGAGGAGCTCGGTTCCCAGCTCCTGTGCGAGCTGGGTTGGGCGAATGGGTGAAGAAGGTGCGCGGGGAGATGGCGAAGGCGATGGTCGATTCCGATGATCGATAAGGGTGACGGAGTGGTCGGAATCAGAGATATACGACGGCGGAGCGATTTGGGCGTAAACGGAAATTAAAGGAAAAGGCGGAGCTAAATGGGTACCTGGGTGAACGGAGAGACTGGGGAGGGGCTGCTGATGCTCCTGGTCGTCGCCTCAAGGATCGTCTCGCTCCGAGGCTCGGAGCTCACGCGGGTGGCGGAGCTGCGGCGGCTGGGCTCGCCGGATCGATGGGTCCTCCTCCTCTCCTCGCTGCGACAGGTCAAGGCGCAAGCTGTCACTCTCGCGGTCTCTCTGGAGCTCACAGGTGAAGGAGGCGAATGGCCAAAGATGAGCAATCGAGTGGCGGAGCTGCAGCTATATACGACTAGGGGTCCGAGAAAGATGGGTCCGGGCAAGCTCAGGAGCGCGCGGATCCCGAGGGAGCAGCTCCGGCGAGGATGTCGGATGAACGATTAAGGATTCGGACCCGGGGTTTAGGGAAATGGGTGTCGGATCAAGCGGGTATAATTTCGAGAAATCGGGTCGGGCGCTTGCATCCGCAGAAGGTGGTCCTGGGGGGGGGGTAGTTAACCGGGCGGTCAACATCCCCAGGACCCAATGGAAATCGGCCACGTGGCTGGATCTTAAAATGAAAAATAAAGGCAGCTAGGGGCCGAATTTGCAAAAACTCAAAACACAAAATATTTTTATTTTATTTTTTTTCTATTTTTAGTGATTTTTAATTAATTTTTGGAAATAAAAATAAGCTATATACATAGTATGTACTATATAGGTATATGTACACAATTAGGGTTTTTGATTTTTGATTTTTAAATTATTATTTTTGTGTAGTTTTATCCCTATTTTATATTTTATTTATTTATATTATAAAATGGTGTTTTTATTTTATTTTTATTATTTATGTACATAAGTAAAATAAATATATATGTACATCTATGTACATGATATATGTACAATGTATTTTTGTATTTTTAATTTTGCTATTTTTATTTGGTTTTGATTTTAATTGTTTTTATTTTATTTATTTACAGTATATAACATAGACTATTTACAAAACTTATAAAAATTAATTTTATATATTTACAAGGCTAAATAAATATGTATGTGAATATATGTACAAGGTGACTATACAAGAGGTGTTTTTGTTTTCTTTTTAATTTTTAAATTTTTTCTTTTGATTTTATATTTATAACTATGTATATACAAATACTTACAAACCTATTTTTGGTGAGGAAAAATATCTTTTATTTTATTTACATAAATATTTACACTCATGAGCCCCTATCTCCCTCTACTTTGGCTTTTATGCGGTCAGGCCCATGCTGAGCCCTCCCTTGGGTTAGGTTGCTCAATATTTATTCTAAATATTTCCCTCTTTTTCTTTTTAATCTTTGTTCTTTTATTTTTGCACAAAAACATGCTAATTATAGGTTTTGACATAATGCATGCTTTTGGTAATTATTCCTACTCACACATATCTACATGCATCTGCAAAGGTTTTTGTAGCTAAAATATAAGAATAAAGAGTGATGAATGAGTATTCATCAATGAGAAAGAATGAAAATCATCGGCACCACTCGTCCCGACACTGTCAGCCTCAGGTATATCCTCATCCAGGGATGTGCTCTCCCGGCTCTCGACTGCCATGAGTTTGAGATATAGTGAATCTGTAGGCAAGGCGAGGGTCGGTGCTACAGGATCTGTCCAGTTGGATTCATCATCAGTCATCACGAAATCACACATCTGGTGTATGTCTAGCTCGTCCTCTGTCATCTGCTCGACTTCGCTGGATTGCTCTGAGCATGCCAACTCTCTGGCTCTGGTCTGGTCGATCGTATCTATTTGTATGCTTTCACCCTCTACGCGAAAACATACCGTCCCACTATCATGGTCGGATACCGCCTTGGCAGTGGACAAGAATGGGCGTCCAAGTATGATGGTGGCATCGGTTACCGATTCAGGGATCTCCATGTCCAATACAACAAAGTCCACGGGGAATTTCAGGCCCTGAATGGTAACGACCACGTCCTTCAACAACCCCTTCGGCCTCTTGATAGTCCTATCAGCAAACTGAAGGATTGTCCTGCTCCGAAGAAGAGGGCCAAACTCGAATCGTTTGAGTAAGGCTGCCGGAAGGAGGTTGATCGAAGACCCGCTGTCTAATAGAGTACGATCAAACCGATGCTCCTGGATCTCGCATCTGACATAGGAGGCTCCTGTATCAGTTCTCTTGGCTGGCAATATGTTCTGAATGGCGCAACAAGTGTCATGAGTGAGCATATGGATCTGATCTCTGTGCCTCTTCTTCCTTCAGACAGTAGTTGTCTCTTTCAAGTTCTTTTTGAAGAAGGGGATATGCTCAAATGCTTCTCGTAGAGTCAGCTGAATGTGGAACCTATCAATCATTTGGTTGCCGAACTCTACCTGCTGGTCCTTTTTTGGGTTTTCTTTTTTGTTCCCCTTCGCTCGGCGGAGTGCCTCAGGGAAGTGGATGGTAGGGGCCTCCACAGATGGAGGGCTAGGAATAGGTCCCTGTGCCTGTGAAGGAGGAGAATCCATACAATAATCATCATTCAACACATATGGATCCCCAATATGAACAGAAACCTTTCCTTTATTCATATTTTTGTTTTTCTTTTTGTTCCCACAATCCATAGGTACAAAATGGGGAAACATCACAGAGGGTGGCTCAACAAAAGTAGATGTGGTGGCCTCAACACCACTACTAGCACCTGTGTATGCGGCATCAGCACCGCGCTCTGGTTCAACATCCAAAATGGTGGCATCAGCACCACCATCTGCATCTGGCATCACGACGGCATCAGCACCGTCATCTAGATCTCCATCGTTGGTGGCCTCAGCACCACCGTCTTCAACATCATCATTAGCGGCATCAGCACCGCTACTCTGCTCCTCTGGCGCTCCTGGTGCTGCATCTGGTTGTCGCTCAGAAGAGACGCCGCCGGCTGGCATCCTACCTCTCCTAGTAGTAACAAAATCAGCATCATAAAAGGAGTAAGACATGTCACTCAAATAGTCACTAGGAGAGGTATCCTCTGTAAACTCTACCTGCTCAGACTTCCTTTTCAGATTGTTCGGGTTAGGTTCAATCTGAGCGGGTATGACGGCCTTCCCTTTGATTATTTCTCTCATTTCCTGCCGGAATTCATCCATTTCTTGCCTGAAGGATGCTCGCTGTTCGGAAAGCAAGCGGGCAAGATCATCTAATGCTGGGTTCTCAAAGGTGGGACCCTGAGAACCGGATGGTTGTCCCTGCTGGAAATGGGGCTGCTGCTGCGGTTGATACTGGGGGTGATGGGGATAAGATTGCTGAGGCTGCTGTCGCTGCCTCCACTGCTGTCCCTGATAGGCGGGACGAGGACCACTCTGATATTGTTGCTGATGGGCATACTGGGGCTGTTGCTGCTGGTGTGGCTGGTTGTTCTGATGTCCTTGGGCAGGATTCTGCTGCTGGGAGGAGGAGCCACCGTTGCCCCAACGGAATCCCTGGATGATCATGACGGATCCCAGGCTGAGGGTACCGGTCGTACCAAATCCCATTGACTTCCATCAATGGTTCCTGCTCGAAGGAGGGTGGAGGAGGAACTGCCAGTGGCTGCTCCGGCTGATACACCGCCATCTGCGTGTCCGAAGATGGCGGCTGCATTGCGTAGTACTGCAGCAAGGGAACCCGGCTCTGCCTGGATATGGTTGACTTGACGATACGAGGTAGAGGGCTGGTTGGCATTGCTAATGCTCGGATCAGCATGTGATCTGGGAGGCTGTTGGGAATGGGCTTGTGCCTCCTGGACGCACAAAATCTGCTTCTTCAGATCACTCATGGTCTTGACAATTTGGTCCATCTGGGCCATGTCTTGCATCTGCTTCTTCTCGAGGATCTCGAGACGGTCCAGCTTCTCACTGATTATGCCCATGTCGGCTGCGGCTGATTCAGCTTGGGCTGCGACAGCTGACACTGTACTAGGACCGGCATCGATGCGGGCGATCCTCTGGAATGATCCCGCTCGTTGCGGGGGCTTCTGCTGTGTGTAGACTCGGGCTTGGGCCATTACTGTAGAATTTTCTGCCATGCCCTCGTAAATGGCCCAGACTTCATCTTCACCCTTGGAAAAATATGACCCACCGCAAGAGGCGTTGACAAGCCCCTGCAGCTCCGGTGTCAGCCCACAGAAGAAACTTTGCACCAAGTTGGGCTTGGATATATCGTGATGTGGACACCGGTTGATGAGCTCTCGGAAGCGATCCCAAGCTTCATGAAACTGCTCATTTGGGATCATGACGAAGTTACTGATCATTGCTCTAGCTGCATTGGTCCGGTCGAGAGGATAGTATTTCTTCAGGTATGCGGTCAGGAGATCTGCCCATGTGTCGATGAATTGCCCTAGATGTTTGAGCCAATATGCGGCTCTATCAACCAAGGAGAATGGAAAGGCAATCATATTTATTGTGTCCTCGTTCATCAACCGATCATGGATGGTGTTGCATATCATCTCGAATTCCTGGAGGTGGAGGTGCAGCTCTTCGGTCGGCAACCCATGGAACTTGGGTAGAAGCTGGATAGTGTGGGGCCAAAGCTCGAAATCTCCGTGGATGGGCGGGAGTCGGATCCAACGATGAGTGAGGGATGCAGCTGGGTTGTGCAGTTCCCTCATGATGGTCTGTGGTGGTCTCTCAGCGTCTGGATCGCCTCCTCCTGCATCAGGTCCTCCTCCTCCTCCACCGCCACCGCCACCGGGTCGGTTCTCTCTCATCTGCGCTATCTCTCTCATCAGATCACCCATGAAGGTACCCTGGTTACGGATCTATCTCTGCATAGTCTCCAGGGATGCTAACAAGGAATCGTTGATGGCCGCCTGATCGAATATGAACGGAGGGTGATGTTGGTCATCTGGGTGCTCGCCTCTTTCTGCCATCACTGGATTTTCTGAAAAAGCAAAAGAGGCCATCTCAGGTGCTGTCGAATGATCTGAACTCTGTGATGCACTGAATTCTGAAACAATTGGACTGAGAGAAGGAGAATGGGAAGGGTGGTCGAGGGGGACAGGTGGATGTAAACTCAGGCTCGGAGAGCGGACTCTCCGAGGTGGTCCTAGATGAATAAGGAGGAGTGCTAGATAGCGGTGCCGACAAGGTCGGCCTAAGAGATCTCTGTCCCATCATCTTGATTATTGGGAAGAGTAGAGGGAATGCAGAAGAAGAAGAAGAAGAGGAGTGAAATGAGATGCAATAAAATTGCGCACAATTGTGCGGTGTTTTTGATCTTGACCTAAATAAATCTAACAATCAAACACAAAGCAGGGTGAGTTCACCAACTCAACACATGAAGCCGTGAAGGTTCGGCTTTTATCTTGTCAATTTTAGCTTGATTCATGAATTTATCTTTTCACGAGTCCTTAGAACGCTACATCTAAAGGAGAGAGAGTACTGCCGGGAAAGTGTCCCCGTACTTGTCCTCCTCCTGTGTAACCTGTAACTTGCGCTTTTTGAGGTCCTTGTAACCCTTCCTAGATCCCTACTCAGCCAAAGAAATAGAGGGAGGAAGCCGATAGCCGAAACCGATACTTCGAACCTCGCTCGCAACGGAATCACCCGTGAGCGTACAAGGTCCTACTCGGACGCAGCCGGTGAGACAAACACACCCGTGAAGGCGTGGCCTAAGCTCGGTACTTCGGACAAGGTTGATGCTCACACAATAGTGAGTCACCAATGGCGACCAAGCCCTACTCGACTACGTACGATAGTAGCGCCAATACTTCGGAAATCCAGGCGATACACAAGGCAGCCACAAGTTGGGTTTTTGGCTCTAATCTTTACGAAGCGCTCACCTCACTTGGAGGAGACCTTCCCATGCAACCTAAATACAAGTGAGGGTGTTACTCTCCCCAAGCAATGAATCCAATTACCGATTTTATTTTTGGTCAAGTTTTCTTAGCAGTCCCTTTTTTATTTTTTTTTGGTGTTATCGCTTCTTTTGAGTGAATTCAAACAAGCGCCTAACGATTTTTTGTATTTTCTTTATCCTACTTTGTTCCAAAAATAGAGGGAGAAAGAGTCGGAAAAGCCGTGCAAGTCGACACCAAGGTGGAAATCTCACCTTTGTGCCTAAATGATGTATGCAAAGTGAGAAGACTTACAGCGAATCCAAGCTCTCTCCATGCGAGATGCAAAGCAGAATTTGTAAACCTAAACTACATGGCGATATGCAAAGCGGAAATCGTCTTAGAGTAGGCAACTGCTAGCGTGAAGAACCACAAGCTAGCTACTAACTCTCAATCCTAATGTCCGGTCTAGGCTCACCCCTCCTCTGTTCAACACATTTGAGTTAGGAGAAAGCGCTTGTGTGGGATGAGCTCGCAGCGCGCGGATCGAAAGCTAATAGCCAACTATTTAATTAGTCTAAGTCCAAATACGAACTATAGGAGCATGCAAAGGTAATTAGTGTGTTTGGACCTATTCTAATCGAATCAAGCAGGACCTACAATCTAAGGGCTCAATCCACAAAAGAAATGAAAAGGAAAACAAATCCGGAAAATGACAAGCGGGAAAACGCGATAAAAACCGCGGTGAGCCCCCGGGTGAACTAACACCCGGAAATTAGGCCCAGTAGTATCTCAAGAGTCCAAGTGTCCGAGTACCTGTATTATTACAAATTAATAAGGTCACTCTCTCACAAAAATACAATTCAAGCTAAACTAATCACTCTCTCTCACTCCTCCTGCTCTCTCCCGTCGGCTTGACCTAAGAAGGCCGGCTCCGCTTCCCAAGGTTGCTCCGGGTCACCTAAGCGATCTGCCTCGCTCCGCGGTTCCTCGCAAGAAGATAAGAGAAAAGTGGTCAGAACAGCTCAACAAGATATATCAAAAATGCAAGAGATAGAAAATAAAGCAATAGTAGACAATCAATCACAATCAAACAAAAATGAAAAACTACTCGCTGTTGCTCCCCGGCAACGGCGCCATTTGATAAACGCAGAATTGAGTGCGGTTGTATTGACTCACAAGGCGAGTCAACAGTCGGTGTCTTAACCACTACAAAATCCTGGTTTAATCAACAATTAACCCACACTAAAGATCAATAATTAGAAATAAATGTGGAGTTAAATTTTATTTTTAACTCTGCACAAATAGTGTATAGTGACAAGTATGCAGTGAGTTCGAACACAGGGAGCAAGCAGGGTAGTTCAGATAATTGTGCACAAGTGAATGTGTGTGAAGTCTACACTAAGCAAGCAATCAAAGGAATTTTTATGGGTTTTTAAATTTTAATATTTTAATATTTTTATTTTTAATTTTGTATTTAATTTTGATTTTCTGATTTTTATAATTTTATATTTTATATTTTTTTTCTTTTTCAATATTGGAATTTAAAAACAATGTAATAAGAAGGATGACGAAATATTTAAAAAATATGCTAAAATAACCTAAAATTCAGAAATAAAATGTTTTTGATATTTTTAGGGTTTTTTTACTGTTTTTGTGATTTTTGGGGATTTTTCAAGTTCTTTTTTGGTATTTTTAAACACTGAAATAAAAGAAAACAATGAAATATGTTCTGGCTGTGAGTAAAATGAGAATTAAAATTAGCAAACAGCAACCAAAATTTTTCACACTGATTTTCAAATAAAGAGAGTGAAATGTAGAACAAACAGGAACTGAGTTTGTATTTTTTGGAGTTTTCTTTGATTTTATATATTTTTCTGAAGTTTTTATGTGTTTTTGAATTTTTAGTGTTTTTCTTTTGAGATTTTTAGTGATTTTTGGACTAACACTAAAATATGGTAAAATAGACACTAGGGAATTTTTTTGGAATTTTTAGAGGTATTTTACTATTTTTTGGCATTTTCTACGCTAGACTGTAGGCAAAAAGCATGTTTTTGATTTTTAATAAATATAAAAATAAAATAAAATCAAAAACTAAAAATGTAGCGTGGAAGAACAAGTACACAGGAGCTTAAACTCAAATTTTTAGAATTTTTGGACTTGAAATGAAGGTCTAATTAATTAGAACAAACATACAATCATTAAACAGGCCTAGCAGGGGTATACATGCAATTTCTCAAATATCCAGGGGGGTACATGCAAAATTGCCACAAAGTTTTACACTAACACTTGCATTTGCTGTACTAAAAACAAAATACAAAACCCGAAGGGGCCTTAGTGCAAAATTCCCAAGCCAAACACGTGCGAAACACGCACCTGGCAGGGACCTAAGTGCAATATTCAAAACTAGTAGGGTGTTCAATGCAAAATATCCCAAAGTTTTACACTACGTTACAAAATCTTGGGACTAAACTGAAATAAATAAACCCCAGGGGGGTCCTTGCAAAAAGCCCACCCCTCACGCGCACAAGCACGTGAGGTGACGTGGCACATGACCTGAATGTAAATAAACTAAACGCTAGGGGTTTACATGCAAATAACCCAAAGTTTTTATACTTCAGACGAAAGTTTAAATACTAAAAAGTAAATACAAAATGCATGAGGGTTAAGGTGCAAAATACCCTCGGCGCACTATCCAACGGCGGATAGGGTGCCACTTAAACACGTGGCGCACGATGGACGGTAGATGACGCTTCGTGGATGTGCAGCTGAGATCAGATCTCCAAGGATGATCAACGGTCGAGGCGTGGGAGATCCAACGGCTGCTGTGCTATCTGGGCGCGCTCCAAGATCCAACGACTGGGGAGTGAAGAGGAAGAACAACGAAGAACACCGGCGAGGGTGAACTTCGCCGCCCCCGATCTCGGTCGTCCGGCGACGTCGAGGCTTCAAAATGGACGTGGAGCGTCCTGAGGTCTTCGTCTACCTCCTGGGGCCGTCAAAAAGTCACGGCGGTGGCCGTGGTGCGCGTTGGGGGCTGGCGGAGCTGGGAGGCTTTGTTAGCTCCGGCGAGCTCAAAACTTGAACTCCAGGTGCTTTCAAGTTCGCTTTGACCTGCAAAAAGAGTCAAAGGGTCCAGGGCAAATTGCCTGGACCCTTGGATGGTAGTGGGGATGCGTGGAACGACGAGGCGACGAATGACCGGAGGTGCGCTCCGGCCAAGATGGGTGATTAGGCGAAATAATCGACGAAACTTAGATTTTTTTGAGGGTTTTCGATCCTAAGACTAACAGGAACCAAATGGCGTAAAGAAATACAAGGGGGAAGGTCCTCGATGGCCGGAGCCAGAGGAAAAGGTGTACCTCGACCGCCGGTCTTGCGGGAGGTGTAGGGAGCTCCTCCGACCTTGATCACCTCGGCTGAAGGCCTTGAGCTGGAGCTGTCACCTCCAGGAAGCTCTGGAGCGCAAGAAGGTGGAGAGGGGTGATCCGAAGGCAGTCCAAATTCAAACGGGAAAGTCAGGGTTCATTTTATGCGGTTTGACCCAAAGTTGCAGGGTGTTGAATCTGTGATTCATCACTTCAAAAGTCAAAAATAGAGCCTTGTTCCCGAGTAAATAGAGGCATATTTCCCTTTATAATGCATAAGTGTAGGGGGGACTGATGCCCGCATTGTATACTCATCCACTTCTCTCCTTGACCTCGTCCACCTCACTTTCTGATCTTCTTCTACACTTAGGCTGCCAGAGCCTAAGTATAGGGGGGCGGGACAACTTCTATACTTTTTGTTACTTTAGCTCTCCTACGCTTAGCACGAGCTATGTCTTTTTCCTCGCTCTTCATGCTCTGAGGACATAGCACACGCTAAGTATAGGGGGGCATGTATATATTACATATACTTTACCCATAGCACGTACTCTCGTGTATTTTCACGTATTTTTGTATATTTTGTAATAATTACGGGTGAGTAAAAATCGAAAAAAAATTTGAAAATTGAAAATAGGCTTCTTATTTACTCTTGCGTATCATCTCTGCATCTAAAAAGAAACGAAAAAGAAGTCTTGCATTTTCATTCATCTTCATAGCATGTCATCCACATCTCATCAGCATATCTTGCATATGCAAAGTGAAAAGCTAGTGGGTTCTGAACCAAGTTATGAGTAGATATTGAGGATGGACTTGATTTGACCTTAATCCACCTAATTTTAGAGGAACCTTATAGGAACTGGAGTTAAGATTTCTCAGGCCAAGTGACTTAATTCTTTGAGTCCGCAAGTCTATGTTCACATGTCATCTTGATTAGTCTAAGTAGAATATCTCGTGCATACGCAGGATTCTTTTAGATAATGACCTAACTTGAACAAGCACTATGCACGTAGCTCTTCATTGATGAGGTGGTGAGGAGGTAGAATCCTTTAGCTTGGGGTAGCACACGAGTGGAAACATCCGTCCTCCTCTAGGGAGGGTAGTGCATCTCAACCTAGTCTGGTGGTGTTGATGTAAAACCCCAAAACAAAGTCCCACACCGTGGAACAAGAAGTTTCTGGGTGGGATAAATAGTGGCGAGATTACTACTTGACAACCCGGCTTAAGCATTTTGGGGGTGGTTAATCGGATCCGTATGGGCCCGATTCCAAGAGGTTGTCAGGGCCAGTAATGCTCCGTTAACGGACCGGGGACCTAAGCCCGTGACGTTACAAATGGTATCAGAGCCGAACACCCTCTGATAGTGGAAAGGGCTACCCGAGAGGTGGAGCCGCCCTTATAAGAGGTTGGAGGAAATGGCTACCCGGAGCGTGCAGCCGCCACTGTCACTGGGAAGAAGTAATGTGCCACGTCGCAACGAGGACGTTGCGAATATAAGTGGGGGAGGTTGTAAAACCCCAAAACAAAGTCCCACACCGTGGAACAAGAAGCTTCTGGGTGGGATAAATAGTGGCGAGATTACTACTTGACAACCCGGCTTAAGCATTTTGGGGTGGTTAATCGGATCCGTATGGGCCCGATTCCAAGATGTTGTCAGGGCCAGTAATGCTTCGTTAACGGACCGGGGACCTAAGCCCGTGACGTTACAAATGGTATCAGAGCCGAACACCCTCTGACAGTGGAAAGGGCTACCCGGGAGGTGGAGCCGCCCCTACAAGAGGTTGGAGGAAATGGCTACCCGGAGCGTGCAGCCGCCACTGTCACTGGGAAGAAGTAATGTGCCATGTCGCAATGAGGACGTTGCGAATATAAGTGGGGGAGGTTGTAAAACCCCAAAACAAAGTCCCACACCGTGGAACAAGAAGTTTATGGGTGGGATAAATAGTGGCGAGATTACTACTTGACAACCCGGCTTAAGCATTTTGGGGGTGGTTAATTGGATCCGTATGGGCCCAATTCCAAGAGGTTGTCAGGGCCAGTAATGCTCCGTTAACGGACCGGAGACCTAAGCCCGTGACGTTACAGTTGACATCTAAGGACAGGATGCTGTGGGTTGCAATAATGCTTCAAAAGAGGGATAGTCTACTGACTCAAGAGGAAAAACTCCTGATGTACATGCTGCACATGAAAAAAAAATTGCAAAAACTCCAAAAAAAATCAGACAGGTCCAAGAGAAAATAAAATACTTGTCGGAGTCTGTATACTAGCAAAGAAAATGCAGCTGGATGAATTGGCTACACTGGTCAGGCATCCCGGGATAGGTGGCTACACTGGCCACCGTCCATTCTTTTCTCTACCCCCTCCTCTTGAGTTGGTCGCACTTGAACTTAGAAGGGAATACCCCGCTCCTCGAGGAAAGAGTTACTGGACCGGGTTATTGAGTTACCTTGTTAGAGGAGGCTGGTTTCGAGTCATTTCTGATGTGGAGAGCTATATCTCACTTACACAGTACAAGTAAGAATCATAGTCATCAGAAATTTGCGTTTGAGGATTTGTTCTGACCTGACTATTGAGAAGTCTTGAATAGAAGACTTGTGGAACTTGAAGTCTATTAGGTCTTAAGTTCAGGTCCAAATAAGGTTCTGCCACACAACTAATCCAAAGGTCGAGTCAAGCTCCATTTTTAACTTTTGTTCATGACCTTGGTATGGAACCCAAAATCATTTCACTCCTGCATTTCATTTAGTTGCTCGGGGACGAGCAAGGTTTAAGTATAGGGGGTTGATGAATCTGTGATTCATCACTTCAAAAGTCAAAAATAGAGCCTTGTTCCCGAGTAAATAGAGGCATACTTCCCTTTATAATGCATAAATAGCATTCATGCATACATATATAATGCATACATTTTAGCAGTCCATTTGTATTTAAATAAGAATCCAAAATCCCTTGTAAAATATCCACTTACTAAAATAACCTCTTCCTTATAATATGTACTCCTTAGTTAATAATATAGGGAAGAAAGCCAAAAAAATCCCCCTTGTAAATTAGTCAATAAATCCCTAGAACCCCTGGACAATGAAATACACATAGGACCCTCACACAAACTCCAAAATAGGTCTACTCACTCTTAGAATACTACTCACTAAAAGACCTTTAAAATGAGACTAATTTCATCCAATTTGGAGCTCGTATAAGAAAGTTGGGTTTTTGGGCTACTTTGTATACTACATATATGTATAAATTGTATCTTTGTATTTTTTATATCATACTTGACCTCATCTCCGTCTTTGGTCAACATGAAACTTGTAGATCTCATCAAGATCTACAACTTTCATGTTTTGAGTTTTTCCAAATTCGGTCCCCTTCTCTTTCTACACTCAATTCTCTTTTCAACCAATCACAGCAGGCCACGTGGTGCCCTCAGGTTGCGCCACGTAGCCCCACTGCCCTTGCCTCATCCGCCCGCAGCCACAGCCGTTGGATTACCCTCTCGATCCAACGGCTTAGCTGCCTCCACGTACGCCTCGATTTTTAGCCATCCGATCATCTCCCTCTCCAATCCTAACCGCCCATTAGCGCCCTCACAAGAGCTCGCCACGTGGCAGCGTGTACACCGCTAGATCACATCCCTGATCTTCCATCACAGCCGCTTCTTCCTTTGGCGCCCCTCATCCCTTCGATCAATCTCATCTCCCCATCACCGCCCTCCGTTCGCGCCGCAAGCTGAGCCTGCCACGTGGTGCATTGAGACCCGCTTGATCACGCCCGCGATCCTCTCATCCAAGCCGCTCAATCCACTCTCGGATCCTAACCGCTCGATTAGCCTCATCTCCTCATCCAAACCGTCCGTTCGCACCGCTGCCTCTCCACGACACGTGGCAGCTTCATGACCCGCCGATCACTTCGCTTCAGATCTGATCTCACCCGTCGTTCCGCGCCCACTTCTCCACCGTTGGATCTCCAGATCCAACGGTGGAGCTTCGTCGTCTACCTCCGGACGCCTCCCACGATCTCAACCTTGCGCAACACGCCGCCCCTTTCTATTTTCGCCACCACGCCTACCACCTTCTCCAACCACCAATCACGCCACGATCTTCACCACTCTCCCTTCATCCTCGCCAGCTCGCTCACTTCCCACGACTCCCACCAATGTAGCTCCACGATGGCCTCGAACTCCACCTTCCTGCGTCTGAACCCATCAACTTCACCCTATAAATACCCCCTCTCCGGCCATCGTCGCACCTATCCGCCCCTCGTAAGAGACGCCCCGAGCTCTGAGCTTCAACTTCATGACAGGAATTGAGAGTTTTATTGAGCGAAGACGTCCGTCTTCTCCGGCGAGATCCTCGGCCTCCGCCGAGTCGCAACCCTCCTCCACCGAGCCGCTGCTTGAGCTCAAGGAACCACCGGCCTTTCGAGCGATGACCTGGAACCCAAGAAGGAGTTCCAATCCCCAGGTGACATCTCCATCCCTCTCTGATCTGTTCTTCATTTCTTCTTCGATTTTCTCGCATTTTATTTGCCGCCTCCGGTCATCTTCACGCATCCATTCCATCCCGCCGAGCTTCGCGTCGAAGCTCCCATCTTCGCGGTAGCCTTCACGACCTCCGACGACGCATATCACCGTACCTCGACCTCCAGCTCTGCCACTTGGCCGGAGCTTCTTCGCCGGACCACCGCAGCACCCCTTAGGCCTCTCCGATCACCTTCACTTCTCCACGAGTGCACGCACGAGCTTTGGCTCTGTATTTAGTACTTGCAGGTACCTCTCTGCTAATTGGTCGGAGCTTTTCCGGAGTCATCTTCGACCTTCATCGCCAGCGACTTCAGACAGTCCTCCGCCGCACCTGAGACCATCAGGATCTTCGCCGCCACACCACGAGTCTTCTGAGATCGCTCCGACAAGTCGGAGAGCTTCATCGGCACGAGGAAG
Organism: Ottelia alismoides; assembly: GCA_037367405.1. NCBI lineage: Eukaryota > Viridiplantae > Streptophyta > Magnoliopsida > Alismatales > Hydrocharitaceae > Ottelia > Ottelia alismoides. The sequence goes on along the minus strand of JAZKJV010009066.1, from coordinate 605,589 downwards.
GACGGGCGGAGCAAAGGCAGCTTCGCCGGAGCCCCGCCATCTCCTCCGCAGGCGGCGGAGGACCATCGGAGGAGACGTACAGTTGCCGTTCGATCGCTTCGATCGAACGGTCCACAGCGAGCCACGTCGCCTCTCAGCTGGGCCTTTCAGAAGTCGTTGGATCCCTTAAATCCAACGGTGCCTAGTGCGCCACGCGTCTCTCCCCCGCAGCAGCTCTCAGCCGTTGATATCCATCTTGATCCAGCGGCGGATCTTCAGCCACGTCGCCATCTCCATCAAATCCAGTAGCTGTTGGATCAACATAGATCTAACGACCCGAGGTCACGCCACGCGTCTTCACCACCATCCATCGGATCGAGCTCGATTCGAGGGTCCACAGCGTGCCACGCAGCCTCGGTCCGAGCCTCTTCATCGAGCCTAGGCTTGGATCGCCTGAGCCTCACTCCAGACCTCCAGAAGCTCCCGAGCCGAGCTCCGAGCCTCCGCAACTATCCGAGCCTAGGCCGCCCACGTGAGGAGCACGTACGGCTTGGGAAATTTACACAGAGGCCCCTGGAACTTTCAAATATTGCAAAAAGGTCCCTGTGAAGGTGACCCCACGTGAGGAGCACGTGCCTGGTGGAGAAATTGCACTTGAGTCCCCAGCATAATAGGTAATTGCACTTAAGTCCCTGCCAGCATATTTAATTTATGTATTTTTATTTTCCTGTATTGCATTTACACCCCTGTGTTTGCAATTTACATCATTTTTCAATTCTAAAAGTTGCATTTTGTTGAGAAACTTGTCCTCTGTCTATTGAGCCACGTGTCATGTTTTTGTAATTTCAGTGGAATTTTTAATGAATTAATTGGTAGATTTGTGGAATATTTTGCCCAGTGACACCTTTTAATTTCTAGTTAATTCTCTGTGGTTCCAAAAATCATCAAAAATTCACAGTAGCTTAAGGACAGTAATCTTAACATGCCATAAAATTTTCATGTCATTTGCACACATATCGAGGCCTAAATAAATTGTCAAGTGATTTTCTCATTTTAATTTTAATAAATTCATTTCACATTGAAATTAAGATCTGTCAATTTTCCTGGATTCATTATCATTAGAGCTATCTAGGATAATTTTTTCTCTTGAAGAAATTTTGATTTGTTATTTTTTAGGAATTAAATAGTGAAAATCACCCTGTCTGCATATTTAATTCACAGTAAATTCATTCAGTGTCTAAAAAATCCAAAAAAATAGGGTAGATCATTTTCATCATAATTAATCATCTGGCCAATTTTTAGAATTTTTGGACTTCATTTGATATCTTAATTGAATTAAACATTAGATTGGCCTGCTGGTTGCATGTGTCTGCATAGAAATTAGAAAAAGAACAAAAAAAAATTAATTCCCCGACACTTGATCTTTGCTAAAATTCACCTAAGGAGACAGATGCCTCCCTGAGTTCGACCTTGGACTTTACCAAGTAAAAAAATCACCGCTTGAAATTGACTCAAATCTGATTTAAGTGGTTTTTGATTAGCCCCTCGTATCCGACTGCAACGAACACATCTAATTAATTTGGACATTAACTTGACCGAGTTAACTAAGGGTGCAGGGCGGTTATCACAGGGGCCCAAAAATCAAGAGATTGCCAGCACCTTAGTGATCCATGGCCCGATGTAAACGCATGGTGGGCAAGATGGTTGGTAGAGGAAGAGATTTGCAGAAGGATTCGAGACGAAAGGGTGAAAGATGCGACCTGGAGAAGGGCGCCAAATGCGCCAAAAAACCAGGTCTGACAGGGGGTAGGTGGGGGAAGACGACCAGTTGACCGAGGTCAACTGGTGGCGTCTCCTGGTTGGTCCACGTGGACCAATCAGGAAAAATCCCTGATAATTATTTTGTAAATTCAATTAAAAATAAAAAAAGGCCGAATTAATTAATGATTATAAATTAAAAAATATTTGTTATTTTATTTAGTATTTTATTATGATTTTTAATTATTTTTATGAGGTACATTTTTATAAGTTTACTTTTTATCCCTTTATAGGTATATTACCTATGTATTTTAGTATTTTATTTTTATTTTGTGTATTTTAATTGTATTATTTTTATTTCTTATTTTGTAAAATTATAAAATATTTTTATGTACACAAATATATTTTTGTTTAATTTTTCTGATATGTTTTGTATATTTAATAAAATATAAGTGTGAAAAGTATAGGTATAAGTATAGGTATAATACCTGTATAACCTATATATGTTTATTTTTATTTTTATTTTTCTTTGCATTTTTATTCTGATTTTAATGCACATATATATTATAAGTAATATTTACATAATTATAAAAATGTAAAAATACAAAAATAATGAATAAATAATAAATTGAATATTTTAATCTGTACAAGTATACAATGTGGGTCCAAAACTCAACTTTCAAACCGTAGCTCCGCCAAATGCGAAACCACCGCCATTGGATAGATTATTTTATTCTATATACAATTAAAGGTGAGTATGCTGCATTTGGAGTTGTCAGTTGTGAGATACGGGTCTGGGAAGTTGGGATTCTGGATTTTAATTCAGACCATAACTTTTTATCTGTACATTCTTTTTCTGTGAAATCAATTTTGTATTTTTCTTTATAAAATTATCTTCAACTTTCATGTACAAAGTTTCTTTATTTGATGTATAAAAAGTGGAACCAAAAATAGGTCCCAAAATGAATGGAATAAATGGAATAAAAGGTATTTTTATTGTACTTTAGCCCTTATCTCCCCCTACTTTATTCCTTGTCGACCAATTCATCAAGATGCCTAGGTCTCGGGGTTTCGGGTCATAAAATATTTACAATATTTTATTCTTTTTCTTTTCTTTTATTTATTCTATAATTTTGGCCTTAATTACAGTAATTTATACACTAAATAGATGCGCATGCATGCATACTAAGATGACGAAATAAAGGGTATTTACAGGCATTTGCTAGGGTTTTTGGTGCCAAAATGATAGAATAAAGATGATGAAATGTGGATTCATCATCCCCCTATACTTTACCTTTGCTAGTCCCTAGCAAACACTTATGCAATAAGTGCAAAAAGAAAAAGAAAGAAAAGAAAAAGAAGAACTTGGATTTTATTTGATTATCAAACTTGTCTTCACAAAATCAAAGTTTGGAGCTTAAGTCGGATCTTTGGAATTTTAGTGCGGGCGGAACCTTAGTGAGAACCGAATTTGAAGTCCAACAGTCCTTGAGAATCCCAAAACTCTGTCCAAGTCTCCTCAATAGCCAGGTCAGAAATACTTCAACTCATACGCAAACTCTTACGACTATGAGTCTGACTTGTACAATGTAAGTGATGGTGGCTCTCCCCAACTAGAATGGCAAAGAAACTGACTTCTCCAGTACGACAACCCAATGATTCCCTAATCCAATAACTCCATCCTCGAGGAGCGGGGTATTCCCTTCTAAGTTCAAGTGGCAACCAGCTCAAGAGGAGGGGGTGAAGAGAAGAATGGACGGTAGCCAGTGTAGCTACCTATCCGGGGATGCAAGACCAGTGTAGTCAAGTCATCCTGCCGCAGGCTCACATATTTGACTTTGGAACTCAAGCTTGCTTATTGACTTTACAACATATGTACATACTTTGCAGGCTTCTTATTTTTGTACATGCCTGAACATTTTTTTTGAATACTATATACAACAGCATTTACATAAGGAGTTTTTCCTCTTGAGCCAGTAGACTATCCCTCTTTTGAAGCTTTATCGCAACCCACAGCCTCCTGTCTTTAGACTTCCTAATCACTGGACGGGTTGGGGTGCACTTCCCTTCCTAGAGGAGGACAAGTGTTTCCACTTGTGTGCGTCTCATACAGGCAAATCCACTCCCCTCACCACTCCAACTGAGTTGAGCCATGTGAAAGGTGCATGTGTCCAAGTTAGGTCATTATCAACAAGGGTCGTGCGTGTGCTCCGAAATACTCTACTTAGGCAGTCAAGAATCCCTTGAACCAAGTCCCGTGATCCTCAAAGAATTAAGTCAATTAGACCTGAAGTACCTCAAACCCAGTTCCTATAAGGTTCCTGTTATTAGGTAGATTTTAAGGTCCAATCAAGCTCTAATCTCCAGATTTTACTTAGACTTGTTCAACTATCAAACTCAATCCGAAAAATGCTCATGCTATGCAAATGATATGCAAAATGCGGAAAATATTTTTGTGATGCAATTTTCAAAGATTTTAAACTTTTTATGGATTTTTGAAAAGATGATGATGATGCATATGCAGATGCAATTTTTTGTATTTTTCAAAAAGATTTTTCAAATGTTTTTGGATTTTAATTTTGCAAATGTTTTTGGGATTTTTGAAAACAAAAAGGTTTTGGCTGAAAACTAGGTTAAAATATGTACACGGGAGTGCTTCTTATATATACAAGAAGTGGATTTTAAGAATTTACAAGGGTAAGTGATCAATTTTATACATATATATATTGGATTTGGTGAGATGTATGTATTCCTCAAACTTACTTGACACAGGTTTTTCACACAAATCTTGAAAACTATAGTCCAAAATATTTTTTACAAACATTTTACAAACATGTACACACATTTGAAAATCATTTTGCAAAGGCTTTCAAAACAGTATATATAGGTTTTTCAAAACATTTTTGCAACCATTTTTCAAACCATTTGCAAATCATTTTTCAAACATTTTCTTTCACACAAAGAATAGAAATTTTACAAACCACACAATTTTACACAGGTTGAAAACATGTAACAAAATATTTTCAAAATAGCTTTCAATAGATGTTCACAAAGATTTTCAAACTATTTTTCAAACATTTTGCAAAAAAAATATTTTCACCTGACTTATTAATCAGTAAATACAAAAAGAATTTGAGGAACAAAACACCTTTTTATTAAAGAATTTTAATGAATTTTTAAAGAATAATTAGCCATATTATTAGGAAAATACGAAAGTACGAGTTATGGCTAAAGTATATACGTAGTATATATGACCCCCCTATACTTAGCTTGAGCTATGTCCTTATAGACCGGAGAGAAAAGAGAAGACATAACTCGTACTAAGTATAGACAAGTCTAAAGAATAAATGAATGAACCAATAAGAAGTTGACCGTCCCCCATATACTTAGGATCAAATAATCCTAAGTATAGCAGACTGTATACAACGCAGGGAGGGTCAAGGGTGGGAATGAACAGATCGTACTCAGATTGTCTCCCCCTATACTTAGGGTAAAATATCCCTAAGTATAGACAAGAAGAGGAGACAATGGAGAGGATCGAAACAAATGAAAGAACTCGGGGTGCACACCCCCCCATACTTAGGACAAAGTACGTCCTAAGTATGGAAAACTGTCTACAAGGGCGGCATCTTTTTGATAGATAAAGAAGATAGAAAAGGAAAAGAAGAAAAGAAGAAAATAAATCAACAGATGAAAGAGTGATATGGACAGATGATCTGTACAGCGGAAGATGGAATTGATCACCATGTATGAGATGCAGATGATATGAGTCAAAGATCACATCTCATACCAGAAGAATGGGGGCAACGTCAATGGTCGACGGATCATGATCAAGATATAGTTTCAGGCGTC